>OZ025265.1:18329049-18452630 GCA_964019135.1 Arenicola marina
GGGGCGAGAATCACGTGATGCATCGGGGCCCAGGCTGAGACCGGACTCACATGAAGTGTCGGGGCCCAGGCTACTCTTTACGAAGAAGGACATGGAATCTTTATCCTGCGACCGCACAGACATGACCACAGCGGGGCTCGAACCACCGATCCCTGTTCCGTTAGTCTCCTGTGCACAATGATTTCTGTATAAAGCACGTGGACAATTAAAATGAGTGAATTTTTTTTCACGACGACGAGCAAACGAGGTTTTTGGAATCTCGTTCAGGTAAAAGACGAAACGAAGCTGAAGATAATGAAAATTTATTCCCATACGTTCCATGAGTCCATTGACAGAAACAATGCTGGACGTTTGCGCGTGACAGAAGCAGAGACACTTTACACTGCGAACAACGTACACTTGCGTAGCTCACACCCGTGCTGACAACAAGACAACTAAACAACATCGGATCCCATGGTAACCGGGGACAAGACGTCAGAGCGTGGAACGTGGAAACCCTTCTTCGGTCAAAACGTGTCACACCCGACTACGACCATTCTACTCCCTGGAATATGAATATTCTATAATACGGAATATTGTATCTTCTATAGTATCGAAATATGCATTATTCTATGCATTTTGCGCACACATTCACCTGTAGCAGAAGATGCACACCACGAGACCAGAGGTCAGTGACGTCACGATTGTGTACACCACGACACCAGAGGTCAGTGACGTCACACTAGTGTGCACACCACGAGACCAGAGGTCAGTGACGTCACACTAGACCAGCAGTCAGTGACGTCACACGAGACCAAGTCAGGGACGTCAAACTAGACCAGAGTTCAGTGACGTCACAAGAAACCATAGGTCAGTGACGTCACACGAGACTATTAGTCAGTGACGTCACTCGATCGAGTAGCATACCGTGAGACAATTAGTCAGTGACGTCACAGAGTGTACATCATTGGCTTTGATGGGAGTGCCGCGGAATTCCTAGATATAAAACACTCGACAACAGTACGCAATCTTACATTTATACATTAATAACAATATGCAGGAAACAATAGGGAAAATATATCATGGTGTGAGTAATTACAAACAAACTAGAGAAACATAATGCGTAATATATAGATCTGTCCAGTGTAGGGTTTCCCCAAACACCAGGCTTTGGGAGTATATTCTAACCCCGGCACATTTGTTTCAACTTCTAGAAAGTCCAGAGTATTTTAATCACGTCTTGAGTATGCAAAGCGAACACAAAATGTAGTATCATCCTATGTGTAAAAGCATAATTACTGCTTACTCGAAACAAATGTATAGGAAGTCGTAAGAAAAGGTGACATAAAATGAGAATTATTTCAGGTTGGCAGAAAGGCGAGAAGGTGTTTTAGTGAGTGGCCCCGTCACAGGCTGGTAGTATAACTTGTAAGACTGCGAATAATGGAGACACGGGAAACGGGCGATAAAAGGAGTATGTGTCCTTGGATCAAAAGGAACCAGTGGAGGACAGTAATTACAATTACAAATCAAATTTGTTTTTCAAAAGTATGGTTTTACAAATCAAAACATTGATCTTCCCACAGATACTAGTTAATTTAAACTAAAGTAACATTTTAGGATAAGAGGTGCAAATAATGGTTCGTTTCTTTAATATTGGAGAGTAAGTATTGCAGTTTTCTCGAACGAATGTGTGAACTGAGATTCCATAGCAGGAAACCTTGGGGATCGTAACCCAGTTGACGTTGGATACTGCCAGTACCCTGGTTTACTGGATTAAAACCTGTCACCGCCTCGTTCACAGATGTCCAAAGCAAAAATAATTCAGGAAATGGAGGGAAGGTGACTTGATCGGCATGTTACGTATCCCCACCCCCAGTTTACCAGTTTAATAGTTCGCTGCGTCGTGCAATGTTATACCTCTTTCCAAGCTCTAACTAAACGTGCTATCACTCTAAACACTACACATTGACAATGGACAAGATACCCGTGACCCACGTGACTTCTACCACAATGAAGTAATCTTCCAATCACGAAGGCGACAAAAACAACCTTCTGTCCAACAACCACTCGTTACACCCTAGAAAACGGTTAGTACAGGTTTGTTTTTTTAAGCAAAATGTTCTGATAAGATTCACAAAAATATTCTCGTATATATATATAGAATAAACACATGTAGTGGCTATATTTACAATGTTAAACGAGAACAACCTTTAGTGGGAGGACCTATTATCTCACAAGGACGAATTTATTACCGCAGTACGTAGACATAAGCACTGTTTGAACAATCTTCCCGAATCCGCAGTGTGTTGTTTCGGTATCTGGGCACTGGATTACTTAAGACAGCGCCACCAAATCTGACGTAGCTTGGAATGCAGTGGCGCCATAATGTCTAACATAGCTTGGACTGGATTTTGACATTACCATCAGACCCAAGATTAGTTTAAGACAACGAACAGATCTAACATCGCTTGGACTGGATTTAACACAACAGTGCTATCAGACCCCCCAAAAAAACCGGAATGGAGTCAGACAACCGTGCCATCAGATCAAATATTTTAGACAGAGACAATAGTGCCATCAGATATGATATAGGTTGGAACTTCATTTTGACAACAGTGCATTCAGATCTTATAATAAAAACAACAGTGCCATCAGATCTAATATAGCTTGAACTGCCTTCAGACAATAGTGCCATCAAATCTATTGGCTTTACATATGACAGTCTTACGTACGTGGCGCGGATTGGATTTCGAACTGGATCATTTCAATGATACATTGTTCCATTTCAAACGTTCAGTGTGGTCACACAGTACATAATCCCACCAAAGAAGCAATCAGATAATATGATTTCGTATATATTAATCACACTAATTCAAGTCTAAGAGCATTACAACACAAGCACGATACCCCGTCGGGCACTCTCAGCAGCGAACGAAAGAGGACTGTCAACATAGGACCCTTAAGATGTGATATCAACTTGCTTTGGTGCAAGTTGTACTGAGGTAAAGGACTTGAAATGAACGTCAGGTCACTAGTCCTGGGGTAAAGTTACTGGCGGTGGTCAGACCAAAACAGTTGAGATTTTAGAGTTAGCGCCATACGCAGCGTAACCAAATGAACTTAAAGCTATTGGAACAGTTGTGTCCCGCCAAAATCAGGTCGGGATCTAAAAGGGTGACATTAGAAGGCCTCATTAGTGCAAAAATTATTTATTCTTATCACTCATGCTCATGAATTCCCATGCTCAGCATCCATAAATGGTGCAATAAATCGGTGAACTGCACACAGATCTGTGACGTAGTACACAAAGCTTCCAACTTATACGGCCAGCTGTCAAGCAAAAATACCTTTTCTGCCAGGTTTTCCATTACAGTTTTAAACCAATGTTACAATTTTGTTTAACATGAACGCTTATCTTTCATTTCAGTGTACTATGCAGATTTATTTTAATGGCGGGAAACAACTGGTCGAATAGCTTTAATACATATATGTTTTAAACGGCTTGCCATCCCGTAATCGGGAGACAGACCCGCGTGAATATCCATTCTCAGACAATGCCGAATAGACGATAATTATGATCAAATCCCACCTCTAGCACGAGTCAGTATTGAGCATGATGTGAAAAGACAGTTTTATAGAAATAACTACGGGAGTACATTTACCGACTCTGTATTATATAATAAGAATTCCCACTTCCGATAATATAAATGTAAACAGATGTTCTTGGATTAATATGGTCAACAAAAAATATATGTATAGAAAAATGGCATTGATTACTAGTGCAGGAGTATTTGGGCAGTCAGGTGGTAGCTTGGTCCTGCTGAGAGTATGAAGTGGGGGGGGGGGGGGGGGAGGGGGGAGGAGGAGACAAGATTTCCGGGAAACAACAGCGACACGCCCAGAACTTGTTTGTCACATCACAACCTTCTGGAGGACAAAATCCCAATCACAACGCGTCAATCCACAGCGACAAAAACCAAGATAAAAAAAATCACAGAAAAAACTAAATCCGACCCAATGCCAAGCGGCATCTGTCGACAGAGTTAGCTACACGTCTAAAGAAGGCCCGTTTTTTTGTCGTACAGAGACGGAATCCATCGATGAGTTAATTAATCGATAAATTACTCAAATGGGGGAGGACAGAGTAGACGCCAGTATCACCCCCCCCCCCCGCCCTTCCCCTTAATCCCGTCTGCCCTCGCCAGGTAGTCCTGTTGAAATATTTTATGGAAATGCTTAGCATCATTTTAATCAAACAACTTTCTGCTACCAGCCGTTCGTTGTAGAACATTACCCGTTATAGGTTTTCTTTCTGGCTTTTTTCGTCTTTTGAGATTTGAATTTAGCGGGGAGCGTTCCACCCCCACCCCCCCCCCCCCCCCCACCCCTTTCCCAAGTTCGTGTCTGACTCGCACCGTGGAGTGCAGAGGAGACTGGGGATGCACCCGGGGGAGTGGGCGGCGTTCTGGCATCACCGGCCAAGGTCGCAACAGGCGGTTGAAGGTCGAGTGGAACGCCGTTGTCAGGCAGGCAGGTAAAGGTGGACTGGCTGGCTGATTGGTTGGTTGGCTGGCTCGTTGGCTGGCTGGTGGCTGGCTGGCTGGTTGGTTAGTTGGCTGGCTCGCGGGCTGGCTCGCTAGCGGGCTGGCTCGCTGGCGGGCCGGCTCGCTGGCTGGCTGGCTGGCTGGCTGGTGGGCTGGCGGGCTGGCTGGCGGGCTGGCTGGCTGGCTGGTTGCTGGCTGGCTGGTATGCTGGCTGGCTGGCTGGTTGCTGGCTAGACAACATCGTATTCTTTCCGGATGGTTCGTGCCAGGCAGCAAGCCAGCACAATCCCCACAATCTGCAAGGGACAACCATAACAACAAACATACAAAACATTGATACATATTCTTACAAGATATAGGAAACAACCAACAATGAACACAATCTCGAAATCAAATCATTTGTAATCAAGTAACAGCAAAGCGTAATTGTTCATGCTCGGGTTAGTTCAATGCTTCATCTACTGCTATGGTTAGTACAGAGAGCACGACAACAATGGCTAAGATTAAGAACAGGAAATAACTTCTATAGATCTAGATATGCACGGCAGAGATAGTAGCAAGGAGTTATGTGATATACGTTCAGTTACAAGAGCCGGTGGCAGGGTATGGTCGCGCCTATGGTTGCAAAAAATGATGATGCGTCTACAATCGATATGTACAATATCAGGATTATAACCCATGTGCACAATGTTCGGATTACAACCGATGTGCACAGTGTTCGGATTACAACCGATGTGCACAGTGTTCGGATTACAACCGATGCGTACAGCGTTCGGATTACAACCGATGCGTACAGTGTTCGGATTACAACCGATATGTAGTGTTCGGATTACAACCGATGTGCACAGTGTTCGGATTACAGCCGATATGTAGTGTTCGGATTACAACCGATGTGTACAGTGTTCGCATTACAACCGACGTGTACAGTGTTCGGATTACAACCGACGTGTACAGTGTTCGGATTACAACCGACGTGTACAGTGTTCGGATTACAACCGACGTGTGCAGTGTTCGGATTACAACCGATGTGTAGTGTTCGGATTACAAGCGACGTGTACAGTGTTCGGATTACAACCGACGTGTACAGTGTTCGGATTACAACCGACGTGTACAGTGTTCGGATTACAACATATGATTACACACGAGGGCGACACTGGGAGTTCAGGGGAGAGGGGGGGATGGCAGAGTGGGGGGGGGGGGTGGGGTCAGGGTTAGTTCGAGGGTTAGAGAGTGTGTTAACGTGTGGAGTTGGGAGGGGGGCATGGGGCTCGTGGTTACCTGTCCCAAAGCAACGAGGGTGTGAGGGTGCGGTGCCATTGTTAAGCGCCGGCTCCCCGACTACACCACTTGGTACTCCTTGCGAATAGCCTGCGCGAGGCAACATGCAATGATAACGCCTACGACCTGCAAGGAGGATAAACAGAAAGGAGAAACACACACTCAGCAGGTTAATAATACACCACACCGAAAACCCAATGAAAAGGAAAAAATGTGAATGAAAAACAAATTTGGTTAGTCAAATCCATCAACATTATATTAGAAACACAGTGGTCTACATTTGGACCATTCCAGGTAATGTTAGCGGGGGTGAGGAGAAAGAGGGCTGGAGGAGGGGAGGGGGGTGAGGTCAATCGCCTGACGGGGCCGAGGGGGCGGGGGCTAACCACCGAGCCTGACGGGTAACAGACGGCTCACTCACAAGCTGATTCTCCCGTTGCTACCACCATAACGATATAAGAACAAATCCGACAACGTCTAAACAACGGTGGGGGTTAAAATCTAGTGGCAGAAGAGAGGCATGGGTGCGCTATGATAAGAGTAGGTTTACGATAACGGTTTGTGTATAAATATGACCTAAACGGGCACTGAAATTAAATCTAAGCCGCAAATGCGCCAGGTAGATGAAGGCCATTTGGGAACAGCTTAAACGCTAAGGCATCATCGAGAGAGAGAGTGAGAGAGAGAGAGCGTCGTCACATGTAATAGTCAAAGAAAGAACCTAAATACATCATATCCATTCAAAACATATTAACTTTCTATTGCTGTAGGAGTAACTTAAATACATGTGGACTGATACATATCTGTAAAATATTTAGTAAGAAAAGAGGGCATTATTTAATACCAGCTACTCGTAGAACTTAGCTCCAGGCCAGTTTCCTTAAAGAGAGCATTATGACGCAGGTTAAGCGCAAATATTATTGGTTGTCACAGGTTAGCCGACACCAGAAAATGGGACGCAATGCCATCTATGTATTTAATACTTATTTTGCAATATTGAAAACTTATCACGATATTTATCTTTTAATATTGAAAACTCGTTACAATATTTATATTTCAATATTGAAAATTAATTACAGTATTTATCTTTCAATCTTAAAAATCACCGGAACATTTCATTTTTTAACATTAATAAATAGGTATTAAGACATGGATGGCGTTCCATAGTCAGTTGGTACTCGTGCAGCGGTGGTCGGTCAGTGAGGGTCGCCCTGGCTCCTGGCAGTGCCTACCTGGACGAAGGCCAGTCCGATCCCCACGCCTCCAATGATGTAGATGTTGTCGTTGAACCAGTGGACGAACTCCTCAAGGCAGCCCTGTCGAAATAATGACCATACCTCGCTCTATATATAGGTTACGTGTATCATTATCATTTAAACAGCAACAGGCTAATGCGTCTTAGCTATGTATCTATCCACCCAGGGTACATCGACGTCATGACTGACTGCCCGTGTAGACCTGATCGCTATGACACTACCCGCCCACCCCCCCACTGGTGTAGACCTGATCGCTAGGACACTGCCCCCCCCCCCTGGTGTAGACCTGATCGCTATAACACTGCCCCACCCCCCTGGTGTAGACCTGATCGCTATAACACTGCCCCCCCCCCCTGGTGTAGACCTGATCGCTATAACACTGCCCCCCCCTGGTGTGGACCTGATCGCTATGACACTGCCCCCCCCCTGGTGTGGACCTGATCGCTATGACACTGCCACCCCCCCCCCCTGGTGTAGACCTGATCGCTATGACACTGCTCCCCCCCCCCTGGTGTAGACCTGATCGTTATGACACTGCCCCCCCCCTGGTGTAGACCTGATCGCTATGACACTGCCCCCCCCCTGGTGTAGACCTGATCGTTATGACACTGCCCACCCCCCTGGTGTAGACCTGATCGCTATGACACTGCCCCCCCCCCCCTGGTGTAGACCTGATCGCTATGACACTGCCCCCCCCCTGGTGTGGACCTGATCGCTATGACACTGCCACCCCCCTCCCCTGGTGTAGACCTGATCGCTATGACACTGCTCCCCCCCCCCCTGGTGTAGACCTGATCGCTATGACACTGCCCCCCCCCCCCCTGGTGTGGACCTGATCGTTATGACACTGCCCCCCCCCCCCCCCTGGTGTGGACCTGATCGCCATGACACATACGTTCTTGTAGATCTTGTCGCCTGTCGGGATCTGGTTCTTGCCGCAGTTCTCCATTTGTTCGCTCTTCGAGGTGTCGCAGCAGGAGTCCGGTGTGTTCACGCCCTGGGAGCCGCTCACATTCTTCCAGTCCATGTAGCCGTCGACTCCGCAGCACTTGAACTGCAAGCGTCGGTGCCACGTTATTGCTTAGGGATGTGCAAGCGTCGGTGCCACGTTATTGCTTAGGGATGTGCAAGCGTCGGTGCCACGTTATTGCTTAGGGATGTGCAAGCGTCGGTGCCACGTTATTGCTTAGGGATGTGCAAGCGTCGGTGCCACGTTATTGCTTAGGGATGTGCAAGCGTCGGTGCCACGTTATTGCTTAGGGATGTGCAAGCGTCGGTGCCACGTTATTGCTTAGGGATGTGCAAGCGTCGGTGCCACGTTATTGCTTAGGGATGTGCAAGCGTCGGTGCCACGTTATTGCTTAGTTCAAAGTCAAATTTGTCTATTGCATATAAATAAAACTGTGTTTCAATAACAGGTTAGTCACTAAAAACGCATTCATCAAAGTATGAAAATGTCCGGCCTGTTTATTTATGGGAGCATTGCCCATGGGCGCTACTTGGAAGTCACTCTGTGATGTCACAATATTGCCATGTGAGCTAAGTGTTTAACGCTGTATATCAGAAGCTGTGGTGGATTTCACGAACACAGAGTTTAGCCGACATGTGCTGTCATTTTATCATTGTCGGTCAATATCACTTGTGCTAATGTTGATTGTTGACTTTTATAAACTGACGTTAAACCAAACTTTCTCTTATCTTAAACAGGGGGGCCGTGTCCCTGGGAGTAAGCCACTCGTTGCTGTAGTAACCAGGCCGTCACACGTAACAATCTAACATACGGACACCGTTGGTTGGTTGGTTGTATATTCAGGACGATTTAACCACTTTTGGTCATATCGCGTCAATGGGAGAAGGAAGGGAGAGTGGAGCCATGTATCCGGGGTAACCCTCTACTCTTTGCGCAGAAGGACATAGAATCTTTATCCTGCGACCACACAGAGGTGGCCACAGCGGGGCTCGAACCACCGACCCACGTGCCGTTAGGCTCTCATGTGGCCAGAACACTCAATGCGAGCGCTCTAACCCACTGAGCTACCGGGCCGGCCCCCCACCATTTGTTTGGGTAAAGGCCCCACACCGTTTGTTTGGGTAAAGGTCCCCCTTTAGACCACCCCTATCTGCCCGCCTGCCCCCACCCCGCTATCCCCTTCACCCCTGCCTCGGTCGTACTTACATCCTCTTGGGCCTTGTTCCACGCCTGGGTGACGGCGTTCACATTGGCGATGTCGAACTGGTAGTTCATCATTTGCAAGTTGAGTTCATCACTCAGAACGCCCGAGACCTGAACGAGAGAACAAAAAGGAAATGGGTGTCTTATTTAGCTTGGTTGTCTATTCAGGGCGCTTTAACCACTTTAGCTCATATCGCCTCAATGGGAGAAGTAAGGGAAGAAGCGAAGGCATGTCCCGGGGGTAACCCCCTACTCCTTGCGAACAATGACTTAATTGGAATTTTTATGACTCACCTGTCCTTTCATGACCTACAGTGTGACAGCTGATGACTCACCTGTCCTTTCATGACGTAGACTGTGACAGCTGATGACTCACCTGTCTTTCATGACCTACAGTGTGACAGCTGATGACTCACCTGTCCTTTCATGACGTAGACTGTGACAGCTGATGAATCACCTGTCTTTCATGACCTACAGTGTGACAGCTGATGACTCACCTGTCCTTTCATGACGTAGACTGTGACAGCTGATGACTCACCTGTCCTTTCATGACGTAGGCCGTGATGCCAGCGGCAATCTCAAGGAGGAAAATGATTCCGAGGAGCACAGCGAACTGGAAGGAATAAAACAAATAGACAAACCTAATTTCACTTTCGGATTTTATATGCAAAGTATGCTGTAAAGATGATCTCGTGAACTAATTTCCTACATAATAATTATAAACATAAAGTAGAAACTAACACGTATTCGCGATCGTTTCTCCATTCACAATCTCGACATCCCCAGCAGTCTTTGAAAAAGTAACCACAAAAAACACAAAATACCTTCCACGTGCGCCGGAACAACTCTTTAGTTGTGATCTCGTTACCGACTCGTGATACACGTCGCTACTTGACAATTATAACTAAGTCAGCAACAATCACATCCTTAGAAAAGACTTTTTGCGCAAATGCATGGGGGGAGGGGGGGGGTTGAGGGCCTCTGGGGTTACAGTGCAGTGGTTAGCACGTGGTCACCACGCGTGACCGCAGATCGATAGGTTCCATATCAGGGTCCTGGACACCTGATCTGGTGCCTAACAAAAAGACGAATTCATTGAATTAACTGACACAGGGATGTGATTGGACACCACTTACATGCAGTAGTTCTCCTTGTAGGCCTAACAAAACCCGAATTCATTTAACTTCCTGGCACGGGGTTATGATTGGACACTACTCAAAATTGCGACCAAGGGGTCCATTATTTTTTTTTACGACCGTTTTTTTTTGACGCACTGATATATACAGGTCTGAAAGGGGGAGTGGGGGGGGCACGGGCCCCTTGTGCCGCCCGCCCCCCATGGACACGCCCATGTTACTGACCGTCATCACCATGCAGTAGTTCTCCTTGTAGGCGCCGCAGCAGCCGAAGAAGCCGATGATGAAGACGATACATCCCACGACGATGAGCAAGATGGCCGCCCCGTTGATGCCGCTGCCCAGCAGGGCGAAGTAGGTCTGGAACTGGGTCTGCACCAGGGCGCCGGCGATGATCAGACCCAGGCCGGCCAGCTGTGGGAATAACAAACAGAGACAGCGGTAAAGGCGATGATCAGACCCAGGCCGGCCAGCTGTGGGAATAACAAACAGAGACAGCGGTGAAGGCGATGATCACACCCAGGCCGGCCAGCTGTGGGAATAACAAACAGAGACAGCGCTGAAGGCGATGATCACACCCAGGCCGGCCAGCTGTGGGAATAACAAACAGAGACAGCGGTGAAGGCGATGATCAGACCCAGGCCGGCCAGCTGTGGGAATAACAAACAGAGACAGCGGTGAAGGCGATGATCACACCCAGGTCGGCCAGCTGTGGGAATAACAAACAGAGACAGCAGTGAAGGCGATGATCAGACCCAGGCCGGCCAGCTGTGGGAATAACAAACAGAGACAGCGGTAAAGGCGATGATCAGACCCAGGCCGGCCAGCTGTGGGAATAACAAACAGAGACAGCGGTGAAGGCGATGATCACACCCAGGCCGGCCAGCTGTGGGAATAACAAACAGAGACAGCGGTGAAGGCGATGATCAGACCCAGGCCGGCCAGCTGTGGGAATAACAAACAGAGACAGCGGTGAAGGCGATGATCAGACCCAGGCCGGCCAGCTGTGGGAATAACAAACAGAGACAGCGGTGAAGGCGATGATCAGACCTAGGCCGGCCAGCTGTGGGAATAACAAACAGAGACAGCGGTGAAGGCGATGATCACACCCAGGTCGGCCAGCTGTGGGAATAACAAACAGAGACAGCAGTGAAGGCGATGATCAGACCCAGGCCGGCCAGCTGTGGGAATAACAAACACATATGAATATATATATATATAACAGGCGTGAAAGCAATGTGATATAGAAGGGTAAACAAAATGAGGTGGAAAAAGACTTGTTACGACGAACTATTAAGTAGCATATATACAGACATTCGCACGGTGGGGCGTGAACCCACGGCACGATGGCTGGCCTGGCAGAGAGCACTCGGTAAGACGCGAGTGCTAATTGCTAGGCAACTCCGGGGGACCCACGCTATTTGGCGAAGGTTGTTAGCGTCTAAGTTGGTCCAGAGTGATGGCTAAACACCATTAAGAATCCCGTGCCGTAATTGTCCTCAGTACAGTACAGTGACGCACGCGTCGGTCAAGATATGTTTATTATAAGTTACTGGACATATTGTCTGGTTGGCTGGTTTAATGGGGGACACTACAACCTCCTTAGGTCCTATCGCCACAATGGCAATTCGGGATCAAGGCCGAGAGGAGCCATGCCTCCGGGAGTACCCCCTAGACTCTTTTGCGAAGGGAGGGCATGGGATCTGTATCCTGAACAAACATGGGGGCTATTTGCGCCGGTGGGATTCTAACCGCGTCCAGGCCGCTTGGGCCGGCCTGAGCAGAGCACCCTCGACAAAGGCCGAACGCGCTACCCGCTGGGCCACGGGGGGTGACCCCATCGGCATGCCTACACGGCACACACCAGACATGATCGCCGGTCAAACAGGGTTTTTTTAACAGTTTTTCTCATGGTTTATAGTTTATTCATTGCTCGATTTATAGATGGATACAGGGATATACGTAATAGGTGCATGACATAGCATTACAGAAACAAAAACAATTCATTCAGTTACTTTAGTAGGATTATTCTCTGCATCACACAGCAATTCCCCATACTCGTTTGTAAAGTTTCCCCTGAACACTATATATTTCTCATATATTAAAACATTCTGGAACACGTCAAAAGCTGCAAAATGGGGGAATGTTTTACGGCGTTTACTTGTGTAAATAAAGTGTCTGCTTTTTAGACATATGCCATCTAGCGGTGTTTCATAACAAACAAACAAACAGTAGACTGAACACAGCCGAGCGCCCTAACAGACCATGGGGGTGGCCCCCTGTCGCGGCTCGCGCTAACGAACCCCCAGGGGGGGGGGGGGAGGGGGCGGGCGGCAGGGGTGTGAGGGAGAGGGGGGGGGGGGGTGGCGGCGGCGGCGGCGGAGGAAGGAAGCTATACCGCCACCTCTACACCCACCCACCGTCTCCCCGGCCCTACTTCATAGCATGACACGCCACACGCCGAGTTTACTGTCGTTCACGACATGTGAAATGCTTTGATCTTGGCCCAATGAGTTCAGAAACAACTGACTGCATGGCCGTGAATCGTATTGACTGCACTGGAGCTCCTGGACAACGGGCGAGTTCCATTGCGCCGAGAAAGGGAGAGTATGGTTGCCATAGGGGAGACATGATAATATTTAAGGTTGAAAACTGCTTAATTAATGTATTTGCACTGTGCATTTAGGTGTTAGTTTAATTGACGCTTCCTTCCGAAAGATCGGAAGAGAAGGAGAAATTAGAGTAAGATAAGCCGATATGTTACGTCCACACTGACGACCAGGCTCAGTGGGACCGAGCGCCCGGCCAGTGAGTGAACTTTTCAAGGACACGCGATTCGCTGGATCTCGTCTGCTGTGTCTTTGAATGTCGTAAGGCGAAGGGGGGAGGAGGTGTCACAAACTATGCCTCTTCGATCATCACCACCACCATCTGAGGGGAAGGGTGGGTGAGAAGAGTGGAGGGGGAGTAGGATTTCTATCAGTCATGCAGGGGGAAAATGTCCCGTGACATGGGTCGGTGGGGAGGGGGTGAGGGAGGGGGATGGGGGTGCCGACAGAGGCGGTCGGTCGGTCAGTCAGTCAGTCAATATACGGAGAGGGTCCCACCGGGTCGTGGGAAACCCCTATGATCTTTGGCCCAATGAGTTGAACAACTACTCACTGAATGTAACAGTCCTGATAACGAGCGATTCCAACAAAGGAAGGAAGGAAGGAAGGACGGCTGCAGCAAACCTCGTGATATCCAGCTTGCATGTCAGCCGCCACTACCGATCGTGTCTCCCATAGAGACCCCGACATGTAGGTGGCACCCGGGGAGGGGAGGGGAGCGAAGGGGAGGGGAGGGTGTTTGTGAGGCCGGCTTGTACGTCAACCGGCCGAGAGTACACGGTACATGGAGAGAGGGCGGTGCCGTATGTGCAATGGGTACGAGGGTTGCAGCCGCGAGTTGTGAATGACATTTGATATGGCCAGAAAGAAAGAAAGAAAGAAAGAAAGACGGTATTTCCAGCGATATTGCCTGGTCGGGTGGGTAAGCATGCATGGTGAGCGTGAAGGAATTATGGTGATATGGCCTGAATAGGAGAAGGAAGAGTAGAGCGGAGCCATCCACGTGGCGTTAGAAGTTTTGGAGGGCCGTTGATGGTAGGCCCATATATAGGCGCCAGTCAGTGAGTGAGTGAGTGGGTCGGTCTTTGTTATTGCTGCCTTGCGATTGGTTGAAAATCTGGATTTTTATTTATGCTCGCTGCCCGGGTTTGAACTTTAAATTGAAATGTAGAGGGTGTTTTTGAGGTCAAGCCGTGGCCTGTGAATTAGGTCGGCGGCTTGAGTGGATGGGAATTGCATATCCCAATGCCGTCCCAGGGTGGAGTTATAAAAAAAAAAAAAAAAAAAAAAGTGTAAAAAGTTGACGGGTGAAATGGTGTATATTGAGGTGTTATGTCGGCTCTCAGATTTCTGGAGCATGACGATTTTGTGAAATTTGTGTGAAATTTTGTGTCTGGAATTTGCTGGGGTATGCGACCTGGTACTGAGGACTACAATGCAAACTGCCTAAGCCCCACCCACCCACCCACCCCGCAGTGCACAGGTGAAAGGGCGCGTATCGATGATGGTTTGGGCTGCCCTCCCCAAATAGGGATCCGTAGGCCGGAATCGGGATGCGGGCGGGGGTTCGAATCTGGATCCGTGGGACAAATTGGGACGCGATGGATCGAATGTGGTTGTGTCGGACAAATCGATATATGTAGGATAAAACCGGGATCCCAAAGTTCAAATCAGTATCAGGGGGTAGTGGGGGGGGGGGGAGTGGAGGGAGGGGGGAGTGGAGGGGGGGGGGGGGAGAGTGGAGGGGGGGGAGGGACACATTGCCATAGCCATAGACATGACCAAGTGTCTCCTTAGGATGTGGGCCCATTGTCACCGCTGCCGTAACATTACCACCTACATCGTCACTACTGTGGTTACATCGTCAATATTGTGGTTACATCGTCACTACTTTGGCTACATTGCCAGTAATCACGTCGCTAGTCCGGTCACCGTGTCACAAGTCGAGTAACCATGTCACTAGTCTGGGAATCGTGTCACTAGTCCGGTAGCCGTGTCACTAGGCTAGTAATCGTGTCAAAAGTCTAGTAACCATGTCCCTAGTCTGGTAATCGTGTCAAAAGTGTAGTAACCATGTCACTAGATTGGTAATCGTGTCACTAGTCAGGTAACCGTGTCACTAGGCTAGTAATGGTGTCACTAGGTTAATACCCGTGCCACTAGGATAGTACTATCGTCAATAGCCTGGCAATCGTGGCCATAGCCTGGTAACCATGTCTCTAGTCTGGTAACCGTGCCACTAGCCTGGTAATGGCGTCACTAGTCCGCTATCCGTGTCACTAGTCTGGTAACCGTCTGACTAGCCTGGTAATCCTGTCTCTGCACTCGTAATCGTGTCATTAGTCTGGTAATCGTGTCACCAGGCTGGTCATCGCGCCATTGGTCCGGTAACCATGTCACCAGCCTAGGAACTAGTAATCGCGTCACTAGTCCGGCAATCGCGTCCCTAGACTTATAACCGTGTATCTACTCTGGTAACCGTGTCTACACTGGCCACCGTGTCTAGACTGGTAACCGTGTCACTAGTCCGGTAATTGTGTCACTGAACTAGCAACCGTGTCACTAAGCTAATAACCGCGTCACTAGTCTGGTAACCGTGTCATTAAGCTAGGAACCGTGTCACTAGGCTAGCAACCGTGTCACTAGGCTAGTAACCTTGTCACTAGTCTGATAATCGTGTGACTAGGCTAGTAACCGTGTCACTAGTCTGGTAATCGTGTGACTAGGCTAGCAACCGTGTCACTAGTTTGTTAATCGTGTCACTAGTCTGGTAGCCGTGTCATTAGGCTGGTAACCATGTCACTAGGCTAGTAACCGAGTCACTAGGCTAGTAAGCGTGTTACTAGGCTAGTGAGCGTGTTACTAGGCTAGTACCCATGTCACTGGACTAAAAACTGCGTCACTGGTCTGGTAATAGTGCCATTAAGCTAGTAACCGTGTCAATAGGCAAGGAACCGTGTCACTAGGCTAGTAACCGTGTGAGGTAGGCAAGTAATCGTGTCACTAGACTAGTAACAGTGTCACTAGGAAAGTAGCCGTGTCACTATTGAAGTAAATTTTTCACTAGTCTGGTAATCGTATCACTAGGCTAGTAACCATGTGACTAGGCTAGTAACCATGTGACTAGGCTAGTAACCGTGTCACTAGGCTAGTAACGGTTTCACTAGTTTGGTAACCGTGTCACTAGTGTGGTAATCGTGTCATTAAGCTAGTAACCGTGTGACCAGGCTAGTAACCGTGTCACTAGCCTGGTAATAGTGTCACTAGTCTGGTAATCGGGTCATTAAGCTATTAACCGTGTCACTAGGCTAGTAACCGTTTCACTAGTTTAGTAATCGTGTCACTAGTGTGGTAATCGTGTCATTAAGCTAGTAACCATGTGACTAGGCTAGTAACCGGTTCACTAGTTTGGTAATCGTGTCACTAGTGTGGTAATCGTGTCATTAAGCTAGTAACCGTGTGACTAGGCTAGTGAACATGTCAATAGGCAAGTAACCGCGTCATAACGCTACTAAACCGGGTGACTAGGCTAGTAAGCGTGTGACAAGACTAAAAACCGTGTGACCAGGCTAGTAACCATGTGACTAAGCTAGTAACAATGTCACTAGGCAAGTAACCGTGTCACTGTTAGTAATCTCTTTACTAGTCCGATAACCATGTCACTAGCCTCGTATTCGTGTCACTAGGCTCGTAATCGTCTCACTAGTTTGGTAATCGTGTTACTACGCTAGTGTACGTGCAACTAGGCTAGTAACCATGTGACAAGGCTAGTAACAGTGTGACTAGGCTAGTAACCGTGCCACTAGTCTGGTAATCGGGTCATTAAGCTAGTAACCGTGTCACAAGTCTCGTAAACGTGTCACTAGTATGGTAATCGTGTTATTAAGCTAGGAACCGTGTCACTAGTTTGGTAATCGGGTCACTAGGCTAGTAACCGTGTCATTAAGCTAGTAACCGTGTCAATAGGCAAGTAACCGTGTCACTATGCTAGTAGCCGTGTGACTAGGCAAATAACCATGTGACTAGGCTAGTAAACGTGTCACTAGGCTAGTAACCGTGTCACTAGGCTAGTAACCGTGTCACTAGTCTGGTAATTGTATCACTAGGCTAATAACCATGTCACTAGTTTTGTCACACGGTTACTAGCCTAATGACACGGTTACCAGACTAGTGACGCGACTACTAGCCTAGTGACACGATTACTAGGCTAGTGATGCGGTCACTAGCCTAGTGACACGGATACTAGCCTAGTGACACGGTTACTAGCTTAGTGACACGGTTACTAGTCTAGTGACACGGTTACTAGTCCAGTGACTCGATTACCGGACTAGTGACACGGTTACTAGCTTAGTGACACGGTTAGTAGCCTAGTGACACGGTTACTAGCCTAGTGACACGGCTACTAGCCTAGTGACGCGATGACTAGCCTAGTGACACGGTTACTAGCCTAGTGACACGGTTACCAGACTAGTGACACGGTTGCTAGCCTAGGGACACGGTTACCAGACTAGTGACACGGTTGCTAGCCTTGTGACACGGTTAGTAACCAAGAGACACGCATATGAGACTAGTGACACGGTTACTAGCCTAGTCACATGGTTACTAGCCTAGTCACATGGTTACTAGCTTAATGACACGGTTACCAGACTAGTGACGCCATTACTAGCCTAGTCACACCGTTACTAGGCTAGTGACACGATTACTGGACTAGTGACACGCATACCAGACTAGTGACAAGGTTACTAGCCTAGTGACACGGTTATTTGTCTAGTGACACGGCTACTAGGCTAGTGACACGGTTACCAGACTAGTGACATGGTTACTTGCCTAGTGACACGGGTACTAACCTAGTGACACGGTTACTAGCCTAGTGAAACGGTTACTTGCCTGGCCCCACGGTTACTAGCCAAGTGACACGGCTACTATTCTAGGGACAAGGTTACTAGCCTAGTGACACGGTCACTAGCCCAGTGACACGATTACTGGCTTTATGACACGATTACCAGACTAGTGACACGGTTACTAGCTTAATGACGCGGTTACTAGCATAGTGACACGGTTACTAGCCTAGTGACATAGTTACTAGACTAGTGACACAGTTACTTGCCTAGTGACACGGTTACTAGCCTAGTGACGCGGTTACTAGCCTAGTAACACGGTCACTTGCCTAGTGACACGGTTACCTGCCTATCCCCACGGTTACTAGCCTGGTGACATAGTTACTAGCCTAGTGACACGGGTACTTGCCTAGTGACATGATTACTAGCCTAGTGACACGATTACTAGCCTAGTGACACGGTTACTAACCTAGTGACACGGTTACCAGACTAGTGACCCGGTTGCTAGCCTAGTGACATAGTTACTAGCCTAGTGACACGGTTACTTGCCTAGTGACTCGGTTGCTAGCCTAGTCACACCGTTACTAGGCTAGTGACACGATTACCAGCTTCATGACACGATTACGAGCCTAGTGACACGATTACCAGCTTCATGACACGATTACTAGCCTAGTGACACGGTTACCAGACTAGGGACAAGGTTACTAGCCTAGTGAGTTACCAGACTAGTAACAGTTACTAGCCTAGTCATATGGTTACCAGACTAGTGACGCGATTACCGGACTAGTGACACGGGTGCTAGCCTAGTGTCACGGTTACTTGACTAGTCACACCGTTACCAAGCTAGGGACACGATTATTGGCTTCATGACACGATTACTAGACTAGTGACACACATACCAGACTAGTGACATGCATAGCAGACTAGTGACAAGGTTACTGGCCTAGTGACAAGGTTACTGGCCTAGTGACATATTTACTAGCCTAGTCACACAGGTTACTTGCCTAGTGACATGTCTACTAGCCTAGTCACAGTTACTAGCATAGTGACACGGTTACTAGCCTAGTCATATGGTTACCAGACTAGTGACGCAATTACTAGCTTCATGACACGATTACCAGACTAGTGACACGATTACCAGACTAGTGACACGGTTACTAACTTAATGACACGGTTACCAGATTGGTGACGCGATTACTAGCCTAGTGACATGGTTACTAGCCTAGTGACATGATTACTAGGCTAGTGACACGATTACTAGCCTAGTGCCACGGTTACTAGCCTAGTGACACGGTTACCAGACTAGTGACACGGTTGCTAGTTTGTGACACGGTTACCAGAGTAGTGACATGGTTGCTAGCCTAGTGACACGATTACTAGCCTAGTGACACCGTTACTAGCCTAGTGACACGATTACTAGCTTCATGACACGATTACCAGACTAGTGACACGATTACCAGACTAGTGACACGGTTACTAGCTTAATGACACGGTTACCAGACTATTGACGCGATTACTAGCCTAGTGACACGGTTACTAGCCTAGTGACACGATTACTAGCCTAGTGACACGGTTACTAGCCTAGTGACACGGTTACCAGACTAGTGACACGGTTGCTAGCCTAGTGACATAGTTACTAGCCTAGTAACACGGTTACTTGCCTAGTGACTCGGCTACTAGCCTAGTCACACCGTTACTAGGCTAGTGACACGATTACCAGCTTCATGACACGATTACTAGCCTAGTGACACGGTTACTAGCCTAGTGACATGATTACTAAGCTAGTGACACGGTCACTAGCCTAGTGACACGGTTACTAATTGGTGACACGGTTACTAGCCTAGTGACACGGTTACTAGCCTAGTGGCGCGATGACTAGCCTAGTGACACGGTTACTACTCTAGTGACACGGTTACCAGACTAGTGACACGGTTGCTAGCCTAGTGACACGGTTGTTAGCATAGTGACACGATTACTTGCCTAGTCACACGGTTACTAACCAAGTGACACGATTACTAGCTTTATGACACCCATACCAGACTAGTGACACGGTTACTACCCTAGTGACACGGTTACTAACCAAGTGACACGATTACTAGCTTTATGACACCCATACCAGACTAGTGACACGGTTACTACCCTAGTGACACAGTTACCAGACTAGTGACGCGGTTATAAGCTTAGTGACACCGTTACTACCTTAATGACAAGGTTACCAGACTAGTGACGCGAATATTAGCCTAGTGTCACGGTTATTAGCCTAGTGACACGGTTACTAGGCTAGTGACACGGTTACCAGACTAGTGACATGGTTACTAGCCTAGTGACACGGGTACTAACCTAGTGCCGCGAATACCAGCCTAGTGTCACGGTTATTAGCCTAGCGACACGGTTACTAGGCTAGTGACACGGTTACCAGACTAGTGACACGGTTACTAGCCTAGTGAAACGGTTACTTGCCTGGCCCCACGGTTACTAGCCAAGTGACACGGCTACTATTCTAGGGACAAGGTTACTAGCCTAGTGACACGGTTACTAGCCCAGTGACACGATTACTGGCTTTATGACACGATTACCAGACTAGTGACACGGTTGCTAGTTTGTGACACGGTTACCAGACTAGTGACACGGTCACTAGCCTAGTGACACGATTACCATACTAGTGACACGGTTGCTAGCCTAGTGACAGGGTTACTAACCTAGTGACAAGGTTACTAGCCTAGTGACATGATTACTAGGCTAGTGACACGCTTACTAGCCTAGTGCCACGGTTACTAGCCTAGTGACACGGTTACCAGACTAGTGACACGGTTGCTAGTTTGTGACACGGTTACCAGAGTAGTAACATGGTTTCTAGCCTAGTGACACGGTTACTAGCCTAGTGACACCGTTACTAGCCTAGTGACACGATTACTAGCTTTATGACACGATTACCAGACTAGTGACACGATTACCAGACTAGTGACACGGTCACTAGCTTAATGACACGGTTACCAGACTAGTGACGCGATTACTAGCCTAGTGACACGGTTACTAGCCTAGTGAGACGATTACTAGCCTAGTGACACGGTTACTAGCCTAGTGACATGGTTACCAGACTAGTGACACGGTTGCTAGCCTAGTGACATACTTACTAGCCTAGTGATACGGTTACTAGCCTAGTGACACGATTACCATACTAGTGACAAGGTTGCTAGCCTAGTGACAGGGTTACTTGCCTAGTGACACGGTTACTAGCCTAGTGACACGATTACTAGGTGAGTGATACGGTTACTAGCCTAGTGACACGGTTACCAGACTAGTAATAGCTACTAGCATAGTGACACGGTTACTAGCCTAGTCATATGGTTACCAGACTAGTGACATGGTTACCAGCCTAGTGACACGGTTTCTAGAGTAGTGACACAGTTACCAGACTAGTGACATGGTTGCTAGCCTAGTGACACGGTTACTAGCCTAGTGACACGGTTTCTAGAGTAGTGACACGGTTGCTAGCCTAGTGACACGGTTACTAGCCTAGTGACATGGTTACTAGGCTAGTGATACTCCCCTCTGTATAACCCCCCACCCCCACCCATCCAGACAACTTCCCACGACAATTTCTCCCCCATTAAGTCCCCCCCCCCGCCCCCAAGACCACAACTTCCCACAATACTAATTTTTATACTTATGATTAAGACCCTCTGTGAAATTACATCTTATTTACATTGGATCAAAGTAATGAATATCATCACAGAGCATAATAAATAAGCTTTATTCTATACTTTACAGTTTTTTTTTATATTACATATTTTCCTAGAAATTACTCCCATGTTACAAAATGCGTATAAGTCATTCTTTGCGTATCCGTAAACATAATATTTTTATAACTACATCTTTTCAGTTAACTCAAAAAAGTTACTAGAACTATACTGATAACTTAATATATATCCCTTGCAATATAAAACATGTACTTTATATACATTATAATTTATAACAAGTAAATTAATTTAAAACCAAATACGTCATAATAGTCATAATAAGTTAAGGCTTAAAATTTAGACAAAAACAATTATGCAAATTTTGACAGATGCATAAGTTCAAGTGTTTGTTCACATAATGAGTGTCAGATGTTAAAAATTCTAAAAAATATTTTAACCATAAATATATATTACAGTTACTTTGACGTATTGAGATTAGAATGGATGCGGTTATAACATAATAGTTAATTATGACCTATAGTCTATGTACTCATAAATTCAACCTTTCTGTTCAAATTAATTTTGTTCTTAACTATGAGACCTGTATATAGATCCGGGCTATGGCCCCCGGGCTATGGCTCTGAGCTATGGCTCCAGGTTATGGCTCCAGGCTATGGCGCCATGCCCCCGGGCTATGGCTCCTAGTCTATCAAGTTAGCAATTATCAAATTTTAACATATAACTTATAAATGCATATATGTTCACAACCAGTTGAGATATTTTAATGAAAAACATGTTTTAGGGTGTGTTTTAAATTGATTTAGCTTTAGATCTAGAATTCAAAAGCTAGACTTAAAATTAAGCATAATGCCTACAATCAAATACTTCAAGGCTAATATCGTCTCTGCGTAGTGCGAGGTCAAGGCATGTTTAAAGACTAGGCCTAGTCTAAAGTATCCGTATGGTACGAGGTGAGACTGAGAGGCATGTTTCAAGGCTGGACGGACTACACAACACTAATTCCTAACTGTCACTGGCACCGCGGTCACTGCACGGAAGGAGGAGCTTACCTGCAGCCAAGCAAATTTAATCGAGACAAAATGACTTCAAACCTTATGAAATATTTTCCTAAACCACCTAACACTGCAACTTGCTTTTCAGCAAAGATTTGTCCTTCAAGATTTAGCAATGACAACTCGTAATTCCTGGCCATTTTCTCGTTTTTCTTAATCTGCTGACACGACCCCCCGTATTGAACGAAAGTGAAACTTCACTGGCCCCTCAACGCTCAAGCCGCTGTCACTGAAAATGTGAAATATTTCTGAGCAGTGATGGTATCAAAGTGCTTATGACGAGTACAAAGACCTTTCACATACAGTTCAAACACCATAGAAAGATCCTATAGGCACTTACCTGTGAAGTTTTAGCAATGGCAAAGCATAAATTATATCCAAAGTGTCCGTATTTGGTTATAATCTGGAGCTGCGTGACAAGCCGCCTTCAGCGAATCTGGCGAAAACATGGCGGGCTTCTTGCACGGGCGAGCGACAGCGCCGGTGGGGGGGTCACTATTATACAAATTAGGTGGGGGGCTTCCGAGGGTGCCTTGATGCCTGAGAGAGCAGACATTTGTGAGGAAAAATATGCCCCTATACAGCGGAAATTCATTATGAAAAATGTACCCCTATAGAGCAGATATTTTAAAACTTGCAACCGGGCGGGAGGAGGGGGCCTGGGGCTGGGGTCTGAAAATGAGCGTTCATAGAGCAGCGTAAATTCAGGCCGGGAAAAAATGCACCTTCCGAGAGGAAATGTTGCTGCAAAACGCCCCCAAAGAGCGCATTTTGGCGGTAAAACGCCCCAAACGAGGGGATTTGCGCGGCGAAAAAGGAGGGGCTTTGGAGCGAAGGCCCAGAAATCCAGCAATATATTAAATCTAAGTACCCCCCCCCCCCCCTCGGATCGTGTGCGGGGGTCCCAAGGCGCCATTTGTACTTGGCCAGCAATGCGGGATTACTGCACCAAGGAATTTCAACCAAAAATTCAAGGAACGGCAAACTACATCGTTAGAAAAGGCATATAAAGACACATGATTTTCTCAAAAGACTTTTTTGTGACGACGGAAATATGTGAGAAACGTGACGGAATGACATAATCTTGCTGAGGGGTTCAGTGGCCCCTCCAGGAATTTACGAAAGGGGGGGGGGGGGGCACCATTTATTTATACTATCCAGGCGTGGATCCAGTGATCTGATCTGGTGGAAAATAAATTACACGTAGCTGCAGAGGACACTTTCATATAGTAAAATCTCGGTTTCATGCAGCCGTCTTACACTTACTTAATAATTAATAATAGCGTCTTAACTTATTATGACTCCGCCCCCCCCCCCCCCCACACCTCTCCGCGGGCCCAATCATAACGATGCCATGACCGGGCACAGGCCAGTTGTAAGCATGTAGGCCATATAGAAATATCCACTGACATATTGCGGAATCACGACGTTGGCAAATCAAACAGAGATCGCTCATTTTAAGGTGAAGGTAAATAACGTAATTTAATAGTGTGTCATTTATTACAACATTATAGTATCATTCTTCGCCAGGCACAAAAAGGGGCGAGAACGCGATGGTAAGAGCGTGATGGCGAGAATGCGAGATTAATCTCGCCCTTGCATTCTCGCCCTCGCGTTCTCGCCCTCGCGTTCTCGCCCAAGCGACCTAGCTAGCCCTTGCGTTGTCGCCTTCGCATTCTCACCCTCGCGTTCTCGCCCTCGCGGTCTCGCCCTCGCGGTCTCGCCCAAGCGACCTAGCTAGCCCTTGCGTTGTCGCCTTCGCATTCTCACCCTCGCGTTCTCGCCCTCGCGGTCTCGCCCAAGCGACCTAGCTAGCCCTTGCGTTGTCGCCTTCGCATTCTCACCCTCGCGTTCTCGCCCTCGCGGTCTCGCCCTCGCGGTCTCGCCCAAGCGACCTAGCTAGCCCTTGCGTTGTCGCCTTCGCATTCTCACCCTCGCGTTCTCGCCCTCGCGGTCTCGCCCAAGCGACCTAGCTAGCCCTTGCGTTGTCGCCTTCGCATTCTCACCCTCGCGTTCTCGCCCTCGCGGTCTCGCCCTCGCGGTCTCGCCCAAGCGACCTAGCTAGCCCTTGCGTTGTCGCCTTCGCATTCGCACCCTCGCGTTCTCGCCCTCGTGGTCTCGCCCTCGCGGTCTCGCCCAAGCGACCTAGCTAGCCCTTGCGTTGTCGCCTTCGCATTCTCACCGTCGCGTTCTCGCCCTCGTAGTCTCGCCCTCGCATTCTTGCTATCTCGCCCTCGTGATCTCACACTACCGTTTTGGATTCCAGACGCCTCGAATTCAGCGCAGCGCCCGAAGCCATTGTCCAGCGAACGGTGCCATAGCCCGGCGCCCAGAGCCATAGTCCAGCGCCCAAAACCATAGCCCGGAGCAAGTAGCAAGGAGCCCGGAGCAGCGTACGGAGCTATAGCCCGCCGCCCAACGCCATAGTCCAGCGCCCACAACCACAACCCACAAAAGTCCAGTGCCAGCCTGGGCCCCGATAATAATCTAACCCTAGCCTGGGCGTCGATGCTTCACAATAGTCTAACCCTAGTCTGGGCCCTAATGCTTGATAATAGTCTAACCTATAGTCTGGGCCCCGATGCTTCACAACAGTCCGCTTCCAGCCTGGGCCCCCAAAGCTTCACAAGATAATAGTCTAACCCTAGCTTGGGCTCCGATAACAGCCTAACCCTAGCCTGGGCCCCGATGCTTGACACTAGTCTAATCCTAGTCTGGAATGGTGGTGTTTTAGGCCACTTTTGTGCACATACAGGCTAAATTGGGCCAAGGAACCTCCCGAGACGATGAAGGATGAAGGAATGAAACATGCCCCAGATTAGGTGCCCGAGCCCGGATTCGAACCCAGGACCTATTGATCTGCGGTCTAGTGCGCTAACCACTACACCAGGGAGGCCCCCCTAATCCTAGTCTGGACCCTATTGCTTGACAATAGTCTAACCATGCATAGCCTGGGCCCCCATAATAGTCTGAGTACAGGGGCGGATTTAGGAATTTGAAAAAGGCGGGGCTAAGCTATGCGACTGGCGGGTTTGGGGAGCGCCGGGAGGGAGGGTGGGTGGGGGCTTTGCTTGCTGAAAACCGAAGGGGGGGGGGGGTGAACGCGGGTGTCCACCAATCTTCTTTTATCCCAGATGACCCTGATTTTGCAAGGATGAAACGGCATTGTCCCGGCACAAACAGTAACAGTAGCGCCATCTAGAGACCAGATAGAGAAGAGGAGACTGGATAGTTGACTGCTTGTTTGTAATGGCGATGGTCACAGATTTTTTGTGCGTGCATTTGATGCAAAAAGATTGCATTGTTGGCGAATTAACGTTGGTTTGGCAATGCAAAGTGGCTGCAACGATGAAATGAGGGCCCAAGAATACGTTGAAGTTGTGGAGAATGCGTAAATTTGCATGTGATAGACGGAGGATGAGTGAAATCTTCAGCCACGCCATTTCTAACACAACGTTTCGCTCGCAAAGCTGGGAGTGAGGTTACCAGGCCTGTCTCCAACGCATCACGGGGTGCCCTTAGAACCAGGCAGCATTTGCTGTCTTTGCGGTGTTGCAGCGCATATTTTCGCGTATAGGGCGCACAGTTCTTAACTAGCCGACAAAATATGCATCTTTCCAGAATCCTTATGCAACTTACTGACCTGGAGGAGGGAAAATACTTTGATTTATTGTCCTAACTTGCAATGTCAGGGTTTTTTCTGGGCACATTTATTCGATCAGCTCCAGCCGCGCCATTATGCGCTGCAACACCGCAAAGACAGCAAATGCGGCCTGGCTCTAACGGCACCCTGTGATAAGTTAGAGACAGGCCTGGTAAGGGGTGAGGCGGCTCGCTAATACGTCCGCGCTGTTTTTAAATACCGCGCCCTCACACTACACTGATCATAAGGTAACCAAACACGCCTCAGGCCAGTAGTGGGTCGTACACATGCAGGATTTGCAGTTACTGTACAGATTGAAGCAGTTATATTGTCACCGTGCATGCTTGCTTTAACAACTGTACAACGATCGATAATGCAGAGCACTATCAATTAGCCTATGAAAGCACAGTAGAATCTGTCATACGGCTTGCATACATTTCGTTTTTTTTTTGTCAAGGTCTAAACAAGGTAAATAAGGTCAACACTGGAATGATTTTGTCACTAATATTCATTTTAAAAACTTCGAGCTATCTTTTACAATGTTGGGTTTCTGTTTTCAAGAATATGGTTTTTTTCCTTTGCCACTTTTGTTCTCGACTCTGTATGCAGATGAAGTTGTTATGCATGTACAGTGATTAAAATGATACAGTTAACGTGCGTCCGGCATGGGAACGATGGTTTCTTTGTGCTTGGAGTCCCATTTGGGCATTATTTTATCATTATTCCTCATACATTTATACAGGGTTAGACTATTGTCTAGCATCCGGGCCCAGGCTAGGGATACACTTGTCAAGCGTCGGGGCCCAGGCTGGGGCTAGACGTGTGACGCATCGGGGCCCAGAATGGGGTTAGATGTGTGACGCATCGGGGCCCAGGCTGGGACCGGACTCTTGTGAAGCATCGGGCCCCAGGCTAGCGTTTGACTCCTGTGAAGCATTGGGGCAGAGGTTGGGGCGAGAATCACGTGATGCATCGGGGCCCAGGCTGAGACCGGACTCACATGAAGTGTCGGGGCCCAGGCTACTCTTTACGAAGAAGGACATGGAATCTTTATCCTGCGACCGCACAGACATGACCACAGCGGGGCTCGAACCACCGATCCCTGTTCCGTTAGTCTCCTGTGCACAATGATTTCTGTATAAAGCACGTGGACAATTAAAATGAGTGAATTTTTTTTCACGACGACGAGCAAACGAGGTTTTTGGAATCTCGTTCAGGTAAAAGACGAAACGAAGCTGAAGATAATGAAAATTTATTCCCATACGTTCCATGAGTCCATTGACAGAAACAATGCTGGACGTTTGCGCGTGACAGAAGCAGAGACACTTTACACTGCGAACAACGTACACTTGCGTAGCTCACACCCGTGCTGACAACAAGACAACTAAACAACATCGGATCCCATGGTAACCGGGGACAAGACGTCAGAGCGTGGAACGTGGAAACCCTTCTTCGGTCAAAACGTGTCACACCCGACTACGACCATTCTACTCCCTGGAATATGAATATTCTATAATACGGAATATTGTATCTTCTATAGTATCGAAATATGCATTATTCTATGCATTTTGCGCACACATTCACCTGTAGCAGAAGATGCACACCACGAGACCAGAGGTCAGTGACGTCACGATTGTGTACACCACGACACCAGAGGTCAGTGACGTCACACTAGTGTGCACACCACGAGACCAGAGGTCAGTGACGTCACACTAGACCAGCAGTCAGTGACGTCACACGAGACCAAGTCAGGGACGTCAAACTAGACCAGAGTTCAGTGACGTCACAAGAAACCATAGGTCAGTGACGTCACACGAGACTATTAGTCAGTGACGTCACTCGATCGAGTAGCATACCGTGAGACCATTACTCAGTGACGTCACAGAGTGTACATCATTGGCTTTGATGGGAGTGCCGCGGAATTCCTAGATATAAAACACTCGACAACAGTACGCAATCTTACATTTATACATTAATAACAATATGCAGGAAACAATAGGGAAAATATATCATGTTGTGAGTAATTACAACGAAACTAGAGAAACATAATGCGTAATATATAGATCTGTCCAGTGTAGGGTTTCCCAAAACACCAGGCTTTGGGAGTATATTCTAACCCCGGCACATTTGTTTCAACTTCTAGAAAGTCCAGAGTATTTTAATCACGTCTTGAGTATGCAAAGCGAACACAAAATGTAGTATCATCCTATGTGTAAAAGCATAATTACTGCTTACTCGAAACAAATGTATAGGAAGTCGTAAGAAAAGGTGACATAAAATGAGAATTATTTCAGGTTGGCAGAAAGGCGAGAAGGTGTTTTAGTGAGTGGCCCCGTCACAGGCTGGTAGTATAACTTGTAAGACTGCGAATAATGGAGACACGGGAAACGGGCGATAAAAGGAGTATGTGTCCTTGGATCAAAAGGAACCAGTGGAGGACAGTAATTACAATTACAAATCAAATTTGTTTTTCAAAAGTATGGTTTTACAAATCAAAACATTGATCTTCCCACAGATACTAGTTAATTTAAACAAAAGTAACATATTAGGATAAGAGGTGCAAATAATGGTTCGTTTCTTTAATATTGGAGAGTAAGTATTGCAGTTTTCTCGAACGAATGTGTGAACTGATATTCCATAGCAGGAAACCTTGGGGATCGTAACCCAGTTGACGTTGGATACTGCCAGTACCCTGGTTTACTGGATTAAAACCTGTCACCGCCTCGTTCACAGATGTACAAAGCAAAAATAATTCAGGAAATGGAGGGAAGGTGACTTGATCGGCATGTTACGTATCCCCACCCCCAGTTTACCAGTTTAATAGTTCGCTGCGTCGTGCAATGTTATACCTCTTCCCAAGCTCTAACTAAACGTGCTATCACTCTAAACACTACACATTGACAATGGACAAGATACCCGTGACCCACGTGACTTCTACCACAATAAAGTAATCTTCCAACCACGAAGGCGAAAAAAACAACCTTCTGTCCAACAACCACTCGTTACACCCTAGAAAACGGTTAGTACAGGTTTGGTTTTTTAAGCAAAATGTTCTGATAAGATTCACAAAAATATTCTCGTATATATATATAGAATAAACACATGTAGTGGCTATATTTACAATGTTAAACGAGAACAACCTTTAGTGGGGGGACCTATTATCTCACAAGGACGAATTTACTACCGCAGTACGTAGACATAAGCACTGTTTGAACAATCTTCCCGAATCCGCAGTGTGTTGTTTCGGTATCTGGCCACTGGATTACTGAAGACAGCGCCACCAAATCTGACGTAGCTTAGAATGCAGTAGCGCCATAATGTCTAACATAGCTTGGACTGGATTTTGACATTACCATCAGACCCAAGATTAGTTTAAGACAACGAACAGATCTAACATCGCTTGGACTGGATTTAACAGTGCTATCAGACCCCCAAAAAAAAACCGGAATGGAGTTAGACAACCGTGCCATCAGATCAAATATTTTGGACAGAGAAAATAGTGCCATCAGATATGATATAGGTTGGAACTTCATTTTGACAACAGTGCATTCAGATCTTATAATAAAAACAACCGTGCCATCAGATCAAATATTTTAGACAGAGACAATAGTGCCATCAGATATGATATAGGATGGGAACTTCATTTTGACAACAGTGCATTCAGATCTTATAATAAAAACAACAGTGCCATCAGATCTAATATAGCTTGAACTGCCTTCAGACAATAGTGCCATCAGATCTATTGGCTTTACATATGACAGTCTTACGTACGTGGCGCGGATTGGATTTCGAACTGGATCATTTCAATGATACATTGTTCCATTTCAAACGTTCAGTGTGGTCACACAGTACATAATCCCACCAAAGAAGCAATCAGATAAAATGATTTCGTATATATTAATCACACTAATTCAAGTCTAAGAGCATTACAACACAAGCACGATACCCCGTCGGGCACTCTCAGCAGCGAACGAAAGAGGACTGTCAACATAGGACCCTTAAGATGTGATATCAACTTGCTTTGGTGAAAGTTGTACTGAGGTAAAGGACTTGAAATGAACGTCAGGTCACTAGTCCTGGGGTAAAGTTACTGGCGGTGGTCAGACCAAAACAGTTGAGATTTTAGAGTTAGCGCCATACGTAGCGTAACAAAATGAACTTAAAGCTATTGGAACAGTTGTGTCCCGCCAAAATCAGGTCGGGATCTAAAAGGGTGACATTAGAAGGCCTCATTAGTGCAAAAATTATTTATTCTTATCACTCATGCTCATGAATTCCCATGCTCAGCATCCATAAATGGTGCAATAAATCGGTGAACTAACTGCACACAGATCTGTGACGTAGTACACAAAGCTTCCAACTTATACGGCCAGCTGTCAAGCAAAAATACCTTTTCTGCCAGGTTTTCCATTACAGTTTTAAACCAATGTTACAATTTTGTTTAACATGAACGCTTATCTTTCATTTCAGTGTACTATGCAGATTTATTTTAATGACGGGAAACAACTGGTCGAATAGCTTTAACACATATATGTTTTAAACGGCTTGCCATCCCGTAATCGGGAGACAGACCCGCGTGAATACCCATTCTCAGACAATGCCGAACAGACGATAATTATGATCAAATCCCACCTCTAGCACGAGTCAGTATTGAGCATGATGTGAAAAGACAGTTTTATAGAAATAACTACGGGAGTACATTTACCGACTCTGTATTATATAATAAGAATTCCCACTTCCGATAATATAAATGTAAACAGATGTTCTTGGATTAATATGGTCAACAAAAAATATATGTATAGAAAAATGGCATTGATTACTAGTGCAGGAGTATTTGGGCAGTCAGGTGGTAGCTTGGTCCTGCTGAGAGTATGAAGTGGGGGGGGGGGGGGGTGGAGGAGGAGACAAGATTTCCGGGAAACAACAGCGACACGCCCAGAACTTGTTTGTCACATCACAACCTTCTGGAGGACAAAATCCCAATCACAACGCGTCAATCCACAGCGACAAAAACCAAGATAAAAAAAATCACAGAAAAAACTAAATCCGACCCAATGCCAAGCAGCATCTGTCGACAGAGTTAGCTACACGTCTAAAGAAGGCCCGTTTTTTTGTCGTACAGAGACGAAATCCATCGACGAGTTAATTAATCGATAAATTACTCAAATGGGGGAGGACAGAGTAGACGCCAGTATCACCCCCCCCCCCCCCGCCCTTCCCCTTAATCCCGTCTGCCCTCGCCAGGTAGTCCTGTTGAAATATTTTATGGAAATGCTTTGCATCATTTTAATCAAACAACTTTCTGCTACCAGCCGTTCGTTGTAGAACATAACCCGTTATAGGTTTTCTTTCTGGCTTTTTTCGTCTTTTGAGATTTGAATTTAGCGGGGAGCGTTCCACCCCCCCCCCCCCCCACCCCTTTCCCAAGTTCGTGTCTGACTCGCACCGTGGAGTGCAGAGGAGACTGGGGATGCACCCGGGGGAGTGGGCGGCGTTCTGGCATCACCGGCCAAGGTCGCAACAGGCGGTTGAAGGTCGAGTGGAACGCCGTTGTCAGGCAGGCAGGTAAAGGTGGACTGGCTGGCTGATTGGTTGGTTGGCTGGCTCGTTGGCTGGCTGGTGGCTGGCTGGCTGGTTGGTTAGTTGGCTGGCTCGCGGGCTGGCTCGCTAGCGGGCTGGCTCGCTGGCGGGCTGGCTCGCTGGCGGGCTGGCTTGCTGGCGGGCTGGCTCGCTGGCTGGCTGGCTGGCTGGCTCGCTGGCTGGCTGGCTGGTGGGCTGGCGGGCTGGCTGGCGGGCTGGCTGGCTGGCTGGTTGCTGGCTGGCTGGTATGCTGGCTGGCTGGCTGGTTGCTGGCTAGACAACATCGTATTCTTTCCGGATGGTTCGTGCCAGGCAGCAAGCCAGCACAATCCCCACAATCTGCAAGGGACAACCATAACAACAAACATACAAAACATTGATACATATTCTTACAAGATATAGGAAACAACCAACAATGAACACAATCTCGAAATCAAATCATTTGTAATCAAGTAACAGCAAAGCGTAATTGTTCATGCTCGGGTTAGTTCAATGCTTCATCTACTGCTATGGTTAGTACAGAGAGCACGACAACAATGGCTAAGATTAAGAACAGGAAATAACTTCTATAGATCTAGATATGCACGGCAGAGGTAGTAGCAAGGAGTTATGTGATATACGTTCAGTTACAAGAGCCGGTGGCAGGGTATGGTCGCGCCTATGGGAGCAAAAAATGATGATGCGTCTACAATCGATATGTACAATATCAGGATTAGAACCCATGTGCACAATGTTCGGATTACAACCGATGTGCACAGTGTTCGGATTACAACCGATGTGTACAGTGTTCGGATTACAACCGATGTGCACAGTGTTCGGATTACAACCGATGTGTACAGTGTTCGGATTACAACCGATGTGTACAGTGTTCGGATTACAACCGATGTGCACAGTGTTCGGATTACAGCCGATGCGTACAGCGTTCGGATTACAACCGATGCGTACAGTGTTCGGATTACAACCGATATGTAGTGTTCGGATTACAACCGATGTGCACAGTGTTCGGATTACAACCGATATGTAGTGTTCGGATTACAACCGATGCGTACAGTGTTCGGATTACAACCGATATGTAGTGTTCGGATTACAACCGATGTGCACAGTGTTCGGATTACAGCCGATGCGTACAGCGTTCGGATTACAACCGATATGCACAATACAGGATTACAAGAGATGTGTACAGTGTTCGGATTACAACATATGATTACACACGAGGGCGACACTGGGAGTTCAGGGGAGAGGGGGGGATGGCAGAGTGGGGGGGGGGGGGGTCAGGGTTAGTTCGAGGGTTAGAGAGTGTGTTAACGTGTGGAGTTGGGAGGGGGGCATGGGGCTCGTGGTTACCTGTCCCAAAGCAACGAGGGTGTGAGGGTGCGGTGCCATTGTTAAGCGCCGGCTCCCCGACTACACCACTTGGTACTCCTTGCGAATAGCCTGCGCGAGGCAACATGCAATGATAACGCCTACGACCTGCAAGGAGGATAAACAGAAAGGAGAAACACACACTCAGCAGGTTAATAATACACCACACCGAAAACCCAATGAAAAGGAAAAAATGTGAATGAAAAACAAATTTGGTTAGTCAAATCCATCAGCATTATATTAGAAACACAGTGGTCTACATTTGGACCATTCCAGGTAATGTTAGCGGGGGTGAGGAGAAAGAGGGCTGGAGGAGGGGAGGGGGGTGACGTCAATCGCCTGACGGGGCCGAGGGGGCGGGGGCTAACCACCGAGCCTGACGGGTAACAGACGGCTCACTCACAAGCTCATTCTCCCGTCGCTACCACCATAACGATATAAGAACAAATCCGACAACGTCTAAACAACGGTGGGGGTTAAAATCTAGTGGCAGAAGTGAGGCATGGGTGCGCTATGATAAGAGTAGGTTTACGATAACGGTTTGTGTATAAATATGACCTAAACGGGCACTGAAATTAAATCTAAGCCGCAAATGCGCCAGGTAGATGAAGGCCATTTGGGAACAGCTTAAACGCTAAGGCATCATCGAGAGAGAGAGTGAGAGAGAGAGAGCGTCGTCACATGTAATAGTCAAAGAAAGAACCTAAATACATCATATCCATTCAAAACATATTAACTTTCTATTGCTGTAGGAGTAACTTAAATACATGTGGACTGATACATATCTGTAAAATATTTAGTAAGAAAAGAGGGCATTATTTAATACCAGCTACTCGTAGAACTTAGCTCCAGGCCAGTGTCGTTAAAGAGAGCATTATGACGCAGGTTAAGCGCAAATATTATTGGTTATCACAGGTTAGCCGACACCAGAAAATGGGACGCAATGCCATCTATGTATTTAATACTTATTTTGCAATATTGAAAACTTATCACGATATTTATCTTTTAATATTGAAAACTCGTTACAATATTTATATTTCAATATTGAAAATTAATTACAGTATTTATCTTTCAATCTTAAAAATCACCGGAACATTTCATTTTTTAACATTAATAAATAGGTATTAAGACATGGATGGCGTTCCATAGTCAGTTGGTACTCGTGCAGCGGTGGTCGGTCAGTGAGGGTCGACCTGGCTCCTGGCAGTGCCTACCTGGACGAAGGCCAGTCCGATCCCCACGCCTCCAATGATGTAGATGTTGTCGTTGAACCAGTGGACGAACTCCTCAAGGCAGCCCTGTCGAAATAATGACCATACCTCGCTCTATATATAGGTTACGTGTATCATTATCATTTAAACAGCAACAGGCTAATGCGTCTTAGCTATGTATCTATCCACCCAGGGTACATCGACGTCATGACTGACTGCCCGTGTAGACCTGATCGCTATGACACTACCCGCCCACCCCCCCACTGGTGTAGACCTGATCGCTAGGACACTGCCCCCCCCCCTGGTGTAGACCTGATCGCTATAACACTGCCCCACCCCCCTGGTGTAGACCTGATCGCTATAACACTGCCCCCCCCCCCCTGGTGTAGACCTGATCGCTATAACACTGCCCCCCCCTGGTGTGGACCTGATCGCTATGACACTGCCCCCCCCCTGGTGTGGACCTGATCGCTATGACACTGCCACCCCCCCCCCCTGGTGTAGACCTGATCGCTATGACACTGCTCCCCCCCCCCTGGTGTAGACCTGATCGTTATGACACTGCCCCCCCCCTGGTGTAGACCTGATCGCTATGACACTGCCCCCCCCCTGGTGTAGACCTGATCGTTATGACACTGCCCACCCCCCTGGTGTAGACCTGATCGCTATGACACTGCCCCCCCCCCCCTGGTGTAGACCTGATCGCTATGACACTGCCCCCCCCCTGGTGTGGACCTGATCGCTATGACACTGCCACCCCCCTCCCCTGGTGTAGACCTGATCGCTATGACACTGCTCCCCCCCCCCCTGGTGTAGACCTGATCGCTATGACACTGCCCCCCCCCCCCCTGGTGTGGACCTGATCGTTATGACACTGCCCCCCCCCCCCCCCTGGTGTGGACCTGATCGCCATGACACATACGTTCTTGTAGATCTTGTCGCCTGTCGGGATCTGGTTCTTGCCGCAGTTCTCCATTTGTTCGCTCTTCGAGGTGTCGCAGCAGGAGTCCGGTGTGTTCACGCCCTGGGAGCCGCTCACATTCTTCCAGTCCATGTAGCCGTCGACTCCGCAGCACTTGAACTGCAAGCGTCGGTGCCACGTTATTGCTTAGGGATGTGCAAGCGTCGGTGCCACGTTATTGCTTAGGGATGTGCAAGCGTCGGTGCCACGTTATTGCTTAGGGATGTGCAAGCGTCGGTGCCACGTTATTGCTTAGGGATGTGCAAGCGTCGGTGCCACGTTATTGCTTAGGGATGTGCAAGCGTCGGTGCCACGTTATTGCTTAGGGATGTGCAAGCGTCGGTGCCACGTTATTGCTTAGGGATGTGCAAGCGTCGGTGCCACGTTATTGCTTAGGGATGTGCAAGCGTCGGTGCCACGTTATTGCTTAGTTCAAAGTCAAATTTGTCTATTGCATATAAATAAAACTGTGTTTCAATAACAGGTTAGTCACTAAAAACGCATTCATCAAAGTATGAAAATGTCCGGCCTGTTTATTTATGGGAGCATTGCCCATGGGCGCTACTTGGAAGTCACTCTGTGATGTCACAATATTGCCATGTGAGCTAAGTGTTTAACGCTGTATATCAGAAGCTGTGGTGGATTTCACGAACACAGAGTTTAGCCGACATGTGCTGTCATTTTATCATTGTCGGTCAATATCACTTGTGCTAATGTTGATTGTTGACTTTTATAAACTGACGTTAAACCAAACTTTCTCTTATCTTAAACAGGGGGGCCGTGTCCCTGGGAGTAAGCCACTCGTTGCTGTAGTAACCAGGCCGTCACACGTAACAATCTAACATACGGACACCGTTGGTTGGTTGGTTGTATATTCAGGACGATTTAACCACTTTTGGTCATATCGCGTCAATGGGAGAAGGAAGGGAGAGTGGAGCCATGTATCCGGGGTAACCCTCTACTCTTTGCGCAGAAGGACATAGAATCTTTATCCTGCGACCACACAGAGGTGGCCACAGCGGGGCTCGAACCACCGACCCACGTGCCGTTAGGCTCTCATGTGGCCAGAACACTCAATGCGAGCGCTCTAACCCACTGAGCTACCGGGCCGGCCCCCCACCATTTGTTTGGGTAAAGGCCCCACACCGTTTGTTTGGGTAAAGGTCCCCCTTTAGACCACCCCTATCTGCCCGCCTGCCCCCACCCCGCTATCCCCTTCACCCCTGCCTCGGTCGTACTTACATCCTCTTGGGCCTTGTTCCACGCCTGGGTGACGGCGTTCACATTGGCGATGTCGAACTGGTAGTTCATCATTTGCAAGTTGAGTTCATCACTCAGAACGCCCGAGACCTGAACGAGAGAACAAAAAGGAAATGGGTGTCTTATTTAGCTTGGTTGTCTATTCAGGGCGCTTTAACCACTTTAGCTCATATCGCCTCAATGGGAGAAGTAAGGGAAGAAGCGAAGGCATGTCCCGGGGGTAACCCCCTACTCCTTGCGAACAATGACTTAATTGGAATTTTTATGACTCACCTGTCCTTTCATGACCTACAGTGTGACAGCTGATGACTCACCTGTCCTTTCATGACGTAGACTGTGACAGCTGATGACTCACCTGTCTTTCATGACCTACAGTGTGACAGCTGATGACTCACCTGTCCTTTCATGACGTAGACTGTGACAGCTGATGAATCACCTGTCTTTCATGACCTACAGTGTGACAGCTGATGACTCACCTGTCCTTTCATGACGTAGACTGTGACAGCTGATGACTCACCTGTCCTTTCATGACGTAGGCCGTGATGCCAGCGGCAATCTCAAGGAGGAAAATGATTCCGAGGAGCACAGCGAACTGGAAGGAATAAAACAAATAGACAAACCTAATTTCACTTTCGGATTTTATATGCAAAGTATGCTGTAAAGATGATCTCGTGAACTAATTTCCTACATAATAATTATAAACATAAAGTAGAAACTAACACGTATTCGCGATCGTTTCTCCATTCACAATCTCGACATCCCCAGCAGTCTTTGAAAAAGTAACCACAAAAAACACAAAATACCTTCCACGTGCGCCGGAACAACTCTTTAGTTGTGATCTCGTTACCGACTCGTGATACACGTCGCTACTTGACAATTATAACTAAGTCAGCAACAATCACATCCTTAGAAAAGACTTTTTGCGCAAATGCATGGGGGGAGGGGGGGGGTTGAGGGCCTCTGGGGTTACAGTGCAGTGGTTAGCACGTGGTCACCACGCGTGACCGCAGATCGATAGGTTCCATATCAGGGTCCTGGACACCTGATCTGGTGCCTAACAAAAAGACGAATTCATTGAATTAACTGACACAGGGATGTGATTGGACACCACTTACATGCAGTAGTTCTCCTTGTAGGCCTAACAAAACCCGAATTCATTTAACTTCCTGGCACGGGGTTATGATTGGACACTACTCAAAATTGCGACCAAGGGGTCCATTATTTTTTTTTACGACCGTTTTTTTTTGACGCACTGATATATACAGGTCTGAAAGGGGGAGTGGGGGGGGCACGGGCCCCTTGTGCCGCCCGCCCCCCATGGACACGCCCATGTTACTGACCGTCATCACCATGCAGTAGTTCTCCTTGTAGGCGCCGCAGCAGCCGAAGAAGCCGATGATGAAGACGATACATCCCACGACGATGAGCAAGATGGCCGCCCCGTTGATGCCGCTGCCCAGCAGGGCGAAGTAGGTCTGGAACTGGGTCTGCACCAGGGCGCCGGCGATGATCAGACCCAGGCCGGCCAGCTGTGGGAATAACAAACAGAGACAGCGGTAAAGGCGATGATCAGACCCAGGCCGGCCAGCTGTGGGAATAACAAACAGAGACAGCGGTGAAGGCGATGATCACACCCAGGCCGGCCAGCTGTGGGAATAACAAACAGAGACAGCGCTGAAGGCGATGATCACACCCAGGCCGGCCAGCTGTGGGAATAACAAACAGAGACAGCGGTGAAGGCGATGATCAGACCCAGGCCGGCCAGCTGTGGGAATAACAAACAGAGACAGCGGTGAAGGCGATGATCACACCCAGGTCGGCCAGCTGTGGGAATAACAAACAGAGACAGCAGTGAAGGCGATGATCAGACCCAGGCCGGCCAGCTGTGGGAATAACAAACAGAGACAGCGGTAAAGGCGATGATCAGACCCAGGCCGGCCAGCTGTGGGAATAACAAACAGAGACAGCGGTGAAGGCGATGATCACACCCAGGCCGGCCAGCTGTGGGAATAACAAACAGAGACAGCGGTGAAGGCGATGATCAGACCCAGGCCGGCCAGCTGTGGGAATAACAAACAGAGACAGCGGTGAAGGCGATGATCAGACCCAGGCCGGCCAGCTGTGGGAATAACAAACAGAGACAGCGGTGAAGGCGATGATCAGACCTAGGCCGGCCAGCTGTGGGAATAACAAACAGAGACAGCGGTGAAGGCGATGATCACACCCAGGTCGGCCAGCTGTGGGAATAACAAACAGAGACAGCAGTGAAGGCGATGATCAGACCCAGGCCGGCCAGCTGTGGGAATAACAAACACATATGAATATATATATATATAACAGGCGTGAAAGCAATGTGATATAGAAGGGTAAACAAAATGAGGTGGAAAAAGACTTGTTACGACGAACTATTAAGTAGCATATATACAGACATTCGCACGGTGGGGCGTGAACCCACGGCACGATGGCTGGCCTGGCAGAGAGCACTCGGTAAGACGCGAGTGCTAATTGCTAGGCAACTCCGGGGGACCCACGCTATTTGGCGAAGGTTGTTAGCGTCTAAGTTGGTCCAGAGTGATGGCTAAACACCATTAAGAATCCCGTGCCGTAATTGTCCTCAGTACAGTACAGTGACGCACGCGTCGGTCAAGATATGTTTATTATAAGTTACTGGACATATTGTCTGGTTGGCTGGTTTAATGGGGGACACTACAACCTCCTTAGGTCCTATCGCCACAATGGCAATTCGGGATCAAGGCCGAGAGGAGCCATGCCTCCGGGAGTACCCCCTAGACTCTTTTGCGAAGGGAGGGCATGGGATCTGTATCCTGAACAAACATGGGGGCTATTTGCGCCGGTGGGATTCTAACCGCGTCCAGGCCGCTTGGGCCGGCCTGAGCAGAGCACCCTCGACAAAGGCCGAACGCGCTACCCGCTGGGCCACGGGGGGTGACCCCATCGGCATGCCTACACGGCACACACCAGACATGATCGCCGGTCAAACAGGGTTTTTTTAACAGTTTTTCTCATGGTTTATAGTTTATTCATTGCTCGATTTATAGATGGATACAGGGATATACGTAATAGGTGCATGACATAGCATTACAGAAACAAAAACAATTCATTCAGTTACTTTAGTAGGATTATTCTCTGCATCACACAGCAATTCCCCATACTCGTTTGTAAAGTTTCCCCTGAACACTATATATTTCTCATATATTAAAACATTCTGGAACACGTCAAAAGCTGCAAAATGGGGGAATGTTTTACGGCGTTTACTTGTGTAAATAAAGTGTCTGCTTTTTAGACATATGCCATCTAGCGGTGTTTCATAACAAACAAACAAACAGTAGACTGAACACAGCCGAGCGCCCTAACAGACCATGGGGGTGGCCCCCTGTCGCGGCTCGCGCTAACGAACCCCCAGGGGGGGGGGGGGAGGGGGCGGGCGGCAGGGGTGTGAGGGAGAGGGGGGGGGGGGTGGCGGCGGCGGCGGCGGAGGAAGGAAGCTATACCGCCACCTCTACACCCACCCACCGTCTCCCCGGCCCTACTTCATAGCATGACACGCCACACGCCGAGTTTACTGTCGTTCACGACATGTGAAATGCTTTGATCTTGGCCCAATGAGTTCAGAAACAACTGACTGCATGGCCGTGAATCGTATTGACTGCACTGGAGCTCCTGGACAACGGGCGAGTTCCATTGCGCCGAGAAAGGGAGAGTATGGTTGCCATAGGGGAGACATGATAATATTTAAGGTTGAAAACTGCTTAATTAATGTATTTGCACTGTGCATTTAGGTGTTAGTTTAATTGACGCTTCCTTCCGAAAGATCGGAAGAGAAGGAGAAATTAGAGTAAGATAAGCCGATATGTTACGTCCACACTGACGACCAGGCTCAGTGGGACCGAGCGCCCGGCCAGTGAGTGAACTTTTCAAGGACACGCGATTCGCTGGATCTCGTCTGCTGTGTCTTTGAATGTCGTAAGGCGAAGGGGGGAGGAGGTGTCACAAACTATGCCTCTTCGATCATCACCACCACCATCTGAGGGGAAGGGTGGGTGAGAAGAGTGGAGGGGGAGTAGGATTTCTATCAGTCATGCAGGGGGAAAATGTCCCGTGACATGGGTCGGTGGGGAGGGGGTGAGGGAGGGGGATGGGGGTGCCGACAGAGGCGGTCGGTCGGTCAGTCAGTCAGTCAATATACGGAGAGGGTCCCACCGGGTCGTGGGAAACCCCTATGATCTTTGGCCCAATGAGTTGAACAACTACTCACTGAATGTAACAGTCCTGATAACGAGCGATTCCAACAAAGGAAGGAAGGAAGGAAGGACGGCTGCAGCAAACCTCGTGATATCCAGCTTGCATGTCAGCCGCCACTACCGATCGTGTCTCCCATAGAGACCCCGACATGTAGGTGGCACCCGGGGAGGGGAGGGGAGCGAAGGGGAGGGGAGGGTGTTTGTGAGGCCGGCTTGTACGTCAACCGGCCGAGAGTACACGGTACATGGAGAGAGGGCGGTGCCGTATGTGCAATGGGTACGAGGGTTGCAGCCGCGAGTTGTGAATGACATTTGATATGGCCAGAAAGAAAGAAAGAAAGAAAGAAAGACGGTATTTCCAGCGATATTGCCTGGTCGGGTGGGTAAGCATGCATGGTGAGCGTGAAGGAATTATGGTGATATGGCCTGAATAGGAGAAGGAAGAGTAGAGCGGAGCCATCCACGTGGCGTTAGAAGTTTTGGAGGGCCGTTGATGGTAGGCCCATATATAGGCGCCAGTCAGTGAGTGAGTGAGTGGGTCGGTCTTTGTTATTGCTGCCTTGCGATTGGTTGAAAATCTGGATTTTTATTTATGCTCGCTGCCCGGGTTTGAACTTTAAATTGAAATGTAGAGGGTGTTTTTGAGGTCAAGCCGTGGCCTGTGAATTAGGTCGGCGGCTTGAGTGGATGGGAATTGCATATCCCAATGCCGTCCCAGGGTGGAGTTATAAAAAAAAAAAAAAAAAAAAAAGTGTAAAAAGTTGACGGGTGAAATGGTGTATATTGAGGTGTTATGTCGGCTCTCAGATTTCTGGAGCATGACGATTTTGTGAAATTTGTGTGAAATTTTGTGTCTGGAATTTGCTGGGGTATGCGACCTGGTACTGAGGACTACAATGCAAACTGCCTAAGCCCCACCCACCCACCCACCCCGCAGTGCACAGGTGAAAGGGCGCGTATCGATGATGGTTTGGGCTGCCCTCCCCAAATAGGGATCCGTAGGCCGGAATCGGGATGCGGGCGGGGGTTCGAATCTGGATCCGTGGGACAAATTGGGACGCGATGGATCGAATGTGGTTGTGTCGGACAAATCGATATATGTAGGATAAAACCGGGATCCCAAAGTTCAAATCAGTATCAGGGGGTAGTGGGGGGGGGGGGAGTGGAGGGAGGGGGGAGTGGAGGGGGGGGGGGGGAGAGTGGAGGGGGGGGAGGGACACATTGCCATAGCCATAGACATGACCAAGTGTCTCCTTAGGATGTGGGCCCATTGTCACCGCTGCCGTAACATTACCACCTACATCGTCACTACTGTGGTTACATCGTCAATATTGTGGTTACATCGTCACTACTTTGGCTACATTGCCAGTAATCACGTCGCTAGTCCGGTCACCGTGTCACAAGTCGAGTAACCATGTCACTAGTCTGGGAATCGTGTCACTAGTCCGGTAGCCGTGTCACTAGGCTAGTAATCGTGTCAAAAGTCTAGTAACCATGTCCCTAGTCTGGTAATCGTGTCAAAAGTGTAGTAACCATGTCACTAGATTGGTAATCGTGTCACTAGTCAGGTAACCGTGTCACTAGGCTAGTAATGGTGTCACTAGGTTAATACCCGTGCCACTAGGATAGTACTATCGTCAATAGCCTGGCAATCGTGGCCATAGCCTGGTAACCATGTCTCTAGTCTGGTAACCGTGCCACTAGCCTGGTAATGGCGTCACTAGTCCGCTATCCGTGTCACTAGTCTGGTAACCGTCTGACTAGCCTGGTAATCCTGTCTCTGCACTCGTAATCGTGTCATTAGTCTGGTAATCGTGTCACCAGGCTGGTCATCGCGCCATTGGTCCGGTAACCATGTCACCAGCCTAGGAACTAGTAATCGCGTCACTAGTCCGGCAATCGCGTCCCTAGACTTATAACCGTGTATCTACTCTGGTAACCGTGTCTACACTGGCCACCGTGTCTAGACTGGTAACCGTGTCACTAGTCCGGTAATTGTGTCACTGAACTAGCAACCGTGTCACTAAGCTAATAACCGCGTCACTAGTCTGGTAACCGTGTCATTAAGCTAGGAACCGTGTCACTAGGCTAGCAACCGTGTCACTAGGCTAGTAACCTTGTCACTAGTCTGATAATCGTGTGACTAGGCTAGTAACCGTGTCACTAGTCTGGTAATCGTGTGACTAGGCTAGCAACCGTGTCACTAGTTTGTTAATCGTGTCACTAGTCTGGTAGCCGTGTCATTAGGCTGGTAACCATGTCACTAGGCTAGTAACCGAGTCACTAGGCTAGTAAGCGTGTTACTAGGCTAGTGAGCGTGTTACTAGGCTAGTACCCATGTCACTGGACTAAAAACTGCGTCACTGGTCTGGTAATAGTGCCATTAAGCTAGTAACCGTGTCAATAGGCAAGGAACCGTGTCACTAGGCTAGTAACCGTGTGAGGTAGGCAAGTAATCGTGTCACTAGACTAGTAACAGTGTCACTAGGAAAGTAGCCGTGTCACTATTGAAGTAAATTTTTCACTAGTCTGGTAATCGTATCACTAGGCTAGTAACCATGTGACTAGGCTAGTAACCATGTGACTAGGCTAGTAACCGTGTCACTAGGCTAGTAACGGTTTCACTAGTTTGGTAACCGTGTCACTAGTGTGGTAATCGTGTCATTAAGCTAGTAACCGTGTGACCAGGCTAGTAACCGTGTCACTAGCCTGGTAATAGTGTCACTAGTCTGGTAATCGGGTCATTAAGCTATTAACCGTGTCACTAGGCTAGTAACCGTTTCACTAGTTTAGTAATCGTGTCACTAGTGTGGTAATCGTGTCATTAAGCTAGTAACCATGTGACTAGGCTAGTAACCGGTTCACTAGTTTGGTAATCGTGTCACTAGTGTGGTAATCGTGTCATTAAGCTAGTAACCGTGTGACTAGGCTAGTGAACATGTCAATAGGCAAGTAACCGCGTCATAACGCTACTAAACCGGGTGACTAGGCTAGTAAGCGTGTGACAAGACTAAAAACCGTGTGACCAGGCTAGTAACCATGTGACTAAGCTAGTAACAATGTCACTAGGCAAGTAACCGTGTCACTGTTAGTAATCTCTTTACTAGTCCGATAACCATGTCACTAGCCTCGTATTCGTGTCACTAGGCTCGTAATCGTCTCACTAGTTTGGTAATCGTGTTACTACGCTAGTGTACGTGCAACTAGGCTAGTAACCATGTGACAAGGCTAGTAACAGTGTGACTAGGCTAGTAACCGTGCCACTAGTCTGGTAATCGGGTCATTAAGCTAGTAACCGTGTCACAACTCTCGTAAACCTGTCACTAGTATGGTAATCGTGTCATTAAGCTAGTAACCGTGTCACTAGTTTGGTAATCGTGTCACTAGGCTAGTAACCGTGTCATTAAGCTAGTAACCGTGTCAATAGGCAAGTAACCGTGTCACTATGCTAGTAGCCGTGTGACTAGGCAAATAACCATGTGACTAGGCTAGTAACCGTGTCACTAGTCTGGTAATCGGGTCATTAAGCTAGTAACCGTGTCACAACTCTCGTAAACCTGTCACTAGTATGGTAATCGTGTCATTAAGCTAGTAACCGTGTCACTAGTTTGGTAATCGTGTCACTAGGCTAGTAACCGTGTCATTAAGCTAGTAACCGTGTCAATAGGCAAGTAACCGTGTCACTATGCTAGTAGCCGTGTGACTAGGCAAATAACCATGTGACTAGGCTAGTAACCGTGTCACTAGTCTGGTAATCGTATCACTAGGCTAATAGCCACGTCACTAGCTTTGTCACACGGTTACTAGCCTAGTGACACGGTTACCAGATTAGTGACGCGACTACTAGCCTAGTGACACGATTACTAGGCTAGTGATGCGGTCACTAGCCTAGTGACACGGATACTAGCCTAGTGACACGGTTACTAGCTTAGTGACACTGTTACTAGTCTAGTGACACGGTTACTAGTCCAGTGACTCGATTACCGGACTAGTGACACGGTTACTAGCTTAGTGACACGGTTAGTAGCCTAGTGATACGGTTACTAGCCTAGTGACACGGCTACTAGCCTAGTAACGCGATGACTAGCCTAGTGACACGGTTACTAGCCTAGTGACACGGTTACCAGACTAGTGACACGGTTGCTAGCCTAGGGACACGGTTACCAGACTAGTGACACGGTTGCTAGCCTAGTGACACGGTTACCTGCCTAGTCACACGGTTACTAACCAAGAGACACGATTATCGGACCAGTGACACGGTTACCAGACTAGTGACATGGTTGCTAGCCTAGTGGCACGGTTACCTGCCTAGTCACACGGTTAGTAACCAAGAGACACGATTATCAGACTAGTGACACGGTTACTAGCCTAGTCACATGGTTACTAGCCTAGTCACATGGTTACTAGCTTAATGACACGGTTACCAGACTAGTGACGCCATTACTAGCCTAGTCACACCGTTACTAGGCTAGTGACACGATTACTGGACTAGTGACACGCATACCAGACTAGTGACAAGGTTACTAGCCTAGTGACACGGTTATTTGCCTAGTGACACGGTTACTAGGCTAGTGACACGGTTACCAGACTAGTGACATGGTTACTAGCCCAGTGACACGGGTACTAACCTAGTGACACGGTTACTAGCCAAGTGACACGGCTACTATTCTAGGGACAAGGTTACTAGCCTAGTGACACGGTTACTAGCCCAGTGACACGATTACTGGCTTTATGACACGATTACCAGACTAGTGACACGGTTACTACCTTAATGACGCGGTTATTAGCATAGTGACACACTTACTAGCCTAGTGACATAGTTACTAGACTAATGACACGGTTACTTGCCTAGTGACACGGTTACTAGCTTAATGACACGGTTACCAGACTAGTGACGCCATTACTAGCCTAGTCACACCGTTACTAGGCTAGTGACACGATTACTGGACTAGTGACACGCATACCAGACTAGTGACAAGGTTACTAGCCTAGTGACACGGTTATTTGCCTAGTGACACGGTTACTAGGCTAGTGACACGGTTACCAGACTAGTGACATGGTTACTAGCCCAGTGACACGGGTACTAACCTAGTGACACGGTTACTAGCCTAGTGAAACGGTTACCTGCCTGGCCCCACGGTTACTAGCCAAGTGACACGGCTACTATTCTAGGGACAAGGTTACTAGCCTAGTGACACGGTTACTAGCCCAGTGACACGATTACTGGCTTTATGACACGATTACCAGACTAGTGACACGGTTACTACCTTAATGACGCGGTTACTAGCATAGTGACACACTTACTAGCCTAGTGACATAGTTACTAGACTAATGACACGGTTACTTGCCTAGTGACACGGTTACTAGCCTAGTGACGCGGTTACTAGCCTAGTAACACGGTTACTTGCCTATCCCCACGGTTACTAGCTTAGTGACATAGTTACTAGCCTAGTGACACGGGTACTTGCCTAGTGACACGATTACTAGCCTAGTGCCACGGTTGCTAGCCTAGTGACACGGTTACTTGCCTAGTGACACGGTTTCTAGCCTAGTGACACGGTTACTAGCCCAGTGGCACGATTACTGGCTTCATGACACGATTACCAGACTAGTGACACGGTTACTAGCTTAATGACACGGTTACCAGACTAGTGACGCGATTACTAGCCTAGTGACACGGTTACTAGCCTAGTGACATGATTACTAGCCTAGTGACACGATTACTAGCCTAGTGCCACGGTTGCTAGCCTAGTGACACGGTTACTTGCCTAGTGACACGGTTTCTAGCCTAGTGACACGGTTTCTAGCCTAGTGACACGGTTACTAGCCCAGTGGCACGATTACTGGCTTTATGACACGATTACCAGACTAGTGACACGGTTACTAGCTTAATGACACGGTTACCAGACAAGTGACGCGATTACTAGCCTAGTGACACGGTTACTAGCCTAGTGACATGATTACTAGCCTAGTGACATGATTACTAGCCTAGTGACACGATTACTAGCCTAGTGACATAGTTACTAGACTAGTGACACGGTTACTTGCCTAGTGACACGGTTACTAGCCTAGTGACGCGGTTACTAGCCTAGTAACACGGTTACTTGCCTATCCCCACGGTTACTAGCTTAGTGACATAGTTACTAGCCTAGTGACACGGGTACTTGCCTAGTGACACGATTACTAGCCTAGCGCCACGGTTGCTAGCCTAGTGACACGGTTACTTGCCTAGTGACACGGTTTCTAGCCTAGTGACACGGTTACTAGCCCAGTGGCACGATTACTAGCTTTATGACACGATTATCAGACTAGTGACACGGTTACTAGCTTAATGACACGGTTACCAGACTAGTGACGCGATTACTAGCCTAGTGACACGGTTACTAGCCTAGTGACATGATTACTAGCCTAGTGACACGGTTACTAGCCTAGTGGCACGGTTACCAGACTATTGACACGGTTGCTAGCCTAGTGACACGGTTACTTGCCTAGTGACACGGTTTCTAGCCTAGTGACACGGTTACTAGCCCAGTGGCACGATTACTGGCTTTATGACACGATTACCAGACTAGTGACACGGTTACTAGCTTAATGACACGGTTACCAGACAAGTGACGCGATTACTAGCCTAGTGACACGGTTACTAGCCTAGTGACATGATTACTAGCCTAGTGACATGATTACTAGCCTAGTGACACGATTACTAGCCTAGTGACATAGTTACTAGACTAGTGACACGGTTACTTGCCTAGTGACACGGTTACTAGCCTAGTGACGCGGTTACTAGCCTAGTAACACGGTTACTTGCCTATCCCCACGGTTACTAGCTTAGTGACATAGTTACTAGCCTAGTGACACGGGTACTTGCCTAGTGACACGATTACTAGCCTAGCGCCACGGTTGCTAGCCTAGTGACACGGTTACTTGCCTAGTGACACGGTTTCTAGCCTAGTGACACGGTTACTAGCCCAGTGGCACGATTACTAGCTTTATGACACGATTATCAGACTAGTGACACGGTTACTAGCTTAATGACACGGTTACCAGACTAGTGACGCGATTACTAGCCTAGTGACACGGTTACTAGCCTAGTGACATGATTACTAGCCTAGTGACACGATTACTAGCCTAGTGACACGGTTACTAGCCTAGTGACACGGTTACCAGACTAGTGACATGATTACTAGGCTAGTGACACGGTTACTAGCCTAGTGACACGGTTACTAGCCTAGTGACATGGGTACTAGCCTAGTGACGCGAATACTAGCCTAGTGTCACGGTTACTTGCCTAGTGACACGGTTACTAGCCTAGTGACATGATTACTAGCCTAGTGACACGATTACTAGCCTAGTGACACGGTTACTAGCCTAGTGACACGGTTACCAGACTAGTGACATGATTACTAGGCTAGTGACACGGTTACTAGCCTAGTGACACGGTTACTAGCCTAGTGACACGGGTACTAGCCTAGTGACGCGAATACTAGCCTAGTGTCACGGTTACTTGCCTAGTCACACGGTTACTAGCTAGTGACACGATTACCGGACTGGTGACACGGTTACTAGCCTAGCCACACGGTTACCAGACTAGTGACACGGTTACTAGCCTAGTGACACGGTTACTAGGCTAGCGACACGGTTACCAGACTAGTGACACGGTTGCTAGCCTAGTGACATAGTTACTAGCCTAGTGACACGGTTACTTGCCTAGTGACTCGGTTGCTAGCCTAGTCACACCGTTACTAGGCTAGTGACATGGTTACCAGACTAGTGACACGGTTGCTAGCCTAGTGACATAGTTACTACACTAGTGACACGGTTACTTGCCTAGTGACTCGGTTGCTAGCCTAGTGCCACGGTTACTAGGCTAGTGACACGGTTACCAGACTAGTGACACGGTTACTAGCCTAGTGAAACGGTTACTTGCCTGGCCCCACAGTCACTAGCCAAGTGACACGGCTACTATTCTAGGGACAAGGTTACTAGCCTAGTGACACGGTTACTAGCCCAGTGACACGATTACTGGCTTTACGACACGATTATCAGACTAGTGACACGGTTACTAGCTTAATGACACGGTTACCAGACTAGTGACGCGATTACTAGCCTAGTGACACGGTTACTAGCCTAGTGACATGATTACTAGGCTAGTGACACGGTTACTAGCCTAGTGGCACGGTTACCAGACTATTGACACGGTTGCTAGCCTAGTGACACGGGTACTAGCCTAGTGACGCGAATACTAGCCTAGTGTCACGGTTACTTGCCTAGTCACACGGTTACTAGCTAGTGACACGATTACCGGACTGGTGACACGGTTACTAGCCTAGCCACACGGTTACCAGACTAGTGACACGGTTACTAGCCAAGTGACACGATTACCATACTAGTGACACGGTTGCTAGCCTAGTGACAGGGTTACTTGCCTAGTGACACGGTTACTAGCCTAGTGACATGATTACTAGGCTAGTGACACGATTACTAGCCTAGTGCCACGGTTACTAGCCTAGTGACACGGTTACCAGACTAGTGACACGGTTGCTAGTTTGTGACACGGTTACCACACTAGTGACACGGTCACTAGCCTAGTGACACGATTACCATACTAGTGACACGGTTGCTAGCCTAGTGACATGGTTACTAGCCTAGTGACACGGTTACTAGCCTAGTGACATGATTACTAGGCTAGTGACACGATTACTAGCCTAGTGCCACGGTTACTAGCCTAGTGACACCATTACCAGACTAGTGACACGGTTGCTAGCCTAGTGACATAGTTACTAGCCTAGTGACACGGTTACTAGCCTAGTGACACGATTACCATACTAGTGACAAGGTTGCTAGCCTAGTGACAGGGTTACTTGCCTAGTGACACGGTTACTAGCCTAGTGACACGATTACTAGGTGAGTGATACGGTTACTAGCCTAGTGACATGGTTACCAGACTAGTAATAGCTACTAGCATAGTGACACGGTTACTAGCCTAGTCATATGGTTACCAGACTAGTGACATGGTTACCAGCCTAGTGACACGGTTTCTAGCCTAGTGACACGGTTACCAGACTAGTGACATGATTACTAGGCTAGTGACACGGTTACTAGCCTAGTGACACGGTTACTAGCCTAGTGACATGGGTACTAGCCTAGTGACGCGAATACTAGCCTAGTGTCACGGTTACTTGCCTAGTGACACGGTTACTAGCCTAGTGACATGATTACTAGCCTAGTGACACGATTACTAGCCTAGTGACACGGTTACTAGCCTAGTGACACGGTTACCAGACTAGTGACACGGTTACTAGCCTAGTGACACGGTTACTAGCCTAGTGACACGGTTACTAGCCTAGTGACACGGTTACTAGCCTAGTGACACGGGTACTAGCCTAGTGACGCGAATACTAGCCTAGTGTCACGGTTACTTGCCTAGTCACACGGTTACTAGCTAGTGACACGATTACCGGACTGGTGACACGGTTACTAGCCTAGTGCCACGGTTACTAGCCTAGTGAAACCATTACCAGACTAGTGACACGGTTGCTAGCCTAGTGACATAGTTACTAGCCTAGTGACACGGTTACTAGCCTAGTGACACGATTACCATACTAGTGACAAGGTTGCTAGCCTAGTGACAGGGTTACTTGCCTAGTGACACGGTTACTAGCCTAGTGACACGATTACTAGGTGAGTGATACGGTTACTAGCCTAGTGACATGGTTACCAGACTAGTAATAGCTACTAGCATAGTGACACGGTTACTAGCCTAGTCATATGGTTACCAGACTAGTGACATGGTTACCAGCCTAGTGACACGGTTTCTAGAGTAGTGACACAGTTACCAGACTAGTGACATGGTTGCTAGCCTAGTGACACGGTTACTAGCCTAGTGATATGGTTACTAGGCTAGTGATACTCCCCTCTGTATAACCCCCCACCCCCACCCATCCAGACAACTTCCCACAACAATTTCTCCCCCATTAAGTCCCCCGCCCCCCCCCCCAAGACCACAACTTCCCACAATACTAATTTTTATACTTACGATTAAGACCCTCTGTGAAATTACATCTTATTTACATTGGATCAAAGTAATGAATATCATCACAGAGCATAATAAATAAGCTTTATTCTATACTTTACAGTTTTTTTTTATATTACATATTTTCCTAGAAATTACTCCCATGTTACAAAATGCGTATAAGTCATTCTTTGCGTATCCGTAAACATAATATTTTTATAACTACATCTTTTCAGTTAACTCAAAAAAGTTACTAGAACTATACTGATAACTTAATATATATCCCTTGCAATATAAAACATGTACTTTATATACATTATAATTTATAACAAGTAAATGAATTTAAAACCAAATACGTCATAATAGTCATAATAAGTTAAGGCTTAAAATTTAGACAAAAACAATTATGCAAATTTTGACAGATGCATAAGTTCAAGTGTTTGTTCACATAATGAGTGTCAGATGTTAAAAATTCTAAAAAATATTTTAACCATAAATATATATTACAGTTACTTTGACGTATTGAGATTAGAATGGATGCGGTTATAACATAATAGTTAATTATGACCTATAGTCTATGTACTCATAAATTCAACCTTTCTGTTCAAATTAATTTTGTTCTTAACTATGAGACCTATATATAGATCCGGGCTATGGCCCCCGGGCTATGGCTCTGAGCTATGGCTCCAGGCTATGGCTCCAGGCTATGGCGCCATGCCCCCGGGCTATGGCTCCTAGTCTATCAAGTTAGCAAATATCTAATTTTAACATATAACTTATAAATGCATATATGTTCACAACCAGTTGAGATATTTTAATGAAAAACATGTTTTAGGGTGTGTTTTAAATTGATTTAGCTTTAGATCTAGAATTCAAAATGCCTACAATCAAATACTTCAAGGCTAATATCGTCTCTGCGTAGTGCGAGGTCAAGGCATGTTTAAAGCCTAGTCTAAAGTATCCGTATGGTACGAGGTGAGACTGAGAGGCATGTTTCAAGGCTGGACGGACTACACAACTCTAATTCCTAACTTTCACTGGCACCGCGGTCACTGCACGGAAGGAGGAGGATACCTGCAGCCAAGCAAATTTAATCGAGACAAAATGACTTCAAACCTTATGAAATATTTTCCTAAACCACCTAACACTGCAACTTGCTTTTCAGCAAAGATTTGTCCTTCAAGATTTAGCAATGACAACTCGTAATTCCTGGCCATTTTCTCGTATTTCTTAATCTGCTGACACGACCCCCCGTATTGAACGAAAGTGAAACTTCACTGGCCCCTCAACGCTCAAGCCGCTGTCACTGAAAATGTGAAATATTTCTGAGCAGTGATGGTATCAAAGTGCTTATGACGAGTACAAAGACCTTTCACATACAGTTCAAACACCATAGAAAGATCCTATAGGCACTTACCTGTGAAGTTTTAGCAATGGCAAAGCATAAATTATATCCAAAGTGTCCGTATTTGGTTATAATCTGGAGCTGCGTGACAAGCCGCCTTCAGCGAATCTGGCGAAAACATGGCGGGCTTCTTGCACGGGCGAGCGACAGCGCCGGTGGGGGGGTCACTATTATACAAATTAGGTGGGGGGCTTCCGAGGGTGCCTTGATGCCTGAGAGAGCAGACATTTGTGAGGAAAAATATGCCCCTATACAGCGGAAATTAATTATGAAAAATGTACCCCTATAGAGCAGATATTTTAAAACTTGCAACCGGGCGGGAGGAGGGGGCCTGGGGCTGGGGTCTGAAAATAAGCGTTCATAGAGCAGCGTAAATTCAGGCCGGGAAAAATGCACCTTCCGAGAGGAAATGTTGCCGCAAAACGCCCCCAAAGAGCGGATTTTGGCGGTAAAACGCCCCAAGCGAGGGGATTTGCGCGGCGAAAAAGGAGGGGCTTTGGAGCGAAGGCCCCGAAATCCAGCAATATATTAAATCTAAGTACCCCCCCCCCCCCCCCTGGGATCGTGTGCGGGGGTCCCAAGGCGCCATTTGTACTTGGCCAGCAATGCGGGATTACTGCACCAAGGAATTTCAACCAAAAATTCAAGGAACGGCAAAGTACATCGTTAGAAAAGGCATATAAAGACACATGATTTTCTCAAAAGACTTTTTTGTGACGACGGAAATATGTGAGAAACGTGACGGAATGACATAATCTTGCTGAGGGGTTCAGTGGCTCCTCCAGGAATTTACGAAAGGAGGGGGGGGGGGCACCATTTATTTATACTATCCAGGCGTGGATCCAGTGATCTGATCTGGTGGAAAATAAATTACACGTAGCTGCAGAGGACACTTTCATATAGTAAAATCTCGGTTTTATGCAGCCGTCTTACACTTACTTAATAATTAATAATAGCGTCTTAACTTATTATGACTCCGCCCCCCCCCCCCCCCACACCTCTCCGCGGGCCCAATCATAACGATGCCATGACCGGGCACAGGCCAGTTGTAAGCATGTAGGCCATATAGAAATATCCACTGACATATTGCGGAATCACAACGTTGGCAAATCAAACAGAGATCGCTCATTTTAAGGTGAAGGTAAATAACGTAATTTAATAGTGTGTCATTTATTACAACATTATAGTATCATTCTTCGCCAGGCACAAAAAGGGGCGAGAACGCGATGGTAAGAGCGTGATGGCGAGAATGCGAGATTAATCTCGCCCTTGCATTCTCACCCTCGCGTTCTCGCCCTCGCGTTCTCGCCCAAGCGACCTAGCTAGCCCTTGCGTTGTCGCCTTCGCATTCTCACCCTCGCGTTCTCGCCCTCGCGGTTTCGCCATCGCGGTCTCGCCCAAGCGACCTAGCTAGCCCTTGCGTTGTCGCCTTCGCATTCTCACCGTCGCGTTCTCGCCCTCGTAGTCTCGCCCTCGCATTCTTCCTATCTCGCCCTCGTGATCTCACACTACCGTTTTGGATTCCAGACGCCTCGAATTCAGCGCAGCGCCCGAAGCCATTGTCCAGCGAACGGTGCCATAGCCCGGCGCCCAGAGCCATAGTCCAGCGCCCAAAACCATAGCCCGGAGCAAGTAGCAAGGAGCCCGGAGCAGCGTACGGAGCTATAGCCCGCCGCCCAATGCCATAGTCCAGCGCCCACAACCACAACCCACAAAAGTCCAGTGCCAGCCTGGGCCCCGATAATAATCTAACCCTAGCCTGGGCGTCGATGCTTCACAATAGTCTAACCCTAGTCTGGGCCCTTATGCTTGATAATAGTCTAACCTATAGTCTGGGCCCTAATGCTTCACAATAGTCTAACCCTAGTCTGGGCTCCGATGCTTCACAACAGTCCGCTTCCAGCCTGGGCCCCCAAAGCTTCACAAGATAATAGTCTAACCCTAGCTTGGGCTCCGATAACAGTCTAACCCTAGCCTGGGCCCCGATGCTTGACACTAGTCTAATCCTAGTCTGGACCCTATTGCTTGACAATAGTCTAACCATGCATAGCCTGGGCCCCCATAATAGTCTGAGTACAGGGGCGGATTTAGGAATTTGAAAAAGGCGGGGCTAAGCTATGCGACTGGCGGGTTTGGGGAGCGCCGGGAGGGTGGGGGGGGGGCTTTGCTTGCTGAAAACCGAAGGGGGGGGGGGGGGTGGGGGGGTGAACGCGGGTGTTCACCAATCTTCTTTTATCCCAGATGACCCTGATTTTGCAAGGATGAAACGGCATTGTCCCTGCACAAACAGTAACAGCAGCGCCATCTAGAGACCAGATAGAGAAGAGGAGACTGGATAGTTGACTGCTTGTTTGTAATGGCGATGGTCACAGATTTTTTGTGCGTGCATTTGATGCAAAAAGATTGCATTGTTGGCGAATTAACGTTGGTTTGGCAATGCAAAGTGGCTGCAACGATGAAATGAGGGCCCAAGAATACGTTGAAGTTGTGGAGAATGCGTAAATTTGCATGTGATAGACGGAGGATGAGTGAAATCTTCAGCCACGCCATTTCTAACACAACGTTTCGCTCGCAAAGCTGGGAGTGAGGTTACCAGGCCTGTCTCCAACGCATCACGGGGTGCCCTTAGAACCAGGCAGCATTTGCTGTCTTTGCGGTGTTGCAGCGCATATTTTCGCGTATAGGGCGCACAGTTCTTAACTAGCCGACAAAATATGCATCTTTCCAGAATCCTTATGCAACTTACTGACCTGGAGGAGGGAAAATACTTTGATTTATTGTCCTAACTTGCAATGTCAGGGTTTTTTCTGGGCACATTTATTCGATCAGCGCCAGCCGCGCCATTATGCGCTGCAACACCGCTAAGACAGCAAATGCGGCCTGGCTCTAACGGCACCCTGTGATAAGTTAGAGACAGGCCTGGTAAGGGGTGAGGCGGCTCGCTAATACGTCCGCGCTGTTTTTAAATACCGCGCCCTCACACTACACTGATCATAAGGTAACCAAACACGCCTCAGGCCAGTAGTGGGTCGTACACATGCAGGATTTGCAGTTACTGTACAGATTGAAGCACTTATATCGTCACCGTGCATGCTTGCTTTAACAACTGTACAACGATCGATAATGCAGAGCACTATCAATTAGCCTATGAAAGCACAGTAGAATCTGTCATACGGCTTGCATACATTTCGTTTTTTTGTTGTCAAGGTCTAAACAAGGTAAATAAGGTCAACACTGGAATGATTTTGTCACTAATATTCATTTTAATAACTTTGAGCTATCTTTTAAAATGTTGGGTTTCTGTTTTCAAGAATAGGTTTTTTTTCCTTTGCCACTTTTGTTCTCGACTCTGTATGCAGATGAAGTTGTTATGCATGTACAGTGATTAAAATGATACAGTTAACGTGCGTCCGGCATGGGAACGATGGTTTCTTTGTGCTTGGAGTCCCATTTGGGCATTATTTTATCATTATTCCTCATACATTTATACAGGGTTAGACTATTGTCTAGCATCCGGGCCCAGGCTAGGGATACACTTGTCAAGCGTCGGGGCCCAGGCTGGGGCTAGACGTGTGACGCATCGGGGCCCAGAATGGGGTTAGATGTGTGACGCATCGGGGCCCAGGCTGGGACCGGACTCTTGTGAAGCATCGGGCCCCAGGCTAGCGTTTGACTCCTGTGAAGCATTGGGGCAGAGGTTGGGGCGAGAATCACGTGATGCATCGGGGCCCAGGCTGAGACCGGACTCACATGAAGTGTCGGGGCCCAGGCTACTCTTTACGAAGAAGGACATGGAATCTTTATCCTGCGACCGCACAGACATGACCACAGCGGGGCTCGAACCACCGATCCCTGTTCCGTTAGTCTCCTGTGCACAATGATTTCTGTATAAAGCACGTGGACAATTAAAATGAGTGAATTTTTTTTCACGACGACGAGCAAACGAGGTTTTTGGAATCTCGTTCAGGTAAAAGACGAAACGAAGCTGAAGATAATGAAAATTTATTCCCATACGTTCCATGAGTCCATTGACAGAAACAATGCTGGACGTTTGCGCGTGACAGAAGCAGAGACACTTTACACTGCGAACAACGTACACTTGCGTAGCTCACACCCGTGCTGACAACAAGACAACTAAACAACATCGGATCCCATGGTAACCGGGGACAAGACGTCAGAGCGTGGAACGTGGAAACCCTTCTTCGGTCAAAACGTGTCACACCCGACTACGACCATTCTACTCCCTGGAATATGAATATTCTATAATACGGAATATTGTATCTTCTATAGTATCGAAATATGCATTATTCTATGCATTTTGCGCACACATTCACCTGTAGCAGAAGATGCACACCACGAGACCAGAGGTCAGTGACGTCACGATTGTGTACACCACGACACCAGAGGTCAGTGACGTCACACTAGTGTGCACACCACGAGACCAGAGGTCAGTGACGTCACACTAGACCAGCAGTCAGTGACGTCACACGAGACCAAGTCAGGGACGTCAAACTAGACCAGAGTTCAGTGACGTCACAAGAAACCATAGGTCAGTGACGTCACACGAGACTATTAGTCAGTGACGTCACTCGATCGAGTAGCATACCGTGAGACAATTAGTCAGTGACGTCACAGAGTGTACATCATTGGCTTTGATGGGAGTGCCGCGGAATTCCTAGATATAAAACACTCGACAACAGTACGCAATCTTACATTTATACATTAATAACAATATGCAGGAAACAATAGGGAAAATATATCATGGTGTGAGTAATTACAAACAAACTAGAGAAACATAATGCGTAATATATAGATCTGTCCAGTGTAGGGTTTCCCCAAACACCAGGCTTTGGGAGTATATTCTAACCCCGGCACATTTGTTTCAACTTCTAGAAAGTCCAGAGTATTTTAATCACGTCTTGAGTATGCAAAGCGAACACAAAATGTAGTATCATCCTATGTGTAAAAGCATAATTACTGCTTACTCGAAACAAATGTATAGGAAGTCGTAAGAAAAGGTGACATAAAATGAGAATTATTTCAGGTTGGCAGAAAGGCGAGAAGGTGTTTTAGTGAGTGGCCCCGTCACAGGCTGGTAGTATAACTTGTAAGACTGCGAATAATGGAGACACGGGAAACGGGCGATAAAAGGAGTATGTGTCCTTGGATCAAAAGGAACCAGTGGAGGACAGTAATTACAATTACAAATCAAATTTGTTTTTCAAAAGTATGGTTTTACAAATCAAAACATTGATCTTCCCACAGATACTAGTTAATTTAAACTAAAGTAACATTTTAGGATAAGAGGTGCAAATAATGGTTCGTTTCTTTAATATTGGAGAGTAAGTATTGCAGTTTTCTCGAACGAATGTGTGAACTGAGATTCCATAGCAGGAAACCTTGGGGATCGTAACCCAGTTGACGTTGGATACTGCCAGTACCCTGGTTTACTGGATTAAAACCTGTCACCGCCTCGTTCACAGATGTCCAAAGCAAAAATAATTCAGGAAATGGAGGGAAGGTGACTTGATCGGCATGTTACGTATCCCCACCCCCAGTTTACCAGTTTAATAGTTCGCTGCGTCGTGCAATGTTATACCTCTTTCCAAGCTCTAACTAAACGTGCTATCACTCTAAACACTACACATTGACAATGGACAAGATACCCGTGACCCACGTGACTTCTACCACAATGAAGTAATCTTCCAATCACGAAGGCGACAAAAACAACCTTCTGTCCAACAACCACTCGTTACACCCTAGAAAACGGTTAGTACAGGTTTGTTTTTTTAAGCAAAATGTTCTGATAAGATTCACAAAAATATTCTCGTATATATATATAGAATAAACACATGTAGTGGCTATATTTACAATGTTAAACGAGAACAACCTTTAGTGGGAGGACCTATTATCTCACAAGGACGAATTTATTACCGCAGTACGTAGACATAAGCACTGTTTGAACAATCTTCCCGAATCCGCAGTGTGTTGTTTCGGTATCTGGGCACTGGATTACTTAAGACAGCGCCACCAAATCTGACGTAGCTTGGAATGCAGTGGCGCCATAATGTCTAACATAGCTTGGACTGGATTTTGACATTACCATCAGACCCAAGATTAGTTTAAGACAACGAACAGATCTAACATCGCTTGGACTGGATTTAACACAACAGTGCTATCAGACCCCCCAAAAAAACCGGAATGGAGTCAGACAACCGTGCCATCAGATCAAATATTTTAGACAGAGACAATAGTGCCATCAGATATGATATAGGTTGGAACTTCATTTTGACAACAGTGCATTCAGATCTTATAATAAAAACAACAGTGCCATCAGATCTAATATAGCTTGAACTGCCTTCAGACAATAGTGCCATCAAATCTATTGGCTTTACATATGACAGTCTTACGTACGTGGCGCGGATTGGATTTCGAACTGGATCATTTCAATGATACATTGTTCCATTTCAAACGTTCAGTGTGGTCACACAGTACATAATCCCACCAAAGAAGCAATCAGATAATATGATTTCGTATATATTAATCACACTAATTCAAGTCTAAGAGCATTACAACACAAGCACGATACCCCGTCGGGCACTCTCAGCAGCGAACGAAAGAGGACTGTCAACATAGGACCCTTAAGATGTGATATCAACTTGCTTTGGTGCAAGTTGTACTGAGGTAAAGGACTTGAAATGAACGTCAGGTCACTAGTCCTGGGGTAAAGTTACTGGCGGTGGTCAGACCAAAACAGTTGAGATTTTAGAGTTAGCGCCATACGCAGCGTAACCAAATGAACTTAAAGCTATTGGAACAGTTGTGTCCCGCCAAAATCAGGTCGGGATCTAAAAGGGTGACATTAGAAGGCCTCATTAGTGCAAAAATTATTTATTCTTATCACTCATGCTCATGAATTCCCATGCTCAGCATCCATAAATGGTGCAATAAATCGGTGAACTGCACACAGATCTGTGACGTAGTACACAAAGCTTCCAACTTATACGGCCAGCTGTCAAGCAAAAATACCTTTTCTGCCAGGTTTTCCATTACAGTTTTAAACCAATGTTACAATTTTGTTTAACATGAACGCTTATCTTTCATTTCAGTGTACTATGCAGATTTATTTTAATGGCGGGAAACAACTGGTCGAATAGCTTTAATACATATATGTTTTAAACGGCTTGCCATCCCGTAATCGGGAGACAGACCCGCGTGAATATCCATTCTCAGACAATGCCGAATAGACGATAATTATGATCAAATCCCACCTCTAGCACGAGTCAGTATTGAGCATGATGTGAAAAGACAGTTTTATAGAAATAACTACGGGAGTACATTTACCGACTCTGTATTATATAATAAGAATTCCCACTTCCGATAATATAAATGTAAACAGATGTTCTTGGATTAATATGGTCAACAAAAAATATATGTATAGAAAAATGGCATTGATTACTAGTGCAGGAGTATTTGGGCAGTCAGGTGGTAGCTTGGTCCTGCTGAGAGTATGAAGTGGGGGGGGGGGGGGGGGAGGGGGGAGGAGGAGACAAGATTTCCGGGAAACAACAGCGACACGCCCAGAACTTGTTTGTCACATCACAACCTTCTGGAGGACAAAATCCCAATCACAACGCGTCAATCCACAGCGACAAAAACCAAGATAAAAAAAATCACAGAAAAAACTAAATCCGACCCAATGCCAAGCGGCATCTGTCGACAGAGTTAGCTACACGTCTAAAGAAGGCCCGTTTTTTTGTCGTACAGAGACGGAATCCATCGATGAGTTAATTAATCGATAAATTACTCAAATGGGGGAGGACAGAGTAGACGCCAGTATCACCCCCCCCCCCCGCCCTTCCCCTTAATCCCGTCTGCCCTCGCCAGGTAGTCCTGTTGAAATATTTTATGGAAATGCTTAGCATCATTTTAATCAAACAACTTTCTGCTACCAGCCGTTCGTTGTAGAACATTACCCGTTATAGGTTTTCTTTCTGGCTTTTTTCGTCTTTTGAGATTTGAATTTAGCGGGGAGCGTTCCACCCCCACCCCCCCCCCCCCCCCCACCCCTTTCCCAAGTTCGTGTCTGACTCGCACCGTGGAGTGCAGAGGAGACTGGGGATGCACCCGGGGGAGTGGGCGGCGTTCTGGCATCACCGGCCAAGGTCGCAACAGGCGGTTGAAGGTCGAGTGGAACGCCGTTGTCAGGCAGGCAGGTAAAGGTGGACTGGCTGGCTGATTGGTTGGTTGGCTGGCTCGTTGGCTGGCTGGTGGCTGGCTGGCTGGTTGGTTAGTTGGCTGGCTCGCGGGCTGGCTCGCTAGCGGGCTGGCTCGCTGGCGGGCCGGCTCGCTGGCTGGCTGGCTGGCTGGCTGGTGGGCTGGCGGGCTGGCTGGCGGGCTGGCTGGCTGGCTGGTTGCTGGCTGGCTGGTATGCTGGCTGGCTGGCTGGTTGCTGGCTAGACAACATCGTATTCTTTCCGGATGGTTCGTGCCAGGCAGCAAGCCAGCACAATCCCCACAATCTGCAAGGGACAACCATAACAACAAACATACAAAACATTGATACATATTCTTACAAGATATAGGAAACAACCAACAATGAACACAATCTCGAAATCAAATCATTTGTAATCAAGTAACAGCAAAGCGTAATTGTTCATGCTCGGGTTAGTTCAATGCTTCATCTACTGCTATGGTTAGTACAGAGAGCACGACAACAATGGCTAAGATTAAGAACAGGAAATAACTTCTATAGATCTAGATATGCACGGCAGAGATAGTAGCAAGGAGTTATGTGATATACGTTCAGTTACAAGAGCCGGTGGCAGGGTATGGTCGCGCCTATGGTTGCAAAAAATGATGATGCGTCTACAATCGATATGTACAATATCAGGATTATAACCCATGTGCACAATGTTCGGATTACAACCGATGTGCACAGTGTTCGGATTACAACCGATGTGCACAGTGTTCGGATTACAACCGATGCGTACAGCGTTCGGATTACAACCGATGCGTACAGTGTTCGGATTACAACCGATATGTAGTGTTCGGATTACAACCGATGTGCACAGTGTTCGGATTACAGCCGATATGTAGTGTTCGGATTACAACCGATGTGTACAGTGTTCGCATTACAACCGACGTGTACAGTGTTCGGATTACAACCGACGTGTACAGTGTTCGGATTACAACCGACGTGTACAGTGTTCGGATTACAACCGACGTGTGCAGTGTTCGGATTACAACCGATGTGTAGTGTTCGGATTACAAGCGACGTGTACAGTGTTCGGATTACAACCGACGTGTACAGTGTTCGGATTACAACCGACGTGTACAGTGTTCGGATTACAACATATGATTACACACGAGGGCGACACTGGGAGTTCAGGGGAGAGGGGGGGATGGCAGAGTGGGGGGGGGGGGTGGGGTCAGGGTTAGTTCGAGGGTTAGAGAGTGTGTTAACGTGTGGAGTTGGGAGGGGGGCATGGGGCTCGTGGTTACCTGTCCCAAAGCAACGAGGGTGTGAGGGTGCGGTGCCATTGTTAAGCGCCGGCTCCCCGACTACACCACTTGGTACTCCTTGCGAATAGCCTGCGCGAGGCAACATGCAATGATAACGCCTACGACCTGCAAGGAGGATAAACAGAAAGGAGAAACACACACTCAGCAGGTTAATAATACACCACACCGAAAACCCAATGAAAAGGAAAAAATGTGAATGAAAAACAAATTTGGTTAGTCAAATCCATCAACATTATATTAGAAACACAGTGGTCTACATTTGGACCATTCCAGGTAATGTTAGCGGGGGTGAGGAGAAAGAGGGCTGGAGGAGGGGAGGGGGGTGAGGTCAATCGCCTGACGGGGCCGAGGGGGCGGGGGCTAACCACCGAGCCTGACGGGTAACAGACGGCTCACTCACAAGCTGATTCTCCCGTTGCTACCACCATAACGATATAAGAACAAATCCGACAACGTCTAAACAACGGTGGGGGTTAAAATCTAGTGGCAGAAGAGAGGCATGGGTGCGCTATGATAAGAGTAGGTTTACGATAACGGTTTGTGTATAAATATGACCTAAACGGGCACTGAAATTAAATCTAAGCCGCAAATGCGCCAGGTAGATGAAGGCCATTTGGGAACAGCTTAAACGCTAAGGCATCATCGAGAGAGAGAGTGAGAGAGAGAGAGCGTCGTCACATGTAATAGTCAAAGAAAGAACCTAAATACATCATATCCATTCAAAACATATTAACTTTCTATTGCTGTAGGAGTAACTTAAATACATGTGGACTGATACATATCTGTAAAATATTTAGTAAGAAAAGAGGGCATTATTTAATACCAGCTACTCGTAGAACTTAGCTCCAGGCCAGTTTCCTTAAAGAGAGCATTATGACGCAGGTTAAGCGCAAATATTATTGGTTGTCACAGGTTAGCCGACACCAGAAAATGGGACGCAATGCCATCTATGTATTTAATACTTATTTTGCAATATTGAAAACTTATCACGATATTTATCTTTTAATATTGAAAACTCGTTACAATATTTATATTTCAATATTGAAAATTAATTACAGTATTTATCTTTCAATCTTAAAAATCACCGGAACATTTCATTTTTTAACATTAATAAATAGGTATTAAGACATGGATGGCGTTCCATAGTCAGTTGGTACTCGTGCAGCGGTGGTCGGTCAGTGAGGGTCGCCCTGGCTCCTGGCAGTGCCTACCTGGACGAAGGCCAGTCCGATCCCCACGCCTCCAATGATGTAGATGTTGTCGTTGAACCAGTGGACGAACTCCTCAAGGCAGCCCTGTCGAAATAATGACCATACCTCGCTCTATATATAGGTTACGTGTATCATTATCATTTAAACAGCAACAGGCTAATGCGTCTTAGCTATGTATCTATCCACCCAGGGTACATCGACGTCATGACTGACTGCCCGTGTAGACCTGATCGCTATGACACTACCCGCCCACCCCCCCACTGGTGTAGACCTGATCGCTAGGACACTGCCCCCCCCCCCTGGTGTAGACCTGATCGCTATAACACTGCCCCACCCCCCTGGTGTAGACCTGATCGCTATAACACTGCCCCCCCCCCCTGGTGTAGACCTGATCGCTATAACACTGCCCCCCCCTGGTGTGGACCTGATCGCTATGACACTGCCCCCCCCCTGGTGTGGACCTGATCGCTATGACACTGCCACCCCCCCCCCCCTGGTGTAGACCTGATCGCTATGACACTGCTCCCCCCCCCCTGGTGTAGACCTGATCGTTATGACACTGCCCCCCCCCTGGTGTAGACCTGATCGCTATGACACTGCCCCCCCCCTGGTGTAGACCTGATCGTTATGACACTGCCCACCCCCCTGGTGTAGACCTGATCGCTATGACACTGCCCCCCCCCCCCCTGGTGTAGACCTGATCGCTATGACACTGCCCCCCCCCTGGTGTGGACCTGATCGCTATGACACTGCCACCCCCCTCCCCTGGTGTAGACCTGATCGCTATGACACTGCTCCCCCCCCCCCCTGGTGTAGACCTGATCGCTATGACACTGCCCCCCCCCCCCCTGGTGTGGACCTGATCGTTATGACACTGCCCCCCCCCCCCCCTGGTGTGGACCTGATCGCCATGACACATACGTTCTTGTAGATCTTGTCGCCTGTCGGGATCTGGTTCTTGCCGCAGTTCTCCATTTGTTCGCTCTTCGAGGTGTCGCAGCAGGAGTCCGGTGTGTTCACGCCCTGGGAGCCGCTCACATTCTTCCAGTCCATGTAGCCGTCGACTCCGCAGCACTTGAACTGCAAGCGTCGGTGCCACGTTATTGCTTAGGGATGTGCAAGCGTCGGTGCCACGTTATTGCTTAGGGATGTGCAAGCGTCGGTGCCACGTTATTGCTTAGGGATGTGCAAGCGTCGGTGCCACGTTATTGCTTAGGGATGTGCAAGCGTCGGTGCCACGTTATTGCTTAGGGATGTGCAAGCGTCGGTGCCACGTTATTGCTTAGGGATGTGCAAGCGTCGGTGCCACGTTATTGCTTAGGGATGTGCAAGCGTCGGTGCCACGTTATTGCTTAGGGATGTGCAAGCGTCGGTGCCACGTTATTGCTTAGTTCAAAGTCAAATTTGTCTATTGCATATAAATAAAACTGTGTTTCAATAACAGGTTAGTCACTAAAAACGCATTCATCAAAGTATGAAAATGTCCGGCCTGTTTATTTATGGGAGCATTGCCCATGGGCGCTACTTGGAAGTCACTCTGTGATGTCACAATATTGCCATGTGAGCTAAGTGTTTAACGCTGTATATCAGAAGCTGTGGTGGATTTCACGAACACAGAGTTTAGCCGACATGTGCTGTCATTTTATCATTGTCGGTCAATATCACTTGTGCTAATGTTGATTGTTGACTTTTATAAACTGACGTTAAACCAAACTTTCTCTTATCTTAAACAGGGGGGCCGTGTCCCTGGGAGTAAGCCACTCGTTGCTGTAGTAACCAGGCCGTCACACGTAACAATCTAACATACGGACACCGTTGGTTGGTTGGTTGTATATTCAGGACGATTTAACCACTTTTGGTCATATCGCGTCAATGGGAGAAGGAAGGGAGAGTGGAGCCATGTATCCGGGGTAACCCTCTACTCTTTGCGCAGAAGGACATAGAATCTTTATCCTGCGACCACACAGAGGTGGCCACAGCGGGGCTCGAACCACCGACCCACGTGCCGTTAGGCTCTCATGTGGCCAGAACACTCAATGCGAGCGCTCTAACCCACTGAGCTACCGGGCCGGCCCCCCACCATTTGTTTGGGTAAAGGCCCCACACCGTTTGTTTGGGTAAAGGTCCCCCTTTAGACCACCCCTATCTGCCCGCCTGCCCCCACCCCGCTATCCCCTTCACCCCTGCCTCGGTCGTACTTACATCCTCTTGGGCCTTGTTCCACGCCTGGGTGACGGCGTTCACATTGGCGATGTCGAACTGGTAGTTCATCATTTGCAAGTTGAGTTCATCACTCAGAACGCCCGAGACCTGAACGAGAGAACAAAAAGGAAATGGGTGTCTTATTTAGCTTGGTTGTCTATTCAGGGCGCTTTAACCACTTTAGCTCATATCGCCTCAATGGGAGAAGTAAGGGAAGAAGCGAAGGCATGTCCCGGGGGTAACCCCCTACTCCTTGCGAACAATGACTTAATTGGAATTTTTATGACTCACCTGTCCTTTCATGACCTACAGTGTGACAGCTGATGACTCACCTGTCCTTTCATGACGTAGACTGTGACAGCTGATGACTCACCTGTCTTTCATGACCTACAGTGTGACAGCTGATGACTCACCTGTCCTTTCATGACGTAGACTGTGACAGCTGATGAATCACCTGTCTTTCATGACCTACAGTGTGACAGCTGATGACTCACCTGTCCTTTCATGACGTAGACTGTGACAGCTGATGACTCACCTGTCCTTTCATGACGTAGGCCGTGATGCCAGCGGCAATCTCAAGGAGGAAAATGATTCCGAGGAGCACAGCGAACTGGAAGGAATAAAACAAATAGACAAACCTAATTTCACTTTCGGATTTTATATGCAAAGTATGCTGTAAAGATGATCTCGTGAACTAATTTCCTACATAATAATTATAAACATAAAGTAGAAACTAACACGTATTCGCGATCGTTTCTCCATTCACAATCTCGACATCCCCAGCAGTCTTTGAAAAAGTAACCACAAAAAACACAAAATACCTTCCACGTGCGCCGGAACAACTCTTTAGTTGTGATCTCGTTACCGACTCGTGATACACGTCGCTACTTGACAATTATAACTAAGTCAGCAACAATCACATCCTTAGAAAAGACTTTTTGCGCAAATGCATGGGGGGAGGGGGGGGGTTGAGGGCCTCTGGGGTTACAGTGCAGTGGTTAGCACGTGGTCACCACGCGTGACCGCAGATCGATAGGTTCCATATCAGGGTCCTGGACACCTGATCTGGTGCCTAACAAAAAGACGAATTCATTGAATTAACTGACACAGGGATGTGATTGGACACCACTTACATGCAGTAGTTCTCCTTGTAGGCCTAACAAAACCCGAATTCATTTAACTTCCTGGCACGGGGTTATGATTGGACACTACTCAAAATTGCGACCAAGGGGTCCATTATTTTTTTTTACGACCGTTTTTTTTTGACGCACTGATATATACAGGTCTGAAAGGGGGAGTGGGGGGGGCACGGGCCCCTTGTGCCGCCCGCCCCCCATGGACACGCCCATGTTACTGACCGTCATGACCATGCAGTAGTTCTCCTTGTAGGCGCCGCAGCAGCCGAAGAAGCCGATGATGAAGACGATACATCCCACGACGATGAGCAAGATGGCCGCCCCGTTGATGCCGCTGCCCAGCAGGGCGAAGTAGGTCTGGAACTGGGTCTGCACCAGGGCGCCGGCGATGATCAGACCCAGGCCGGCCAGCTGTGGGAATAACAAACAGAGACAGCGGTAAAGGCGATGATCAGACCCAGGCCGGCCAGCTGTGGGAATAACAAACACATATGAATATATATATATATATAACAGGCGTGAAAGCAATGTGATATAGAAGGGTAAACAAAATGAGGTGGAAAAAGACTTGTTACGACGAACTATTAAGTAGCATATATACAGACATTCGCACGGTGGGGCGTGAACCCACGGCACGATGGCTGGCCTGGCAGAGAGCACTCGGTAAGACGCGAGTGCTAATTGCTAGGCAACTCAGGGGGACCCACGCTATGTGGCGAAGGTTGTTAGCGTCTAAGTTGGTCCAGAATGATGGATAAACACCATTAAGAATCCCGTGCCGTAATTGTCCTCAGTACAGTACAGTGACGCACGCGTCAGTCAAGATATGTTTATTATAAGTTACTGGACATATTGTCTGGTTGGCTGGTTTAATGGGGGACACTACAACCTCTGTAAGTCCTATCGCCACAATGGCAATTCGGGATCAAGGCCGAGAGGAGCCATGTCTCCGGGAGTACCCCCCAGAATCTTTTGCGAAGGGAGGGCATGGGATCTGTATCCTGAACAAACATGGGGGCTATTTGCGCCGGTGGGATTCTAACCGCGTCCAGGCCGCTTGGGCCGGCCTGAGCAGAGCACCCTCGACAAAGGCCGAACGCGCTACCCGCTGGGCCACGGGGCGTGACCCCATCGGCATGCCTACACGGCACACACCAGACATGATCGCCGGTCAAACAGGGTTTTTTTAACAGTTTTTCTCATGGTTTATAGTTTATTCATTGCTCGATTTATAGATGGATACAGGGATATACGTAATAGGTGCAGGACATAGCATTACAGAAACAAAAACAATTCATTCAGTTACTTTAGTAGGATTATTCTCTGCATCACACAGCAATTCCCCATACTCGTTTGTAAAGTTTCCCCTTAACACTATATATTTCTCATATATTAAAACATTCTGGAACACGTCAAAAGCTGCAAAAGGGGGGAATGTTTTACGGCGTTTACTTGTGTAAATAAAGTGTCTGCTTTTTAGACATATGCCATCTAGCGGTGTTTCATAACAAACAAACAAACAGTAGACTGAACACAGCCGAGCGCCCTAACAGACCATGGGGGTGGCCCCCTGTCGCGGCTCGCGCTAACGAACCCCCAGGGGGGGGGGGAGGGGGCGGGCGGCAGGGGTGTGAGGGAGAGGGGGGGGGGGGGGGGGGTGGCGGCGGCGGCGGAGGAAGGAAGCTATACCGCCACCTCTACACCCACCCACCGTCTCCCCGGCCCTACTTCATAGCATGACACGCCACACGCCGAGTTTACTGTCGTTCACGACATGTGAAATGCTTTGATCTCGGCCCAATGAGTTCAGAAACAACTGACTGCATGGCCGTGAATCGTATTGACTGCACTGCAGCTCCTGGACAACGGGCGAGTTCCATTGCGCCGAGAAAGGGAGAGTATGGTTGCCATAGGGGAGACATGATAATATTTAAGGTTGAAAACTGCTTAATTAATGTATTTGCACTGTGCATTTAGGTGTTAGTTTAATTGACGCTTCCTTCCGAAAGATCGGAAGAGAAGGAGAAATTAGAGTAAGATAAGCCGATATGTTACGTCCACACTGACGACCAGGCTCAGTGGGACCGACCGCCCGGCCAGTGAGTGAACTTTTCAAGGACACGCGATTCGCTGGATCTCGTCTGCTGTGTCTTTGAATGTCGTAAGGCGAAGGGGGGAGGAGGTGTCACAAACTGCGCCTCTTCGATCATCACCACCACCATCTGAGGGGAAGGGTGGGTGAGAAGAGTGGAGGGGGAGTAGGATTTCTATCAGTCATGCAGGGGGAAAATGTCCCGTGACATGGGTCGGTGGGGAGGGGGTGAGGGAGGGGGATGGGGGTGCCGACAGAGGCGGTCGGTCGGTCGGTCAGTCAGTCAATATACGGAGAGGGTCCCACCGGGTCGTGGGAAACCCCTATGATCTTTGGCCCAATGAGTTGAACAACTACTCACTGAATGTAACAGTCCTGATAACGAGCGATTCCAACAAAGGAAGGAAGGAAGGAAGGACGGCTGCAGCAAACCTCGTGATATCCAGCTTGCATGTCAGCCGCCACTACCGATCGTGTCTCCCATAGAGACCCCGACATGTAGGTGGCACCCGGGGAGGGGAGGGGAGGGAAGGGGAGGGGAGGGGAGGGTGTTTGTGAGGCCGGCTTGTACGTCAACCGGCCGAGAGTACACGGTACATGGAGAGAGGGCGGTGCCGTATGTGCAATGGGTACGAGGGTTGCAGCCGCGAGTTGTGAATGACATTTGATATGGCCAGAAAGAAAGAAAGAAAGACGGTATTTCCAGCGATATTGCCTGGTCGGGTGGGTAAGCATGCATGGTGAGCGTGAAGGAATTATGGTGATATGGCCTGAATAGGAGAAGGAAGAGTAGAGCGGAGCCATCCACGTGGCGTTAGAAGTTTTGGAGGGCCGTTGATGGTAGGCCCATATATAGGCGCCAGTCAGTGAGTGAGTGAGTGGGTCGGTCTTTGTTATTGCTGCCTTGCGATTGGTTGAAAATCTGGATTTTTATTTATGCTCGCTGCCCGGGTTTGAACTTTAAATTGAAATGTAGAGGGTGTTTTTGAGGTCAAGCCGTGGCCTGTGAATTAGGTCGGCGGCTTGAGTGGATGGGAATTGCATATCCCAATGCCGTCCCAGGGTGGAGTTATAAAAAAAAAAAAAAAAAAAAAAAGTGTAAAAAGTTGACGGGTGAAATGGTGTATGTTGAGGTGTTATGTCGGCTCTCAGATTTCTGGAGCATGACGATTTTGTGAAATTTGTGTGAAATTTTGTGTCTGGAATTTGCTGGGGTATGCGGCCTGGTACTGAGGACTACAATGCAAACTGCCCAAGCCCCACCCACCCACCCACCCCGCAGTGCACAGGTGAAAGGGCGCGTATCGATGATGGTTTGGGCTGCCCTCCACAAATAGGGATCCGTAGGCCGGAATCGGGATGCGGGCGGGGGTTCGAATCTGGATCCGTGGGACAAATTGGGACGCGATGGATCGAATGTGGTTGCGTCGGACAAATCGATATATGTAGGATAAAACCGGGATCCCAAAGTTCAAATCAGTATCAGGGGGTAGTGCGGGGGAGTGGAGGGGGGGGAGAGTGGAGGGGGGAGGGAGGGGGGGGACACATTGCCATAGCCATAGACATGACCAAGTGTCCCCTTAGGATGTGGGCCCATTGTCACCGCTGCCGTAACATTACCACCTACATCGTCACAACTGTGGTTACATCGTCAATATTGTGTGGTTACATCGTCAATATTGTGGTTACATCGTCACTACTTTGGCTACATTGCCAGTAATCACGTCGCTAGTCCGGTCACCGTGTCACAAGTCGAGTAACCATGTCACTAGTCTGGGAATCGTGTCACTAGTCCGGTAGCCGTGTCACTAGGCTTGTAATCGTGTCAAAAGTCTAGTAACCATGTCCCTAGGCTGGTAATCGTGTCAAAAGTGTAGTAACCATGTCACTAGTTTGGTAATCGTGTCACTAGTCAGGTAACCGTGTCACTAGGCTAGTAATGGTGTCACTAGGTTAATACCCGTGCCACTAGGATAGTACTATCGTCAATAGCCTGGCAATCGTGGCAATAGCCTGGTAACCATGTCTCTAGTCTGGTAACCGTGTCACTAGCCTGGTAATGGCGTCACTAGTCCGCTATCCGTGTCACTAGTCTGGTAACCGTCTGACTAGCCTGGTAATCCTGTCTCTGCACTCGTAATCGTGTCATTAGTCTGGTAATCGTGTCACCAGGCTAGTCATCGCGCCATTGGTCCGGTAACCATGTCACCAGCCTAGGAACCGTCCATCTGCACTAGTAATCGTGCCACTAGGCTAGTAATCGCGTCACTAGCCTGGTAACCGTGGCACTAGGCTAGTAATCGCGTCACTAGTCCGGCAATCGCGTCCCTAGACTTATAACCGTGTATCTACTCTGGTAACCGTGTCTACACTGGCAACCGTGTCTACACTGGCAACCGTGTCTAGACTGGTAATCGTGTCACTAGTCTGGTAACCGTGTCACTAGTCCGGTAATCGTGTCACTGAACTAGTAACCGTGTCACTAAGCTAATAACCGCGTCACTAGTCTGGTAACCGTGTCATTAAGCTAGGAACCGTGTCACTAGGCTAGCAACCGTGTCACTAGGCTAGTAACCGTGTCACTAGTCTGATAATCGTGTGACTAGGCTAGTAACCGTGTCACTAGTCTGGTAATCGTGTGACTAGGCTAGCAACCGTGTCACTAGGCTAGTAGCCGTGTCACTAGGCTAGCAACTGTGTCACTAGTCTGGTAGTCGTGTCGCTAAGCTAGTTGCGGTGTGACGATTCTACTAACCGTGTCACTAGGCAATTAACCGTGTGACTTGGCTAGTAATCGTGTGACTAGGCTAGTAACCCTGTCACTAGTTTGTTAATCGTGTCACTAGTCTGGTAGCCGTGTCATTAGGCAGGTAACCATGTCACTAGGCTAGTAACCGAGTCACTAGGCTAGTAAGCGTGTTACTAGGCTAGTACCCATGTCACTGGACTAAAAACTGCGTCACTAGTCTGGTAATAGTGCCATTAAGCTAGTAACAGTGTCACTAGGAAAGTAGCCGTGTCACTATTGAAGTAAATTTTTCACTAGTCTGCTAATCGTATCACTAGGCTAATATGCGTGCGACTAGGCTAGTAACCATGTGACTAGGCTAGTAACCGTGTCACTAGGCTAGTAACGGTTTCACTAGTTTGGTAACCGTGTCACTAGTGTGGTAATCGTGTCATTAAGCTAGTAACCGTGTGACCAGGCTAGTAACCGTGTCACTAGCCTGGTAATAGTGTCACTAGTCTGGTAATCGGGTCATTAAGCTATTAACCGTGTCACTAGGCTAGTAACCGTTTCACTAGTTTAGTAATCGTGTCACTAGTGTGGTAATCGTGTCATTAAGCTAGTAACCATGTGACTAGGCTAGTAACCGGTTCACTAGTTTGGTAATCGTGTCACTAGTGTGGTAATCGTGTCATTAAGCTAGTAACCGTGTGACTAGGCTAGTAAACATGTCAATAGGAAAGTAACCGCGTCACAACGCTACTAACCGGGTGACTAGGCTAGTAAGCGTGTGACAAGGCTGGAAACCATGTGACTAGGCTAGTAACCGTGTCACTAGGCTAGTAACCGTTTCACTAGTTTGGTAATCGTGTCACTAGTGTGGTAATCGTGTCATTAAGCTAGTAACCCTGTGACTAGGCTAGTAACCGGTTCACTAGTTTGGTAATCGTGTCACTAGTGTGGTAATCGTGTCATTAAGCTAGTAACCGTGTGACTAGGCTAGTAAACATGTCAATAGGCAAGTAACCGCGTCATAACGCTACTAAACCGGGTGACTAGGCTAGTAAGCGTGTGACAAGGCTAAAAACCGTGTGACCAGGCTAGTAACCATGTGACTAAGCTAGTAACAATGTCACTAGGCAAGTAACCGTGTCACTGTTAGTAATCTCTTCACTAGTCCGATAACCATGTCACTAGCCTCGTATTCGTGTCACTAGGCTCGTAATCGTCTCACTAGTTTGGTAATCGTGTCACTACGCTATTGTACGTGCAACTAGGCTAGTAACCATGTGACAAGGCTAGTAACAGTGTGACTAGGCTAGTAACCGTGCCACTAGTCTGGTAATCGGGTCATTAAGCTAGTAACCGTGTCACAAGTCTCGTAAACGTGTCACTAGAATGGTAATCGTGCTATTAAGCTAGCAACCGTGTCACTAGTTTGGTAATCGTGTCACTAGGCTAGTAACCGTGTCATTAAGCTAGTAACCGTGTCAATAGGCAAGTAACCGTGTCACTATGCTAGTAGCCGTGTGACTAGGCAAATAACCACGTGACTAGGCTAGTAACCGTGTCACTAGGCTAGTAACCGTGTCACTAGTCTGGTAATCGTATCACTAGGCTAATAACCACGTCACTAGCTTTGTCACACGGTTACTAGCCTAATGACACGGTTACCAGACTAGTGACGCGACTACTAGCCTAGTGACACGATTACTAGGCTAGTGATGCGGTCACTAGCCTAGTGACACGGATACTAGCCTAGTGACACGGTTACTAGCTTAGTGACACGGTTACTAGTCTAGTGACACGGTTACTAGTCCAGTGACTCGATTACCGGACTAGTGACACGGTTACTAGCTTAGTGACACGGTTAGTAGCCTAGTGACACGGTTACTAGCCTAGTGACACGGCTACTAGCCTAATGACGCGATGACTAGCCTAGTGACACGGTTACTAGCCTAGTGACACGGTTACCAGACTAGTGACACGGTTGCTACCCTAGGGACACGGTTACCAGACTAGTGACACGGTTGCTAGCCTAGTGACACGGTTAGTAACCAAGAGACACGCATATGAGACTAGTGACACGGTTACTAGCCTAGTCACATGGTTACTAGCCTAGTCACATGGTTACTAGCTTAATGACACGGTTACCAGACCAGTGACGCCATTACTAGCCTAGTCACACCGTTACTAGGCTAGTGACACGATTACTGGACTAGTGACACGCATACCAGACTAGTGACAAGGTTACTAGCCTAGTGACACGGTTATTTGTCTAGTGACACGGTTACTAGGCTAGTGACACGGTTACCAGACTAGTGACATGGTTACTTGCCTAGTGACACGGGTACTAACCTAGTGACACGGTTACTAGCCTAGTGAAACGGTTACTTGCCTGGCCCCACGGTTACTAGCCAAGTGACACGGCTACTATTCTAGGGACAAGGTTACTAGCCTAGTGACACGGTTACTAGCCCAGTGACACGATTACTGGCTTTATGACACGATTACCAGACTAGTGACACGGTTACTAGCTTAATGACGCGGTTACTAGCATAGTGACACGGTTACTAGCCTAGTGACATAGTTACTAGACTAGTGACACGGTTACTTGCCTAGTGACACGGTTACTAGCCTAGTGACGAGGTTACTAGCCTAGTAACACGGTCACTTGCCTAGTGACACGGTTACCTGCCTATCCCCACGGTTACTAGCCTGGTGACATAGTTACTAGCCTAGTGACACGGGTACTTGCCTAGTGACATGATTACTAGCCTAGTGCCACGGTTGCTAGCCTAGTGACACGGTTACTTGCCTAGTGACACGGTTTCTAGCCTAGTGACACGGTTACTAGCCCAGTGGCACGATTACTGGCTTTATGACACGATTACCAGACTAGTGACACGGTTACTAGCTTAATGACACGGTTACCAGACTAGTGACGCGATTACTAGCCTAGTGACACGGTTACTAGCCTAGTGACATGATTACTAGCCTAGTGACACCATTACTAGCCTAGTGACACGGTTACTAACCTAGTGACACGGTTACCAGACTAGTGACACGGTTGCTAGCCTAGTGACATAGTTACTAGCCTAGTGACACGGTTACTTGCCTAGTGACTCGGTTGCTAGCCTAGTCACACCGTTACTAGGCTAGTGACACGATTACCAGCTTCATGACACGATTACTAGACTAGTGACACACATACCAGACTAGTGACATGCATAGCAGACTAGTGACAAGGTTACTGGCCTAGTTACAAGGTTACTGGCCTAGTGACATATTTACTAGCCTAGTCACACAGGTTACTTGCCTAGTGACATGTTTACTAGCCTAGTCACAGTTACTAGCATAGTGACACGGTTACTAGCCTAGTCATATGGTTACCAGACTAGTGACGCAATTACTAGCTTCATGACACGATTACCAGACTAGTGACACAGTTACCAGACTAGTGACACGGTTACTAACTTAATGACACGGTTACCAGACTAGTGACGCGATTACTAGCCTAGTGACATGGTTACTAGCCTAGTGACATGATTACTAGGCTAGTGACACGATTACTAGCCTAGTGCCACGGTTACTAGCCTAGTGACACGGTTACCAGACTAGTGACACGGTTGCTAGTTTGTGACACGGTTACCAGAGTAGTGACATGGTTGCTAGCCTAGTGACACGGTTACTAGCCTAGTGACACCGTTACTAGCCTAGTGACACGATTACTAGCTTCATGACACGATTACCAGACTAGTGACACGATTACCAGACTAGTGACACGGTTACTAGCTTAATGACACGGTTACCAGACTAGTGACGCGATTACTAGCCTGGTGACACGGTTACTAGCCTAGTGACACGATTACTAGCCTAGTGACACGGTTACTAGCGTAGTGACACGGTTACCAGACTAGTGACACGGTTGCTAGCCTAGTGACATAGTTACTAGCCTAGTAACACGGTTACTTGCCTAGTGACTCGGTTACTAGCCTAGTCACACCGTTACTAGGCTAGTGACACGATTACCAGCTTCATGACACGATTACTAGCCTAGTGACACGGTTACTAGCCTAGTAACATGATTACTAAGCTAGTGACACGGTCACTAGCCTAGTGACACGGTTACTAATTAGTGACACGGTTACTAGCCTAGTGACACGGTTACTAGCCTAGTGGCGCGATGACTAGCCTAGTGACACGGTTACTACTCTAGTGACACGGTTACCAGACTAGTGACACGGTTGCTAGCCTAGTGACACGGTTGTTAGCATAGTGACACGATTACTTGCCTAGTCACACGGTTACTAACCAAGTGACACGATTACTAGCTTTATGACACCCATACCAGACTAGTGACACGGTTACTACCCTAGTGACACGGTTACTAACCAAGTGACACGATTACTAGCTTTATGACACCCATACCAGACTAGTGACACGGTTACTACCCTAGTGACACAGTTACCAGACTAGTGACGCGGTTATAAGCTTAGTGACACGGTTACTACCTTAATGACAAGATTACCAGACTAGTGACGCGAATATTAGCCTAGTGTCACGGTTATTAGCCTAGTGACACGGTTACTAGGCTAGTGACACGGTTACCAGACTAGTGATATGGTTACTAGCCTAGTGACACGGGTACTAACCTAGTGCCGCGAATACTAGCCTAGTGTCACGGTTATTAGCCTAGTGACACGGTTACTAGGCTAGTGACACGGTTACCAGACTAGTGACACGGTTACTAGCCTAGTGAAACGGTTACTTGCCTGGCCCCACGGTTACTAGCCAAGTGACACGGCTACTATTCTAGGAACAAGGTTACTAGCCTAGTGACACGGTTACTAGCCCAGTGACACGATTACTGGCTTTATGACACGATTACCAGACTAGTGACACGGTTACTAGCCTAATGACACGGTTACCAGACTAGTGACGCGATTACTAGCCTAGTGACACGGTTACTAGCCTAGTGACATGATTACTAGGCTAGTGACACGGTTACTAGCCTAATGACACGGTTACCAGACTAGTGACGCGATTACTAGCCTAGTGACACGGTTACTAGCCTAGTGACATGATTACTAGGCTAGTGACACGGTTACTAGCCTAGTGACACGGTTACCAGACTATTGACACGGTTGCTAGCCTAGTGACATGGTTACTAGCATAGTGACATGGTTACTAGCCTAGTGACACGGGTACTAGCCTAGTGACGCGAATACTAGCCTAGTGTCACGGTTACTTGCCTAGTCACACGGTTACTAGCTAGTGACACGATTACCGGACTGGTGACACGGTTACTAGCCTAGCCACACGGTTACCAGACTAGTGACACGGTTACTAGCCTAGTGACATGATTACCATACTAGTGACACGGTTACTAGCCTAGTGACATGATTACTAGGCTAGTGACACGATTACTAGCCTAGTGCCACGGTTACTAGCCTAGTGACACGGTTACCAGACTAGTGACACGGTTGCTAGTTTGTGACACGGTTACCAGACTAGTGACACGGTCACTAGCCTAGTGACACGATTACCATACTAGTGACACGGTTGCTAGCCTAGTGACAGGGTTACTAGTCTAGTGACAAGGTTACTAGCCTAGTGACATGATTACTAGGCTAGTGACACGATTACTAGCCTAGTGCCACGATTACTAGCCTAGTGACACCGTTACTAGCCCAGTGACACGATTACTGGCTTTATGACACGATTACCAGACTAGTGACACGGTTACTAGCTTAATGACACGGTTACCAGACTAGTGACGCGATTACTAGCCTAGTGACACGGTTACTAGCCTAGTGACATGATTACTAGGCTAGTGACACGGTTACTAGCCTAGTGACACGGTTACCAGACTATTGACACGGTTGCTAGCCTAGTGACACGGTTACTAGCCTAGTGACACCGTTACTAGCCCAGTGACACAATTACTGGCTTTATGACACGATTACCAGACTAGTGACACGGTTACTAGCTTAATGACACGGTTACCAGACTAGTGACGCGATTACTAGCCTAGTGACACGGTTACTAGCCTAGTGACATGATTACTAGGCTAGTGACACGGTTACTAGCCTAGTGACACGGTTACCAGACTATTGACACGGTTGCTAGCCTAGTGACACGGTTACTAGCATAGTGACATGGTTACTAGCCTAGTGACACGGGTACTAGCCTAGTGACGCGAATACTAGCCTAGTGTCACGGTTACTTGCCTAGTCACACGGTTACTAGCTAGTGACACGATTACCGGACTGGTGACACGGTTACTAGCCTAGCCACACGGTTACCAGACTAGTGACACGGTTACTAGCCTAGTGACATGATTACCATACTAGTGACACGGTTACTAGCCTAGTGACATGATTACTAGGCTAGTGACACGATTACTAGCCTAGTGCCACGGTTACTAGCCTAGTGACACGGTTACCAGACTAGTGACACGGTTGCTAGTTTGTGACACGGTTACCAGACTAGTGACACGGTCACTAGCCTAGTGACACGATTACCATACTAGTGACACGGTTGCTAGCCTAGTGACAGGGTTACTAGCCTAGTGACACGGTTACTAGCCTAGTGACATGATTACTAGGCTAGTGACACGGTTACTAGCCTAATGACACGGTTACCAGACTAGTGACGCGATTACTAGCCTAGTGACACGGTTACTAGCCTAGTGACATGATTACTAGGCTAGTGACACGGTTACTAGCCTAGTGACACGGTTACCAGACTATTGACACGGTTGCTAGCCTAGTGACATGGTTACTAGCATAGTGACATGGTTACTAGCCTAGTGACACGGGTACTAGCCTAGTGACGCGAATACTAGCCTAGTGTCACGGTTACTTGCCTAGTCACACGGTTACTAGCTAGTGACACGATTACCGGACTGGTGACACGGTTACTAGCCTAGCCACACGGTTACCAGACTAGTGACACGGTTACTAGCCTAGTGACATGATTACCATACTAGTGACACGGTTACTAGCCTAGTGACATGATTACTAGGCTAGTGACACGATTACTAGCCTAGTGCCACGGTTACTAGCCTAGTGACACGGTTACCAGACTAGTGACACGGTTGCTAGTTTGTGACACGGTTACCAGACTAGTGACACGGTCACTAGCCTAGTGACACGATTACCATACTAGTGACACGGTTGCTAGCCTAGTGACAGGGTTACTAGTCTAGTGACAAGGTTACTAGCCTAGTGACATGATTACTAGGCTAGTGACACGATTACTAGCCTAGTGCCACGATTACTAGCCTAGTGACACCGTTACTAGCCCAGTGACACGATTACTGGCTTCATGACACGATTACCAGACTAGTGACACGGTTACTAGCTTAATGACACGGTTACCAGACTAGTGACGCGATTACTAGCCTAGTGACACGGTTACTAGCCTAGTGACATGATTACTAGGCTAGTGACACGGTTACTAGCCTAGTGACACGGTTACCAGACTATTGACACGGTTGCTAGCCTAGTGACACGGTTACTAGCCTAGTGACACCGTTACTAGCCCAGTGACACAATTACTGGCTTTATGACACGATTACCAGACTAGTGACACGGTTACTAGCTTAATGACACGGTTACCAGACTAGTGACGCGATTACTAGCCTAGTGACACGGTTACTAGCCTAGTGACATGATTACTAGGCTAGTGACACGGTTACTAGCCTAGTGACACGGTTACCAGACTATTGACACGGTTGCTAGCCTAGTGACACGGTTACTAGCATAGTGACATGGTTACTAGCCTAGTGACACGGGTACTAGCCTAGTGACGCGAATACTAGCCTAGTGTCACGGTTACTTGCCTAGTCACACGGTTACTAGCTAGTGACACGATTACCGGACTGGTGACACGGTTACTAGCCTAGCCACACGGTTACCAGACTAGTGACACGGTTACTAGCCTAGTGACATGATTACCATACTAGTGACACGGTTACTAGCCTAGTGACATGATTACTAGGCTAGTGACACGATTACTAGCCTAGTGCCACGGTTACTAGCCTAGTGACACGGTTACCAGACTAGTGACACGGTTGCTAGTTTGTGACACGGTTACCAGACTAGTGACACGGTCACTAGCCTAGTGACACGATTACCATACTAGTGACACGGTTGCTAGCCTAGTGACAGGGTTACTAGCCTAGTGACAAGGTTACTAGCCTAGTGACATGATTACTAGGCTAGTGACACGATTACTAGCCTAGTGCCACGATTACTAGCCTAGTGACACGATTACTGGCTTTATGACACGATTACCAGACTAGTGACACGGTTACTAGCTTAATGACACGGTTACCAGACTAGTGACGCGATTACTAGCCTAGTGACACGGTTACTAGCCTAGTGACATGATTACTAGGCTAGTGACACGGTTACTAGCCTAGTGACACGGTTACCAGACTATTGACACGGTTGCTAGCCTAGTGACACGGTTACTAGCATAGTGACATGGTTACTAGCCTAGTGACACGGGTACTAGCCTAGTGACGCGAATACTAGCCTAGTGTCACGGTTACTTGCCTAGTCACACGGTTACTAGCTAATGACACGATTACCGGACTGGTGACACGGTTACTAGCCTAGCCACACGGTTACCAGACTAGTGACACGGTTACTAGCCTAGTGACACGATTACCATACTAGTGACACGGTTACTAGCCTAGTAACATGATTACTAGGCTAGTGACACGATTACTAGCCTAGTGCCACGGTTACTAGCCTAGTGACACGGTTACCAGACTAGTGACACGGTTGCTAGTTTGTGACACGGTTACCAGACTAGTGACACGGTCACTAGCCTAGTGACACGATTACCATACTAGTGACACGGTTGCTAGCCTAGTGACAGGGTTACTAGCCTAGTGACAAGGTTACTAGCCTAGTGACATGATTACTAGGCTAGTGACACGATTACTAGCCTAGTGCCACGGTTACTAGCCTAGTGACACGGTTACCAGACTAGTGACACGGTTGCTAGTTTGTGACACGGTTACCAGAGTAGTGACATGGTTGCTAGCCTAGTGACACGGTTACTAGCCTAGTGACACCGTTACTAGCCTAGTGACACGATTACTAGCTTTATGACACGATTACCAGACTAGTGACACGATTACCAGACTAGTGACACGGTCACTAGCTTAATGACACGGTTACCAGACTAGTGACGCGATTACTAGCCTAGTGACACGGTTACTAGCCTAGTGAGACGATTACTAGCCTAGTGACACGGTTACTAGCCTAGTGAAATGGTTACCAGACTAGTGACACGGTTGCTAGCCTAGTGACATACTTACTAGCCTAGTGATACGGTTACTAGCCTAGTGACACGATTACCATACTAGTGACAAGGTTGCTAGCCTAGTGACAGGGTTACTTGCCTAGTGACACGGTTACTAGCCTAGTCATATGGTTACCAGACTAGTGACATGGTTACCAGCCTAGTGACACGGTTTCTAGAGTAGTGACACAGTTACCAGACTAGTGACACGGTTGCTAGCCTAGTGACACGGTTACTAGCCTAGTGACATGGTTACTAGGCTAGTGATACTCCCCTCTGTATAACCCCCCACCCGCACCCATCCAGACAACTTCCCACGACAATTTCTCCCCCATTAAGTCCCCCCCACCCCCCCCAAGACCACAACTTCCCACAATACTAATTTTTATACTTATGATTAAGACCCTCTGTGAAATTACATCTTATTTACATTGGATCAAAGTAATGAATATCATCACAGAGCATAATAAATAAGCTTTATTCTATACTTTACAGTGTTTTTTTTTATATTACATATTTTCCTAGAAATTACTCCCATGTTACAAAATGCGTATAAGTCATTCTTTGCGTATCCGTAAACATAATATTTTTATAACTACATCTTTTCAGTTAACTCAAAAAAGTTACTAGAACTATACTGATAACTTAATATATATCCCTTGCAATATAAAACATGTACTTTATATACATTATAATTTATAACAAGTAAATTAATTTAAAACCAAATACGTCATAATAGTCATAATAAGTTAAGGCTTAAAATTTAGACAAAAACAATTATGCAAATTTTGACAAATGCATAAGTTCAAGTGTTTGTTCACATAATGAGTGTCAGATGTTAAAAATTCTAAAAAATATTTTAACCATAAATATATATTACAGTTACTTTGACGTATTGAGATTAGAATGGATGCGGTTATAACATAATAGTTAATTATGACCTATAGTCTATGTACTCATAAATTCAACCTTTCTGTTCAAATTAATTTTGTTCTTAACTATGAGACCTATATATAGATCCGGGCTATGGCCCCCGGGCTATGGCTCTGAGCTATGGCTCCAGGTTATGGCTCCAGGCTATGGCGCCATGCCCCCGGGCTATGGCTCCTAGTCTATCAAGTTAGCAATTATCAAATTTTAACATATAACTTATAAATGCATATATGTTGACAACCAGTTGAGATATTTTAATGAAAAACATGTTTTAGGGTGTGTTTTAAATTGATTTAGCTTTAGATCTAGAATTCAAAAACTAGACTTAAAATTAAGCATAATGCCTACAATCAAATACTTCAAGGCTAATATCGTCTCTGCGTAGTGCGAGGTCAAGGCATGTTTAAAGGCTAGTCTAAAGTATCCGTATGGTTAGCCTGAACGTTCAGACGTTACAGTTTGACAGTCTGATGCTGACAAGTGTCAAGACTGTAACGTCTGAACATTCAGGCTACCGTATGGTACGAGGTGAGACTGAGAGGCATGTTTCAAGGCTGGACGGACTACACAACACTAATTCCTAACTGTCACTGGCACCGCGGTCACTGCACGGAAGGAGGAGCTTACCTGCAGCCAAGCAAATTTAATCGAGACAAAATGACTTCAAACCTTATGAAATATTTTCCTAAACCACCTAACACTGCAACTTGCTTTTCAGCAAAGATTTGTCCTTCAAGATTTAGCCATGACAACTCGTAATTCCTGGCCATTTTCTCGTATTTCTTAATCTGCTGACACGACCCCCCGTATTGAACGAAAGTGAAACTTCACTGGCCCCTCAACGCTCAAGCCGCTGTCACTGAAAATGTGAAATATTTCTGAGCAGTGATGGTATCAAAGTGCTTATGACGAGTACAAAGACCTTTCACATACAGTTCAAACACCATAGAAAGATCCTATAGGCACTTACCTGTGAAGTTTTAGCAATGGCAAAGCATAAATTATATCCAAAGTGTCCGTATTTGGTTATAATCTGGAGCTGCGTGACAAGCCGCCTTCAGCGAATCTGGCGAAAACATGGCGGGCTTCTTGCACGGGCGAGCGACAGCGCCGGTGGGGGGGTCACTATTATACAAATTAGGTGGGGGGCTTCCGAGGGTGCCTTGATGCCTGAGAGAGCAGACATTTGTGAGGAAAAATATGCCCCTATACAGCGGAAATTAATTATGAAAAATGTACCCCTATAGAGCAGATATTTTAAAACTTGCAACCGGGCGGGAGGAGGGGCCTGGGGCTGGGGTCTGAAAATGAGCGTTTATAGAGCAGCGTAAATTCAGGCCGGGAAAAAATGCACCTTCCGAGAGGAAATGTTGCTGCAAAACGCCCCCAAAGAGCGGATTTTGGCGGTAAAACGCCCCAAGCGAGGGGATTTGCGCGGCGAAAAAGGAGGGGCTTTGGAGCGAAGGCCCCGAAATCCAGCAATATATTAAATCTAAGTACCCCCCCCCCCCCTGGGATCGTGTGCGGGGGTCCCAAGGCGCCATTTGTACTTGGCCAGCAATGCGGGATTACTGCACCAAGGAATTTCAACCAAAAATTCAAGGAACGGCAAAGTACATCGTTAGAAAAGGCATATAAAGACACATGATTTTCTCAAAAGACTTTTTTGTGACGACGGAAATATGTGAGAAACGTGACGGAATGACATAATCTTGCTGAGGGGTTCAGTGGCCCCTCCAGGAATTTACGAAAGGGGGGGGGGGGGGGCACCATTTATTTATACTATCCAGGCGTGGATCCAGTGATCTGATCTGGTGGAAAATAAATTACACGTAGCTGCAGAGGACACTTTCATATAGTAAAATCTCGGTTTTATGCAGCCGTCTTACACTTACTTAATAATTAATAATAGCGTCTTAACTTATTATGACTCCGCCCCCCCCCCCCCCCCCACACACCTCTCCGCGGGCCCAATCATAACGATGCCATGACCGGGCACAGGCCAGTTGTAAGCATGTAGGCCATATAGAAATATCCACTGACATATTGCGGAATCACGACGTTGGCAAATCAAACAGAGATCGCTCATTTTAAGGTGAAGGTAAATAACGTAATTTAATAGTGTGTCATTTATTACAACATTATAGTATCATTCTTCGCCAGGCACAAAAAGGGGCGAGAACGCGATGGTAAGAGCGTGATGGCGAGAATGCGAGATTAATCTCGCCCTTGCATTCTCACCCTCGCGTTCTCGCCCTCGCGTTCTCGCCCAAGCGACCTAGCTAGCCCTTGCGTTGTCGCCTTCGCATTCTCACCCTCGCGTTCTCGCCCTGGTGGTCTCGCCCTCGCGGTCTCGCCCAAGCGACCTAGCTAGCCCTTGCGTTGTCGCCTTCGCATTCTCACCCTTGCATTCTCACCCTCGCGTTCTCGCCCTCGCGGTCTCGCCCAAGCGACCTAGCTAGCCCTTGCGTTGTCGCCTTCGCATTCTCACCCTCGCGTTCTCGCCCTCGCGGTCTCGCCCTCGCGTTCTCGCCCAAGCGACCTAGCTACCCCTTGCGTTGTCGCCTTCGCATTCTCACCCTCGCGTTCTCGCCCTCGCGGTTTCGCCCTCGCGGTCTCGCCCAAGCGACCTAGCTAGCCCTTGCGTTGTCGCCTTCGCATTCTCACCCTCGCGTTCTCGCCCTCGCGGTCTCGCCCTCGCGTTCTCGCCCAAGCGACCTAGCTAGCCCTTGCGTTGTCGCCTTCGCATTCTCACCCTCGCGTTCTCGCCCTCGCGTTCTCGCCCTCGCGTTCTCGCCCAAGCGACCTAGCTAGCCCTTGCGTTGTCGCCTTCGCATTCTCACCCTCGCGTTCTTGCCCTCGCGGTTTCGCCCTCGCGGTCTCGCCCAAGCGACCTAGCTAGCCCTTGCGTTGTCGCCTTCGCATTCTCACCCTCGCGTTCTCGCCCTCGTGGTCTCGCCCTCGCGGTCTCGCCCAAGCGACCTAGCTAGCCCTTGCGTTGTCGCCTTCGCATTCTCACCGTCGCGTTCTCGCCCTCGTAGTCTCGCCCTCGCATGCTTGCTATCTCGCCCTCGTGATTTCACACTACCGTTTTGGATTCCAGACGCCTCGAATTCAGCGCAGCGCCCGAAGCCATTGTCCAGCGAACGGTGCCATAGCCCGGCGCCCAGAGCCATAGTCCAGCGCCCAAAACCATAGCCCGGAGCAAGTAGCAAGGAGCCCGGAGCAGCGTACGGAGCTATAGCCCGCCGCCCAACGCCATAGTCCAGCGCCCACAACCACAACCCACAAAAGTCCAGTGCCAGCCTGGGCCCCGATAATAATCTAACCCTAGCCTGGGTGTCGATGCTTCACAATAGTCTAACCCTAGTCTGGGCCCTTATGCTTGATAATAGTCTAACCTATAGTCTGGGCCCTAATGCTTCACAATAGTCTAACCCTAGTCTGGGCCCTTATGCTTGATAATAGTCTAACCTATAGTCTGGGCCCTAATGCTTCACAATAGTCTAACCCTAGTCTGGGCTCCGATGCTTCACAACAGTCCGCTTCCAGCCTGGGCCCCCAAAGCTTCACAAGATAATAGTCTAACCCTAGCTTGGGCTCCGATAACAGTCTAACCCTAGCCTGGGCCCCGATGCTTGACACTAGTCTAATCCTAGTCTGGACCCTATTGCTTGACAATAGTCTAACCATGCATAGCCTGGGCCCCCATAATAGTCTGAGTACAGGGGCGGATTTAGGAATTTGAAAAAGGCGGGGCTAAGCTATGCGACTGGCGGGTTTGGGGAGCGCCGGGAGGGTGGGGGGGGGGGGCTTTGCTTGCTGAAAACCGAAGGGGGGGGGGGTGAACGCGGGTGTTCACCAATCTTCTTTTATCCCAGATGACCCTGATTTTGCAAGGATGAAACGGCATTGTCCCTGCACAAACAGTAACAGTAGCGCCATCTAGAGACCAGATAGAGAAGAGGAGACTGGATAGTTGACTGCTTGTTTGTAATGGCGATGGTCACAGATTTTTTGTGCGTGCATTTGATGCAAAAAGATTGCATTGTTGGCGAATTAACGTTGGTTTGGCAATGCAAAGTGGCTGCAACGATGAAATGAGGGCCCAAGAATACGTTGAAGTTGTGGAGAATGCGTAAATTTGCATGTGATAGACGGAGGATGAGTGAAATCTTCAGCCACGCCATTTCTAACACAACGTTTCGCTCGCAAAGCTGGGAGTGAGGTTACCAGGCCTGTCTCCAACGCATCACGGGGTGCCCTTAGAACCAGGCAGCATTTGCTGTCTTTGCGGTGTTGCAGCGCATATTTTCGCGTATAGGGCGCACAGTTCTTAACTAGCCGACAAAATATGCATCTTTCCAGAATCCTTATGCAACTTACTGACCTGGAGGAGGGAAAATACTTTGATTTATTGTCCTAACTTGCAATGTCAGGGTTTTTTCTGGGCACATTTATTCGATCAGCGCCAGCCGCGCCATTATGCGCTGCAACACCGCAAAGACAGCAAATGCGGCCTGGCTCTAACGGCACCCTGTGATAAGTTACAGACAGGCCTGGTAAGGGGTGAGGCGGCTCGCTAATACGTCCGCGCTGTTTTTAAATACCGCGCCCTCACACTACACTGATCATAAGGTAACCAAACACGCCTCAGGCCAGTAGTGGGTCGTACACATGCAGGATTTGCAGTTACTGTACAGATTGAAGCAGTTATATTGTCACCGTGCATGCTTGCTTTAACAACTGTACAACGATCGATAATGCAGAGCACTATCAATTAGCCTATGAAAGCACAGTAGAATCTGTCATACGGCTTGCATACATTTAGTTTTGTTGTTGTCAAGGTCTAAACAAGGTAAATAAGGTCAACACTGGAATGATTTTGTCACTAATATTCATTTTTAAAACTTCGAGCTATCTTTTAAAATGTTGGGTTTCTGTTTTCAAGAATAGGGTTTTTTTCCTTTGCCACTTTTGTTCTCGACTCTGTATGTAGATGAAGTTGTTATGCATGTACAGTGATTAAAATGATACAGTTAACGTGCGTCCGGCATGGGAACGATGGTTTCTTTGTGCTTGGAGTCCCATTTGGGCATTATTTTATCATTATTCCTCATACATTTATACAGGGTTAGACTATTGTCTAGCATCCGGGCCCAGGCTAGGGATACACTTGTCAAGCGTCGGGGCCCAGGCTGGGGCTAGACGTGTGACGCATCGGGGCCCAGAATGGGGTTAGATGTGTGACGCATCGGGGCCCAGGCTGGGACCGGACTCTTGTGAAGCATCGGGCCCCAGGCTAGCGTTTGACTCCTGTGAAGCATTGGGGCAGAGGTTGGGGCGAGAATCACGTGATGCATCGGGGCCCAGGCTGAGACCGGACTCACATGAAGTGTCGGGGCCCAGGCTACTCTTTACGAAGAAGGACATGGAATCTTTATCCTGCGACCGCACAGACATGACCACAGCGGGGCTCGAACCACCGATCCCTGTTCCGTTAGTCTCCTGTGCACAATGATTTCTGTATAAAGCACGTGGACAATTAAAATGAGTGAATTTTTTTTCACGACGACGAGCAAACGAGGTTTTTGGAATCTCGTTCAGGTAAAAGACGAAACGAAGCTGAAGATAATGAAAATTTATTCCCATACGTTCCATGAGTCCATTGACAGAAACAATGCTGGACGTTTGCGCGTGACAGAAGCAGAGACACTTTACACTGCGAACAACGTACACTTGCGTAGCTCACACCCGTGCTGACAACAAGACAACTAAACAACATCGGATCCCATGGTAACCGGGGACAAGACGTCAGAGCGTGGAACGTGGAAACCCTTCTTCGGTCAAAACGTGTCACACCCGACTACGACCATTCTACTCCCTGGAATATGAATATTCTATAATACGGAATATTGTATCTTCTATAGTATCGAAATATGCATTATTCTATGCATTTTGCGCACACATTCACCTGTAGCAGAAGATGCACACCACGAGACCAGAGGTCAGTGACGTCACGATTGTGTACACCACGACACCAGAGGTCAGTGACGTCACACTAGTGTGCACACCACGAGACCAGAGGTCAGTGACGTCACACTAGACCAGCAGTCAGTGACGTCACACGAGACCAAGTCAGGGACGTCAAACTAGACCAGAGTTCAGTGACGTCACAAGAAACCATAGGTCAATGACGTCACACGAGACTATTAGTCAGTGACGTCACTCGATCGAGTAGCATACCGTGAGACCATTAGTCAGTGACGTCACAGAGTGTACATCATTGGCTTTGATGGGAGTGCCGCGGAATTCCTAGATATAAAACACTCGACAACAGTACGCAATCTTACATTTATACATTAATAACAATATGCAGGAAACAATAGGGAAAATATATCATGTTGTGAGTAATTACAACGAAACTAGAGAAACATAATGCGTAATATATAGATCTGTCCAGTGTAGGGTTTCCCCAAACACCAGGCTTTGGGAGTATATTCTAACCCCGGCACATTTGTTTCAACTTCTAGAAAGTCCAGAGTATTTTAATCACGTCTTGAGTATGCAAAGCGAACACAAAATGTAGTATCATCCTATGTGTAAAAGCATAATTACTGCTTACTCGAAACAAATGTATAGGAAGTCGTAAGAAAAGGTGACATAAAATGATAATTATTTCAGGTTGGCAGAAAGGCGAGAAGGTGTTTTAGTGAGTGGCCCCGTCACAGGCTGGTAGTATAACTTGTAAGACTGCGAATAATGGAGACACGGGAAACGGGCGATAAAAGGAGTATGTGTCCTTGGATCAAAAGGAACCAGTGGAGGACAGTAATTACAATTACAAATCAAATTTGTTTTTCAAAAGTATGGTTTTACAAATCAAAACATTGATCTTCCCACAGATACTAGTTAATTTAAACAAAAGTAACATTTTAGGATAAGAGGTGCAAATAATGGTTCGTTTCTTTAATATTGGAGAGTAAGTATTGCAGTTTTCTCGAACGAATGTGTGAACTGAGATTCCATAGCAGGAAACCTTGGGGATCGTAACCCAGTTGACGTTGGATACTGCCAGTACCCTGGTTTACTGGATTAAAACCCGTCACCGCCTCGTTCACAGATGTACAAAGCAAAAATAATTCAGGAAATGGAGGGAAGGTGACTTGATCGGCATGTTACGTATCCCCACCCCCAGTTTACCAGTTTAATAGTTCGCTGCGTCGTGCAATGTTATACCTCTTCCCAAGCTCTAACTAAACGTGCTATCACTCTAAACACTACACATTGACAATGGACAAGATACCCGTGACCCACGTGACTTCTACCACAATAAAGTAATCTTCCAACCACGAAGGCGAAAAAAACAACCTTCCGTCCAACAACCACTCGTTACACCATAGAAAACGGTTAGTACAGGTTTGGTTTTTTAAGCAAAATGTTCTGATAAGATTCACAAAAATATTCTCGTATATATATATAGAATAAACACATGTAGTGGCTATATTTACAATGTTAAACGAGAACAACCTTTAGTGGGGGGACCTCTTATCTCACAAGGACGAATTTACTACCGCAGTACGTAGACATAAGCACTGTTTGAACAATCTTCCCGAATCCGCAGTGTGTTGTTTCCGTATCTGGCCACTGGATTACTTAAGACAGCGCCACCAAATCTGACGTAGCTTGGAATGCAGTGGCGCCATAATGTCTAACATAGCTTGGACTGGATTTTGACATTACCATCAGACCCAAGATTAGTTTAAGACAACGAACAGATCTAACATCGCTTGGACTGGATTTAACACAACAGTGCTATCAGACCCCCAAAAATAACCGGAATGGAGTTAGACAACCGTGCCATCAGATCAAATATTTTAGACAGAGACAATAGTGCCATCAGATATGATATAGGTTGGAACTTCATTTTGACAACAGTGCATTCAGATCTTATAATAAAAACAACAGTGCCATCAGATCTAATATAGCTTGAACTGCCTTCAGACAATAGTGCCATCAGATCTATTGGCTTTACATATGACAGTCTTACGTACGTGGCGCGGATTGGATTTCGAACTGGATCATTTCAATGATACATTGTTCCATTTCAAACGTTCAGTGTGGTCACACAGTACATAATCCCACCAAAGAAGCAATCAGATAATGATTTCGTATATATTAATCACACTAATTCAAGTCTAAGAGCATTACAACACAAGCACGATACCCCGTCGGGCACTCTCAGCAGCGAACGAAAGAGGACTGTCAACATAGGACCCTTAAGATGTGATATCAACTTGCTTTGGTGCAAGTTGTACTGAGGTAAAGGACTTGAAATTAACGTCAGGTCACTAGTCCTGGGGTAAAGTTACTGGCGGTCGTCAGACCAAAACAGTTGAGATTTTAGAGTTAGCGCCATACGCAGCGTAACAAAATGAACTTTAAGCTATTGGAACAGTTGTGTCCCGCCAAAATCAGGTCGGGATCTAAAAGGGTGACATTAGAAGGCCTCATTAGTGCAAAAATTCTTTATTCTTATCACTCATGCTCATGAATTCCCATGCTCAGCATCCATAAATGGTGCAATAAATCGGTGAACTGCACACAGATCTGTGACGTAATACATAAAGCTTCCAACTTATACGGCCAGCTGTCAAGCAAAAATGCCTTTTCTGCCAGGTTTTCCATTACAGTTTTAAACCAATGTTACAATTTTGTTTAACATGAACGCTTATCTTTCATTTCAGTGTACTATGCAGATTTTTTTTAATGGCGGGAAACAACTGGTCGAATAGCTTTAACACATATATGTTTTAAACGGCTTGCCATCCCGTAATCGGGAGACAGACCCGCGTGAATACCCATTCTCAGACAATGCCGAACAGACGATAATTATGATCAAATCCCACCTCTAGCACGAGTCAGTATTGAGCATGATGTGAAAAGACAGTTTTATAGAAATAACTACGGGAGTACATTTACCGACTCTGTATTATATAATAAGAATTCCCACTTCCGATAATATAAATGTAAACAGATGTTCTTGGATTAATATGGTCAACAAAAAATATATGTATAGAAAAATGGCATTGATTACTAGTGCAGGAGTATTTGGGTAGTCAGGTGGTAGCTTGGTCCTGCTGAGAGTATGAAGTGGGGGGGAGGGGGGAGGAGGAGACAAGATTTCCGGGAAACAACAGCGACACGCCCAGAACTTGTTTGTCACATCACAACCTTCTGGAGGACAAAATCCCAATCACAACGCGTCAATCCACAGCGACAAAAACCAAGATAAAAAAAATCACAGAAAAAACTAAATCCGACCCAATGCCAAGCAGCATCTGTCGACAGAGTTAGCTACACGTCTAAAGAAGGCCGGTTTTTTTGTCGTACAGAGACGGAATCCATCGATGAGTTAATTAATCGATAAATTACTCAAATGGGGGAGGACAGAGTAGACGCCAGTATCACCCCCCCCCCCCCACCCCACCGCCCTTCCCCTTAATCCCGTCTGCCCTCGCCAGGTAGTCCTGTTGAAATATTTTATGGAAATGCTTTGCATCATTTTAATCAAACAACTTTCTGCTACCAGCCGTTCGTTGTAGAACATAACCCGTTATAGGTTTTCTTTCTGGCTTTTTTCGTCTTTTGAGATTTGAGTTTAGCGGGGAGCGTTCCACCCCCACCCCTCCCACCCCTTTCCCAAGTTCGTGTCTGACTCGCACCGTGGAGTGCAGAGGAGACTGGGGATGCACCCGGGGGAGTGGGCGGCGTTCTGGCATCACCGGCCAAGGTCGCAACAGGCGGTTGAAGGTCGAGTGGAACGCCGTTGTCAGGCAGGCAGGTAAAGGTGGACTGGCTGGCTGATTGGTTGGTTGGCTGGCTCGTTGGCTGGCTGGTGGCTGGCTGGCTGGTTGGTTAGTTGGCTGGCTCGCGGGCTGGCTCGCTGGCGGGCTGGCTCGCTGGCTGGCTGGCTCGCTGGCTCGCTGGCTGGCTGGCTGGTGGGCTGGCGGGCTGGCTGGCGGGCTGGCTGGATGGCTGGCTGGTTGCTGGCTGGCTGGTATGCTGGCTGGCTGGCTGGCTGGCTGGTTGCTGGCTAGACAACATCGTATTCTTTCCGGATGGTTCGTGCCAGGCAGCAAGCCAGCACAATCCCCACAATCTGCAAGGGACAACCATAACAACAAACATACAAAACATTGATACATATTCTTACAAGATATAGGAAACAACCAACAATGAACACAATCTCGAAATCAAATCATTTGTAATCAAGTAACAGCAAAGCGTAATTGTTCATGCTCGGGTTAGTTCAATGCTTCATCTACTGCTATGGTTAGTACAGAGAGCACGACAACAATGGCTAAGATTAAGAACAGGAAATAACTTCTATAGATCTAGATATGCACGGCAGAGGTAGTAGCAAGGAGTTATGTGATATACGTTCAGTTACAAGAGCCGGTGGCAGGGTATGGTCGCGCCTATGGTAGCAAAATATGATGATGCGTCTACAATCGATATGTACAATATCAGGATTATAACCCATGTGCACAATGTTCGGATTACAACCGATGTGCACAGTGTTCGGATTACAACCGATGCGTACAGCGTTCGGATTACAACCGATGCGTACAGTGTTCGGATTACAACCGATGCGTACAGTGTTCGGATTACAACCGATATGTAGTGTTCGGATTACAACCGATGTGCACAGTATTCGGATTACAGCCGATATGTAGTGTTCGGATTACAACCGATGTGTACATTGTTCGCATTACAACCGATGTGTACAGTGTTCGGATTACAACCGATATGTACAGTGTTCGGATTACAACCGATGTGTACATTGTTCGCATTACAACCGATGTGTACAGTGTTCGGATTACAACCGATATGTACAGTGTTCGGATTACAACCGATGTGTACAGTGTTCGGATTACAACCGATATGTACAGTGTTCGGATTACAACCGATGTGTACATTGTTCGCATTACAACCGATGTGTACAGTGTTCGGATTACAACCGATATGTACAGTGTTCGGATTACAACCGATGTGTAAAGTGTTCGGATTACAACCGATATGTACAGTGTTCGGATTACAACCGATATGTACAGTGTTCGGATTACAACCGATATGTAGTGTTCGGATTACAACCGATGTGTAGTGTTCGGATTACAACCGATGTGTAGTGTTCGGATTACAACATATGATTACACACGAGGGCGACACTGGGAGTTCAGGGGAGAGAGGTGGATGGCAGAGTGGGGGGGGGGGGTCAGGGTTAGTTCGAGGGTTAGAGAGTGTGTTAACGTGTGGAGTTGGGAGGGGGGCATGGGGCTCGTGGTTACCTGTCCCAAAGCAACGAGGGTGTGAGGGTGCGGTGCCATTGTTTAGCGCCGGCTCCCCGACTACACCACTTGGTACTCCTTGCGAATAGCCTGCGCGAGGCAACATGCAATGATAACGCCTACGACCTGCAAGGAGGATAAACAGAAAGGAGAAACACACACTCAGCAGGTTAATAATACACCACACCGAAAACCCAATGAAAAGGAAAAAATGTGAATGAAAAACAAATTTGGTTAGTCAAATCCATCAGCATTATATTAGAAACACAGTGGTCTACATTTGGACCATTCCAGGTAATGTTAGCGGGGGTGAGGAGAAAGAGGGCTGGAGGAGGGGAGGGGGGTGACGTCAATCGCCTGACGGGGCCGAGGGGGCGGGGGCTAACCACCGAGCCTGACGGGTAACAGACGGCTCACTCACACGCTCATTCTCCCGTTGCTACCACCATAACGATATAAGAACAAGTCCGACAACGTCTAAACAACGGTGGGGGTTAAAATCTAGCGGCAGAAGTGAGGGTGCGCTATGATAAGAGTAGGTTTACGATAACGGTTTGTGTATAAATATGACCTAAACGGGCACTGAAATTAAATCTAAGCCGCAAATGCGCCAGGTAGATGAAGGCCATTTGGGAACAGCTTAAACGCTAAGGCATCATCGAGAGAGAGAGTGTGAGAGAGAGAGCGTCGTCACATGTAATAGTCAAAGAAAGAACCTAAATACATCATATCCATTCAAAACATATTAACTTTCTATTGCTGTAGGAGTAACTTAAATACATGTGGACTGATACATATCTGTAAAATATTTAGTAAGAAAAGAGGGCATTATTTAATACCAGCTACTCGTAGAACTTAGCTCCAGGCCAGTTTCCTTAAAGAGAGCATTATGACGCAGGTTAAGCGCAAATATTATTGGTTATCACAGGTTAGCCGACACCAGAAAATGGGACGCAATGCCATCTATGTATTTAATACTTATTTTGCAATATTGAAAACTTATCACGATATTTATCTTTTAATATTGAAAACTCGTTACAATATTTATATTTCAATATTGAAAATTAATTACAGTATTTATCTTTCAATCTTAAAAATCACCGGAACATTTCATTTTTTAACATTAATAAATAGGTATTAAGACATGGATGGCGTTCCATAGTCAGTTGGTACTCGTGCAGCGGTGGTCGGTCAGTGAGGGTCGACCTGGCTCCTGGCAGTGCCTACCTGGACGAAGGCCAGTCCGATCCCGACGCCTCCAATGATGTAGATGTTGTCGTTGAACCAGTGGACGAACTCCTCAAGGCAGCCCTGTCGAAATAATGACCATACCTCGCTCTATATATAGGTTACGTGTATCATTATCATTTAAACAGCAACAGGCTAATGCGTCTTAGCTATGTATCTATCCACCCAGGGTACATCGACGTCATGACTGACTGCCCGTGTAGACCTGATCGCTATGACACTACCCGCCCACCCCACTACTGGTGTAGACCTGATCGCTAGGACACTGCCCCCCCCCCCCTGGTGTAGACCTGATCGCTATAACACTGCCCCACCCCCCTGGTGTAGACCTGATCGCTATGACACTGCCCCCCCTCCCTGGTGTAGACCTGATCGCTATGACACTGCCCCCCCCCCTGGTGTAGACCTGATTGCTATGACACTACCCGCCCACCCCCCCACTGGTGTAGACCTGATCGCTAGGACACTGCCCCCCACCCCCCTGGTGTAGACCTGATCGCTATAACACTGCCCCCCCACTGGTGTAGACCTGATCGCTATGACACTGCCCCCCCCCCCCCCTGGTGTAGACCTGATCGCTATGACACTGCCCCCCCCCCCCTGGTGTAGACCTGATCGCTATGACACTGCCCCCCCCCCCCTGGTGTAGACCTGATCGCTATAACACTGCCCCCACCCTGGTGTAGACCTGATCGCTATGACACTGCCCCCCCCCCTGGTGTAGACCTGATCGCTATGACACTACCCGCCCACCCCCCCACTGGTGTAGACCTGATCGCTAGGACACTGCCCCCCACCCCCCTGGTGTAGACCTGATCGCTATGACACTACCCGCCCACCCCCCCCCTGGTGTAGACCTGATCGCTATAACACTGCCCCCCCACTGGTGTAGACCTGATCGCTATGACACTGCCCCCCCCTGGTGTAGACCTGATCGCTATAACACTGCCCCCCCCCCCCCCTGGTGTAGACCTGATCGCTATGACACTGCCCCCCCCCCCTGGTGTAGACCTGATCGCTATAACACTGCCCCCACCCTGGTGTAGACCTGATCGCTATGACACTGCCCCCCCCCCCCTGGTGTAGACCTGATCGCTATGACACTGCCACCCCCCCCCCCCTGGTGTAGACCTGATCCCTATGACACTGCCACCCCCCCCCCCCCCTGGTGTAGACCTGATCGCTATGACACTGCCCTCCCCCCCTGGTGTAGACCTGATCGCTATGACACTGCCCTCCCCCCCTGGTGTAGACCTGATCGCTATGACACTGCCCCCCCCCCCTGGTGTAGACCTGATCGCTATGACACTGCCCCCCCCTGGTGTAGACCTGATCGCTATGACACTGCCCCCCCCCTGGTGTGGACCTGATCGTTATGACACTGCCCCCCCCCCCCTGGTGTGGACCTGATCGCTATGACACTGCCCCCCGCCCTGGTGTGGACCTGATCGCTATGACACTGCCCCCCCCTGGTGTAGACCTGATCGCTATGACACTGCCCCCCCCCCTGGTGTGGACCTGATCGTTATGACACTGCCCCCCCCCCCTGGTGTGGACCTGATCGCTATGACACTGCCCCCCCCCCTGGTGTGGACCTGATCGTTATGACACTGCCCCCCCCCCCCTGGTGTGGACCTGATCGCTATGACACTGCCCCCCCCCCCCCTTGTGTAGACCTGATCGCAATGACACTGCCCCCCCCCTGGTGTGGACCTGATCGCCATGACACATACGTTCTTGTAGATCCTGTCGCCTGTCGGGATCTGGTTCTTGCCGCAGTTCTCCATTTGTTCGCTCTTCGAGGTGTCGCAGCAGGAGTCCGGTGTGTTCACGCCCTGGGAGCCGCTCACATTCTTCCAGTCCATGTAGCCGTTGACTCCGCAGCACTTGAACTGCAAGCGTCGGTGCCACGTTATTGCTTAGGGATGTGCAAGCGTCGGTGCCACGTTATTGCTTAGGGATGTGCAAGCGTCGGTGCCACGTTATTGCTTAGGGATGTGCAAGCGTCGGTGCCACGTTATTGCTTAGGGATGTGCAAGCGTCGGTGCCACGTTATTGCTTAGGGATGTGCAAGCGTCGGTGCCACGTTATTGCTTAGGGATGTGCAAGCGTCGGTGCCACGTTATTGCTTAGGGATGTGCAAGCGTCGGTGCCACGTTATTGCTTAGGGATGTGCAAGCGTCGGTGCCACGTTATTGCTTAGGGATGTGCAAGCGTCGGTGCCACGTTATTGCTTAGGGATGTGCAAGCGCCGGTGCCACGTTATTGCTTAGGGATGTGCAAGCGTCGGTGCCACGTTATTGCTTAGGGATGTGCAAGCGTCGGTGCCACGTTATTGCTTAGTTCAAAGTCAAATTTGTCTATTGCATATAAATAAAACTGTGTTTCAATAACAGGTTAGTCACTAAAAACGCATTCATCAAAGTATGAAAATGTCCGGCCTGTTTATTTATGGGAGCATTGCCCATGGGCGCTACTTGGAAGTCACTCTGTGATGTCACAATATTGCCATGTGAGCTAAGTGTTTAACGCTGTATATCAGAAGCTGTGGTGGATTTCACGAACACAGAGTTTAGCCGACATGTGCTGTCATTTTATCATTGTCGGTCAATATCACTTGTGCTAATGTTGATTGTTGACTTTTATAAACTGACGTTAAACCAAACTTTCTCTTATCTTAAACAGGGGGGCCCTGTCCCTGGGAGTAAGCCACTCGTTGCTGCAGTAACCAGGCCGTCACACGTAACAATCTAACATACGGACACCGTTGGTTGGTTGGTTGTATATTCAGGACGCTTTAACCACTTTTGGTCATATCGCGTCACTGGGAGAAGGAAGGGAGAGTGGAGCCATGTCCCAGGAGGTAACCCTCTACTATTTGCGCAGAAGGACATAGAATCTTTATCCTGCGACCACACAGACGTGGCCACAGCAGGGCCCGAACCACCGACCCACGTGCCGTTAGGCTCTCATGTGGCCAGAACACTCAATGCGAGCGCTCTAACCCACTGAGCTACCGGGCCGCCCCCCCACCATTTGTTTGGGTAAAGGCCCCACACCGTTTGTTTGGGTAAAGGTCCCCCTTTAGACCACCCCTATCTGCCCGCCTGCCCCCACCCCGCTATCCCCTTCACCCCTGCCTCGGTCGTACTTACATCCTCTTGGGCCTTGTTCCACGCCTGGGTGACGGCGTTCACATTGGCGATGTCGAACTGGTAGTTCATCATTTGCAAGTTGAGTTCATCACTCAGAACGCCCGAGACCTGAACGAGAGAACAAAAAGGAAATGGGTGTCTTATTTAGCTTGGTTGTCTATTCAGGGCGCTTTAACCACTTTAGCTCATATCGCCTCAATGGGAGAAATAAGGGAAGAAGCGAAGGCATGTCCCGGGGGTAACCCCCTACTCCTTGCGAACAATGACTTAATTGGAATTTTTATGACTCACCTGTCCTTTCATGACCTACAGTGTGACAGCTGATGACTCACCTGTCCTTTCATGACGTAGACTGTGACAGCTGATGACTCACCTGTCTTTCATGACCTACAGTGTGACAGCTGATGACTCACCTGTCCTTTCATGACGTAGACTGTGACAGCTGATGACTCACCTGTATTTTATGACCTACAGTGTGACAGCTGATGACTCACCTGTCCTTTCATGACGTAGACTGTGACAGCTGATGACTCACCTGTCCTTTCATGACGTAGGCCGTGATGCCAGCGGCAATCTCAAGGAGGAAAATGATTCCGAGAAGCACAGCAAACTGGAAGAAATAAAACAAATAGGCAAACCTAATTTCACTTTCGGATTTTATATGCAAAGTATGCTGTAAAGATGATCTCGTGAACTAATTTCCTACATAATAATTATAAACATAAAGTAGAAACTAACACGTATTCGCGATCGTTTCTCCATTCACAATCTCGACATCACCAGCAGTCTTTGAAAAAGTAACCACAAAAAACACAAAATACCTTCCACGTGCGCCGGAACAACTCATTAGTTGTGATCTCGTTACCGACTCGTGATACACGTCGCTACTTGACAATTATAACTAAGTCAGCAACAATCGCATCTTTAGAAAAGACTTTTTTGTGCAAATGCATGAGGGTGGGGGGGAGGGGGGGGGGGGTTGAGGGCCTCTGGGGTTACAGTGCAGTGGTTAGCACGTGGTCACCACGCGTGACCGCAGATCAATAGGTTCCATATCAGGGTCCTGGACACCTGATCTGGTGCCTAACAAAAAGACGAATTCAATGAATTTCCTGACACAGGGATGTGATTGGACACCACTTACATGCAGTAGTTCTCCTTGTAGGCCTAACAAAACCCGAATTCATTTAACTTCCTGGCACGGGGTTATGATTGGACACTACTCAAAATTGCGACCAAGGGGTCCATTATTTTTTGGACGACCGTTTTTTTTGGACGCACTGATATATACAGGTCTGAAAGGGGGAGGGGGGGCACGTGCCCCTTGTGTCGCCCGCCCCCCATGGACACGCCCATGTTACTGACCGTCATCACCATGCAGTAGTTCTCCTTGTAGGCGCCGCAGCAGCCGAAGAAGCCGATGATGAAGACGATACATCCCACGACGATGAGCAAGATGGCCGCCCCGTTGATGCCGCTGCCCAGCAGGGCGAAGTAGGTCTGGAACTGGGTCTGCACCAGGGCGCCGGCGATGATCAGACCCAGGCCGGCCAGCTGTGGGAATAACAAACAGAGACAGCGGTGAAGGCGATGATCACACCCAGGCCGGCCAGCTGTGGGAATAACAAACAGAGACAGCGGTGAAGGCGATGATCAGACCCAGGCTGCCGGCCAGCTGTTGGAATAACAAACAGAGACAGCGGTGAAGGCGATGATCAGAACCAGGCTGCCGGCCAGCTGTTGGAATAACAAACAGAGACAGCGGTGAAGGCGATGATCAGACCCAGGCCGGCCAGCTGTGGGAATAACAAACAGAGGCCGCGGTGAAGGCGATGATCACACCCAGGCCGGCCAGCTGTGGGAATAACAAACAGAGACAGCGGTGAAGGCGATGATCAGACCCAGGCTGCCGGCCAGCTGTTGGAATAACAAACAGAGACAGCGGTGAAGGCGATGATCAGACCAAGGCTGCCGGCCAGCTGTTGGAATAACAAACAGAGACAGCGGTGAAGGCGATGATCAGACCCAGGCCGGCCAGCTGTGGGAATAACAAACAGAGACAGCGGTGAAGGCGATGATCAGACCCAGGCCGGCCAGCTGTGGGAATAACAAACAGAGACAGCGGTGAAGGCGATGATCACACCCAGGCCAGCCAGCTGTGGGAATAACAAACAGAGACAGCGGTGAAGGCGATGATCAGACCCAGGCTGGCCAGCTGTGGGAACAACACATATGAATATATATATACAGCAGGCGTGAAAGCACAGTGATATAGAAGGGTAAACAAAATGAGGTGGAAAAAGACTTGTTACGACGAACTATTAAGTAGCATATATACAGACATTCGCACGGTGGGGCGTGAACCCACGGCACGATGGCTGGCCTGGCAGAGAGCACTCGGTAAGACGCGAGTGCTAATTGCTAGGCAACTCAGGGGGACCCACGCTATTTGGCGAAGGTTGTTAGCGTCTAAGTTGGTCCAGAATGATGGATAAACACCATTAAGAATCCCGTGCCGTAATTGTCTTCAGTACAGTACAGTGACGCACGCGTCAGTCAAGATATGTTTATTATAAGTTACTGGACATATTGTCTGGTTGGCTGGTTTAATGGGGGACACTACAACCTCTGTAAGTCCTATCGCCACAATGGCAATTCGGGATCAAGGCCGAGAGGAGCCATGTCTCCGGGAGTACCCCCAGACTCTTTTGCGAAGAGAGGGCATGGGATCTGTATCCTGAACAAACATGGGGGCTATTTGCGCCGGTGGGATTCTAACCGCGCCCAGGCCGCTTGGGCCGGCCTGAGCAGAGCACCCTCGACAAAGGCCGAACGCGCTACCCGCTACACGGCACACACCAGACATGATCGCCGGTCAAACAGGGTTTTTTTAACAGTTTTTCTCATGGTTTATAGTTTATTCATTGCTCGATTTATAGATGGATACAGGGATATACGTAATAGGTGCATGACATAGCATTACAGAAACAAAAACAATTCATTCAGTTACTTTAGTAGGATTATTCTCTGCATCACACAGCAATTCCCCATACTCGTTTGTAAAGTTTCCCCTTAACACTATATATTTCTCATATATTAAAACATTCTGGAACACGTCAAAAGCTGCAAAACGGGGGAATGTTTTACGGCGTTTACTTGTGTAAATAAAGTGTCTGCTTTTTAGACATATGCCATCTAGCGGTGTTTCATAACAAACAAACAAACAGTAGACTGAACACTGCCGAGCGCCCTAACAGACCATGGGGGTGGCCCCCTGTCGCGGCTCGCGCTAACGAACCCCCACGGGGGGGGGGGGAGGGGGCGGGCGGCAGGGGTGTGAGGGAGGGGGGGGAGGGGGTGGAGGCGGCGGCGGCGGAGGAAGGAAGCTATACCGCCACCTCTACACCCACCCACCGTCTCCCCGGCCCTACTTCATAGCATGACACGCCACACGCCGAGTTTACTGTCGTTCACGACATGTGAAATGCTTTGATCTCGGCCCAATGAGTTCAGAAACAACTGACTGCATGGCCGTGAATCGTATTGACTGCACTGCAGCTCCTGGGCAACGGGCGAGTTCCATTGCGCCGAGAAAGGGAGAGTATGGTTGCCATAGGGGAGACATGATAATATTTAAGGTTGAAAACTGCTTAATTAATGTATTTGCACTGTGCATTTAGGTGTTAGTTTAATTGACGCTTCCTTCCGAAAGATCGGAAGAGAAGGAGAAATTAGAGTAAGATAAGCCGATATGTTACGTCCACACTGACGACCAGGCTCAGTGGGACCGAGCGCCCGGCCAGTGAGTGAACTTTTCAAGGACACGCGATTCGCTGGATCTCGTCTGCTGTGTCTTTGAATGTCGTAAGGCGAAGGCGGGAGGAGGTGTCACAAACTATGCCTCTTCGATCATCACCACCACCATCTGAGGGGAAGGGTGGGTGAGAAGAGTGGAGGGGGAGTAGGATTTCTATCAGTCATGCAGGGGGAAAATGTCCCGTGACATGGGTCGGTGGGGAGGGGGTGAGGGAGGGGGATGGGGGTGCCGACAGAGGCGGTCGGTCGGTCGGTCAGTCAGTCAATATACGGAGAGGGTCCCACCGGGTCGTGGGAAACCCCTATGATCTTTGGCCCAATGAGTTGAACAACTACTCACTGAATGTAACAGTCCTGATAACGAGCGATTCCAACAAAGGAAGGAAGGAAGGAAGGAAGGAAGGAAGGAAGGACGGCTGCAGCAAACCTCCTGATATCCAGCTTGCATGTCAGCCGCCACTACCGATCGTGTCTCCCATAGAGACCCCGACATGTAGGTGGCACCCGGGGAGGGGAGGGGAGGGGAGGGAAGGGGAGGGGAGGGTGTTTGTGAGGCCGGCTTGTACGTCAACCGGCCGAGAGTACACGGTACATGGAGAGAGGGCGGTGCCGTATGTGCAATGGGTACGAGGGTTGCAGCCGCGAGTTGTGAATGACATTTGATATGGCCAGAAAGAAAGAAAGAAAGAAAGACGGTATTTCCAGCGATATTGCCTGGTCGGGTGGGTAAGCATGCATGGTGAGCGTGAAGGAATTATGGTGATATGGCCTGAATAGCAGAAGGAAGAGTGGAGCGGAGCCATCCACGTGGCGTTAGAAGTTTTGGAGGGCCGTTGATGGTAGGCCCATATATAGGCGCCAGTCAGTGAGTGAGTGAGTGGGTCGGTCTTTGTTATTGCTGCCTTGCGATTGGTTGAAAATCTGGATTTTTATTTATGCTCGCTGCCCGGGTTTGAACTTTAAATTGAAATGTAGAGGGTGTTTTTGAGGTCAAGCCGTGGCCTGTGAATTAGGTCGGCGGCTTGAGTGGATGGGAATTGCATATCCCAATGCCGTCCCAGGGTGGAGTTATAAAAAAAAAAAAAAAAAAAAAGTGTAAAAAGTTGACGGGTGAAATGGTGTATATTGAGGTGTTATGTCGGCTCTCAGATTTCTGGAGCATGACGATTTTGTGAAATTTGTGTGAAATTTTGTGTCTGGAATTTGCTGGGGTATGCGACCTGGTACTGAGGACTACAATGCAAACTGCCTAAGCCCCACCCACCCACCCACCCCGCAGTGCACAGGTGAAAGGGCGCGTATCGATGATGGTTTGGGCTGCCCTCCACAAATAGGGATCCGTAGGCCGGAATCGGGATGCGGGCGGGGGTTCGAATCTGGATTCGTGGGACAAATTGGGACGCGATGGATCGAATGTGGTTGTGTCGGACAAATCGATATATGTAGGATAAAACCGGGATCCCAAAGTTCAAATCAGTATCATGGGGGTAGTGGGGGGGGGAGTGGAGGGGGGGGGGGAGGGGGGGGGGGACACATTGCCATAGCCATAGACATGACCAAGTGTCCCCTTAGGATGTAGGCCCATTGTCACCGCTGCCGTAACATTACCACCTACATCGTCACTACTGTGGTTACATCGTCAATATTGTGGTTACATCGTCACTACTTTGGCTACATTGCCAGTAATCACGTCGCTAGTCCGGTCACCGTGTCACAAGTCGAGTAACCATGTCACTAGTCTGGGAATCGTGTCACTAGTCCGGTAGCCGTGTCACTAGGCTAGTAATCGTGTCAAAAGTCTAGTAACCATGTCCCTAGTCTGGTAATCGTGTCAAAAGTGTAGTAACCATGTCACTAGATTGGTAATCGTGTCAAAAGTGTAGTAACCATGTCACTAGTTTGGTAATCGTGTCACTAGTCAGGTAACCGTGTCACTAGGCTAGTAATGGTGTCACTAGGTTAATACCCGTGCCACTAGGATAGTACTTTCGTCAATAGCCTGGCAATCGTGGCAATAGCCTGGTAACCATGTCTCTAGTCTGGTAACCGTGTCACTAGCCTGGTAATGGCGTCACTAGTCCGCTATCCGTGTCACTAGTCTGGTAACCGTCTGACTAGCCTGGTAATCCTGTCTCTGCACTCGTAATCGTGTCATTAGTCTGGTAATCGTGTCACCAGGCTAGTCATCGCGCCATTGGTCCGGTAACCATGTCACCAGCCTAGGAACCGTCCATCTGCACTAGTAATCGTGCCACTAGGCTAGTAATCGCGTCACTAGCCTGGTAACCGTGGCACTAGGCTAGTAATCGCGTCACTAGCCCGGCAATCGCGTCCCTAGCCCTATAACCGTGTATCTACTCTGGTAACCGTGTCTACACTGGCAACCGTGTCTACACTGGCAACCGTGTCTACACTGGCAACCGTGTCTAGACTGGTAATCGTGTCACTAGTCTGGTAACCGTGTCACTAGTCCGGTAATCGTGTCACTGAACTAGTAACCGTGTCACTAGTCTGGTAACCGTGTCATTAAGCTAGGAACCGTGTCACTAGGCTAGCAACCGTGTCACTAGGCTAGTAACCGTGTCACTATTCTGATAATCGTGTGACTAGGCTAGTAACCGTGTCACTAGTCTGGTAATCGTGTGACTAGGCTAGCAACCGTGTCACTAGGCTAGTAGCCGTGTCACTAGGCTAGCAACTGTGTCACTAGTCTGGTAGTCGTGTCGCTAAGCTAGTAGCGGTGTGACGATTCTACTAACCGTATCACTAGGCAATTAACCGTGTGACTTGGCTAGTAATCGTGTGACTAGGCTAGTAACCCTGTCACTAGTTTGTTAATCGTGTCACTAGTCTGGTAGCCGTGTCATTAGGCTGGTAACCATGTCACTAGGCTAGTAACCGAGTCACTAGGCTAGTAAGCGTGTTACTGGGCTAGTGAGCGTGTTACTAGGCTAGTACCCATGTCACTGGACTAAAAACTGCGTCACTAGTCTGGTAATAGTGCCATTAAGCTAGTAACCGTGTCAATAGGCAAGGAACCGTGTCACTAGGCTAGTAACCGTGTGAGGTAGGCAAGTAACCGTGTCACTAGACTAGTAACAGTGTCACTAGGAAAGTAGCCGTGTCACTATTGAAGTAAATTTTTCACTAGTCTGGTAATCGTATCACTAGGCTAATATGCGTGCGACTAGGCTAGTAACCATGTGACTAGGCTAGTAACCGTGTCACTAGGCTAGTAACGGTTTCACTATTTGGTAACCGTGTCACTAGTGTGGTAATCGTGTCATTAAGCTAGTAACCGTGTGACCAGGCTAGTAACCGTGTCACTAGCCTGGTAATAGTGTCACTAGTCTGGTAATCGGGTCATTAAGCTATTAACCGTGTCACTAGGCTAGTAACCGTTTCACTAGTTTAGTAATCGTGTCACTAGTGTGGTAATCGTGTCATTAAGCTAGTAACCATGTGACTAGGCTAGTAACCGGTTCACTAGTTTGGTAATCGTGTCACTAGTGTGGTAATCGTGTCATTAAGCTAGTAACCGTGTGACTAGGCTAGTAAACATGTCAATAGGCAAGTAACCGCGTCACAACGCTACTAACCGGGTGACTAGGCTAGTAAGCGTGTGACAAGGCTGGAAACCATGTGACTAGGCTAGTAACCGTGTCACTAGGCTAGTAACCGTTTCACTAGTTTGGTAATCGTGTCACTAGTGTGGTAATCGTGTCATTAAGCTAGTAACCCTGTGACTAGGCTAGTAACCGGTTCACTAGTTTGGTAATCGTGTCACTAGTGTGGTAATCGTGTCATTAAGCTAGTAACCATGTGACTAGGCTAGTAACCATGTGACTAGGCTAGTAACCGGTTCACTAGTTTGGTAATCGTGTCACTAGTGTGGTAATCGTGTCATTAAGCTAGTAACCATGTGACTAGGCTAGTAAACATGTCAATAGGCAAGTAACCGCGTCACAACGCTACTAACCGGGTGACTAGGCTAGTAAGCGTGTGACAAGGCTGGAAACCATGTGACTAGGCTAGTAACCGTGTCACTAGGCTAGTAACCGTTTCACTAGTTTGGTAATCGTGTCACTAGTGTGGTAATCGTGTCATTAAGCTAGTAACCGGGTGACTAGGCTAGTAAGCGTGTGACAAGGCTGGAAACCATGTGACTAGGCTAGTAACCGTGTCACTAGGCTAGTAACCGTTTCACCAGTTTGGTAATCGTGTCACTAGTGTGGTAATCGTGTCATTAAGCTAGTAACCATGTGACTAGGCTAGTAACCATGTGACTAGGCTAGTAACCGGTCCACTAGTTTGGTAATCGTGTCACTAGTGTGGTAATCGTGTCATTAAGCTAGTAACCATGTGACTAGGCTAGTAAACATGTCAATAGGCAAGTAACCGCGTCACAACGCTACTACCCGCGTGACTAGGCTAGTAAGCGTGTGACAAGGCTGGAAACCATGTGACTAGGCTAGTAACCGTGTCACTAGGCTAGTAACCGTTTCACTAGTTTGGTAATCGTGTCACTAGTGTGGTAATCGTGTCATTAAGCTAGTAACCGTGTGACTAGGCTAGTAAACATGTCAATAGGCAAGTAACCGCGTCATAACGCTACTAAACCGGGTGACTAGGCTAGTAAGCGTGTGACAAGGCTAAAACCGTGTGACCAGGCTAGTAACCATGTGACTAAGCTAGTAACAATGTCACTAGGCAAGTAACCGTGTCACTGTTAGTAATCTCTTTACTAGTCCGATAACCATGTCACTAGCCTCGTATTCGTGTCACTAGGCTCGTAATCGTCTCACTAGTTTGGTAATCGTGTCACTACGCTAGTGTACGTGCAACTAGGCTAGTAACCATGTGACAAGGCTAGTAACAGTGTGACTAGGCTAGTAACCGTGCCACTAGTCTGGTAATCGGGTCATTAAGCTAGTAACCGTGTCACAAGTCTCGTAAACGTGTCACTAGTATGGTAATCGTGTCATTAAGCTAGTAACCGTGTCACTAGTTTGGTAATCGTGTCACTAGTCTGGTAATCGTATCACTAGGCTAATAACCACGTCACTAGCTTTGTCACACGGTTAATAGCCTAGTGACACGGTTACCAGACTAGTGACGCGACTACTAGCCTAGTGACACGATTACTAGGCTAGTGATGCGGTCACTAGCCTAGTGACACGGATACTAGCCTAGTGACACGGTTACTAGCTTAGTGACACGGTTACTAGTCTAGTGACACGGTTACTAGTCCAGTGACTCGATTACCGGACTAGTGACACGGTTACTAGCTTAGTGACACGGTTAGTAGCCTAGTGACACGGTTACTAGCCTAGTGACACGGCTACTAGCCTAGTGACGCGATGACTAGCCTAGTGACACGGTTACTAGCCTAGTGACACGGTTACCAGACTAGTGACACGGTTGCTAGCCTAGGGACACGGTTACCAGACTAGTGACACGGTTGCTAGCCTAGTGACACGGTTACCTGCCTAGTCACACGGTTACTAACCAAGAGACACGATTATCAGACCAGTGACACGGTTACCAGACTAGTGACACGGTTGCTAGCCTAGTGGCACGATTACCTGCCTAGTCACACGGTTAGTAACCAAGAGACACGCATATGAGACTAGTGACACGGTTACTAGCCTAGTCACATGGATACTAGCCTAGTCACATGGTTACTAGCTTAATGACACGGTTACCAGACTAGTGACACGGTTACCAGACTAGTGACATGGTTACTTGCCTAGTGACACGGGTACTAACCTAGTGACACGGTTACTAGCCTAGTGAAACGGTTACTTGCCTGGCCCCACGGTTACTAGCCAAGTGACACGGCTACTATTCTATTAGTAGGGACAAGGTTACTAGCCTAGTGACACGGTTACTAGCCTAGTGACACGATTACTGGCTTTATGACACGATTACCAGACTAGTGACACGGTTACTAGCTTAATGGCGCGGTTACTAGCATAGTGACACGGTTACTAGCCTAGTGACATAGTTACTAGACTAGTGACACGGTTACTTGCCTAGTGACACGGTTATTAGCTTAGTGACGCGGTTACTAGCCTAGTAACACGGTCACTTGCCTAGTGACACGGTTACTTGCCTATCCCCACGGTTACTAGCCTGGTGACATAGTTACTAGCCTAGTGACACGGGTACTTGCCTAGTGACATGATTACTAGCCTAGTGCCACGGTTGCTAGCCTAGTGACACGGTTACTTGCCTAGTGACACGGTTTCTAGCCTAGTGACACGTTTACTAGCCCAGTGGCACGATTACTGGCTTTATGACACGATTACCAGACTAGTGACACGGTTACTAGCTTAATGACACGGTTACCAGACTAGTGACGCGATTACTAGCCTAGTGACACGGTTACTAGCCTAGTGACATGATTACTAGCCTAGTGACACGATTACTAGCCTAGTGACACGGTTACTAACCTAGTGACACGGTTACCAGACTAGTGACACGGTTGCTAGCCTAGTGACATAGTTACCAACCTAGTGACACGGTTACTTGCCTAGTGACTCGGTTGCTAGCCTAGTCACACCGTTACTAGGCTAGTGACACGATTACCAGCTTCATGACACGATTACGAGCCTAGTGACACGGTTACCAGACTAGGGACAAGGTTACTAGCCTAGTGAGTTACCAGACTAGTAACAGTTACTAGCCTAGTCATATGGTTACCAGACTAGTGACGCGATTAACGGACTAGTGACACGGGTGCTAGCCTAGTGTCACGGTTACTAGACTAGTCACACCGTTACCAGGCTAGGGACACGATTACTAGCTTCATGACACGATTACTAGACTAGTGACACGCATATCAGACTAGTGACATGCATAGCAGACTAGTGACAAGGTTACTGGCCTAGTGACAAGGTTACTGGCCTAGTGACATGTTTACTAGCCTAGTCACAGTTACTAGCATAGTGACACGGTTACTAGCCTAGTCATATGGTTACCAGACTAGTGACGCAATTACTAGCTTCATGACACGATTACCAGACTAGTGACACGATTACCAGACTAGTGACACGGCTACTAGCTTAATGACACGGTTACCAGACTAGTGACGCGATTACTAGCCTAGTGACATGGTTACTAGCCTAGTGACATGATTACTAGGCTAGTGACACGATTACTAGCCTAGTGCCACGGTTACTAGCCTAGTGACACGGTTACCAGACTAGTGACACGGTTGCTAGTATGTGACACGGTTACCAGAGTAGTGACATGGTTGCTAGCCTAGTGACACGGTTACTAGCCTAGTGACACCGTTACTAGCCTAGTGACACGATTACTAGCTTCATGACACGATTACCAGACTAGTGACACGATTACCAGACTAGTGACACGGTTACTAGCTTAATGACACGGTTACCAGACTAGTGACGCGATTACTAGCCTAGTGACACGGTTACTAGCCTAGTCACACGATTACTAGCCTAGTGACACGGTTACTAGCCTAGTGACACGGTTACTAGCCTAGTCACACCGTTACTAGGCTAGTGACACGATTACCAGCTTCATGACACGATTACTAGCCTAGTGACACGGTTACTAGCCTAGTGACATGATTACTAGCCTAGTGACACGGTTACTAATTAGTGACACGGTTACTAGCCTAGTGACACGGTTACTAGCCTAGTGACACCGTTACTAGCCTAGTGACACGATTACTAGCTTCATGACACGATTACCAGACTAGTGACACGATTACCAGACTAGTGACACGGTTACTAGCTTAATGACACGGTTACCAGACTAGTGACGCGATTACTAGCCTAGTGACACGGTTACTAGCCTAGTGACACGATTACTAGCCTAGTGACACGGTTACTAACCTAGTGACACGGTTACTAGCCTAGTCACACCGTTACTAGGCTAGTGACACGATTACCAGCTTCATGACACGATTACTAGCCTAGTGACACGGTTACTAGCCTAGTGACATGATTACTAGGCTAGTGACACGGTCACTAGCCTAGTGACACGGTTACTAATTAGTGACACGGTTACTAGCCTAGTGACACGGTTACTAGCCTAGTGGCGCGATGACTAGCCTAGTGACACGGTTACTACTCTAGTGACACGGTTACCAGACTAGTGACACGGTTGCTAGCCTAGTGACACGGTTGTTAGCATAGTGACACGATTACTTGCCTAGTCACACGGTTACTAACCAAGTGACACGATTACTAGCTTTATGACACCCATACCAGACTAGTGACACGGTTACTACCCTAGTGACACGGTTACTAACCAAGTGACACGATTACTAGCTTTATGACACCCATACCAGACTAGTGACACGGTTACTACCCTAGTGACACAGTTACCAGACTAGTGACGCGGTTATAAGCTTAGTGACACGGTTACTACCTTAAGGACAAGGTTACCAGACTAGTGACGCGAATATTAGCCTAGTGTCACGGTTATTAGCCTAGTGACACGGTTACTAGGCTAGTGACACGGTTACCAGACTAGTGACATGGTTACTAGCCTAGTGACACGGGTACTAACCTAGTGCCGCGAATACTAGCCTAGTGTCACGGTTATTAGCCTAGTGACACGGTTACTAGGCTAGTGACACGGTTACCAGACTAGTGACACGGTTACTAGCTTAATGACACGGTTACCAGACTAGTGACGCGATTACTAGCCTAGTGACACGGTTACTAGCCTAGTGACACGATTACTAGTCTAGTGACACGGTTACTAGCCTAGTGACACGGTTACCAGACTAGTGACACGGTTGCTAGCCTAGTGACATAGTTACTAGCCTAGTGACACGGTTACTTGCCTAGTGACTCGGTTACTAGCCTAGTCACACCGTTACTAGGCTAGTGACACGATTACCAGCTTCATGACACGATTACTAGCCTAGTGACACGGTTACTAGCCTAGTGACACGGTTACTAGCCTAGTGGCGCGATGACTAGCCTAGTGACACGGTTACTACTCTAGTGACACGGTTGCCAGACTAGTGACACGGTTGCTAGCCTAGTGACACGGTTGTTAGCATAGTGACACGATTACTTGCCTAGTCACACGGTTACTAACCAAGTAACACGATTACTAGCTTTATGACACCCATACCAGACTAGTGACACGGTTACTACTCTAGTGACACGGTTACTAACCAAGTGACACGATTACTAGCTTTATGACACCCATACCAGACTAGTGACACGGTTACTACCCTAGTGACACAGTTACCAGACTAGTGACGCGGTTATAAGCTTAGTGACACAGTTACTACCTTAATGACAAGGTTACCAGACTAGTGACGCGAATATTAGCCTAGTGTCACGGTTATTAGCCTAGTGACACGGTTACTAGGCTAGTGACACGGTTACCAGACTAGTGACACGGTTACTAGCCTAGTGAAACGGTTACTTGCCTGGCCCCACGGTTACTAGCCAAGTGACACGGCTACTATTCTAGGGACAAGGTTACTAGCCTAGTGACACGGTTACTAGCCCAGTGACACGATTACTGGCTTTATGACACGATTACCAGACTAGTGACACGGTTACTAGCCTAGTGACACGATTACCATACTAGTGACACGGTTGCTAGCCTAGTGACAGGGTTACTTGCCTAGTGACACGGTTACTAGCCTAGTGACATGATTACTAGGCTAGTGACACGATTACTAGCCTAGTGACACGATTACCATACTAGTGACACGGTTGCTAGCCTAGTGACAGGGTTACTAGCCTAGTGACACGGTTGCTAGCCTAGTGACATGATTACTAGGCTAGTGACACGATTACTAGCCTAGTGCCACGGTTACTAGCCTAGTGACACGGTTACCAGACTAGTGACACGGTTGCTAGTTTGTGACACGGTTACCAGAGTAGTGACATGGTTGCTAGCCTAGTGACACGGTTACTAGCCTAGTGACACCGTTACTAGCCTAGTGACACGATTACTAGCTTCATGACACGATTACCAGACTAGTGAAACGATTACCAGACTAGTGACACGGTTACTAGCTTAATGACACGGTTACCAGACTAGTGACGCGATTACTAGCCTAGTGACACGGTTACTAGCCTAATGACACGATTACTAGCCTAGTGACACGGTTACTAGCCTAGTGACACGGTTACCAGACTAGTGACACGGTTGCTAGCCTAGTGACATAGTTACTAGCCTAGTGACACGGTTACTAGCCTAGTGACACGATTACCATACTAGTGACAAGGTTGCTAGCCTAGTGACAGGGTTACTTGCCTAGTGACATGGTTACTAGCCTAGTGACACGATTACTAGGTGAGTGATACGGTTACTAGCCTAGTGACACGGTTACCAGACTAGTAATAGCTACTAGCATAGTGACACGGTTACTAGCCTAGTCATATGGTTACCAGACTAGTGACATGGTTACCAGCCTAGTGACACGGTTTCTAGAGTAGTGACACAGTTACCAGACTAGTGACACGGTTGCTAGCCTAGTGACATGGTTACTAGCCTAGTGACATGGTTACTAGGCTAGTGATACTCCCCTCTGTATAACCCCCCACCCCCACCCATCCAGACAACTTCCCACGACAATTTCTCCCCCATTAAGTCCCCCCCCCCCCGCCAAGACCACAACTTCCCACAATACTAATTTTTATAGTTATGATTAAGACCCTCTGTAAAATTACATCCTTTTTACATTGGATCAAAGTAATGAATATCATCACAGAGCATAATAAATAAGCTTTATTCTATACTTTACAGTTTTTTTTTATATTACATATTTTCCTAGAAATTACTCCCATGTTACAAAATGCGTATAAGTCATTCTTTGCGTATCCGTAAACATAATATTTTTATAACTACATCTTTTCAGTTAACTCAAAAAAGTTACTAGAACTATACTGATAACTTAATATATATCCCTTGCAATATAAAACATGTACTTTATATACATTATAATTTATAGCAAGTAAATTAATTTAAAACCAAATACGTCATAATAGTCATAATAAGTTAAGGCTTAAAATTTAGACAAAAACAATTATGCAAATTTTGACAGATGCATAAGTTCAAGTGTTTGTTCACATAATGAGTGTCAGATGTTAAAAATTCTAAAAAATATTTTAACCATAAATATATATTACAGTTACTTTGACGTATTGAGATTAGAATGGATGCGGTTATAACATAATAGTTAATTATGACCTATAGTCTATGTACTCATAAATTCAACCTTTCTGTTCAAATTAATTTTGTTCTGAACTATGAGACCTATATATAGATCCGGGCTATGGCCCCCGGGCTATGGCTCTGAGCTATGGCTCCAGGCTATGGCTCCAGGCTATGGCGCCATGCCCCAAAGGGCTATGGCTCCTAGTCTATCAAGTTAGCAATTATCAAATTTTAACATATAACTTATAAATGCATATATGTTCACAACCAGTTGAGATATTTTAATGAAAAACATGTTTTAGGGTGCGTTTTAAATTGATTTAGCTTTAGATCTAGAATTCAAAAACTAGACTTAAAATTAAGCATAATGCCTACAATCAAATACTTCAAGGCTAATATCGTCTCTGCGTAGTGCGAGGTCAAGGCATGTTTAAAGGCTAGTCTAAAGTATCCGTATGGTACGAGGTGAGACTGAGAGGCATGTTTCAAGGCTGGACGGACTACACAACACTAATTCCTAAATGTCACTGGCACCGCGGTCACTGCACGGAAGGAGGAGCTTACCTGCAGCCAAGCAAATTTAATCGAGACAAAATGACTTCAAACCTTATGAAATATTTTCCTAAACCACCTAACACTGCAACTTGCTTTTCAGCAAAGATTTGTCCTTCAAGATTTAGCAATGACAACTCGTAATTCCTGGCCATTTTCTCGTATTTCTTAATCTGCTGACACGACCCCCCGTATTGAACGAAAGTGAAACTTCACTGGCCCCTCAACGCTCAAGCCGCTGTCACTGAAAATGTGAAATATTTCTGAGCAGTGATGGTATCAAAGTGCTTATGACGAGTACAAAGACCTTTCACATACAGTTCAAACACCATAGAAAGATCCTATAGGCACTTACCTGTGAAGTTTTAGCAATGGCAAAGCATAAATTATATCCAAAGTGTCCGTATTTGGTTATAATCTGGAGCTGCGTGACAAGCCGCCTTCAGCGAATCTGGCGAAAACATGGCGGGCTTCTTGCACGGGCGAGCGACAGCGCCGGTGGGGGGGTCACTATTATACAAATTAGGTGGGGGGCTTCCGAGGGTGCCTTGATGCCTGAGAGAGCAGACATTTGTGAGGAAAAATATGCCCCTGTACAGCGGAAATTAATTATGAAAAATGTACCCCTATAGAGCAGATATTTTAAAACTTGCAACCGGGCGGGAGGAGGGGGCCTGGGGCTGGGGTCTGAAAATGAGCGTTTATAGAGCAGCGTAAATTCAGGCCGGGAAAAAATGCACCTTCCGAGAGGAAATGTTGCTGCAAAACGCCCCCAAAGAGCGGATTTTGGCGGTAAAACGCCCCAAGCGAGGGGATTTGCGCGGCGAAAAAGGAGGGGCTTTGGAGCGAAGGCCCCGAAATCCAGCAATATATTAAATCTAAGTACCCCCCCCCCCCCCTGGGATCGTGTGCGGGGGTCCCAAGGCGCCATTTGTACTTGGCCAGCAATGCGGGATTACTGCACCAAGGAATTTCAACCAAAAATTCAAGGAACGGCAAACTACATCGTTAGAAAAGGCATATAAAGACACATGATTTTCTCAAAAGACTTTTTTGTGACGACGGAAATATGTGAGAAACGTGACGGAATGACATAATCTTGCTGAGGGGTTCAGTGGCCCCTCCAGGAATTTACGAAAGGGGGGGGGGGGCACCATTTATTTATACTATCCAGGCGTGGATCCAGTGATCTGATCTGGTGGAAAATAAATTACACGTAGCTGCAGAGGACACTTTCATATAGTAAAATCTCGGTTTTATGCAGCCGTCTTACACTTACTTAATAATTAATAATAGCGTCTTAACTTATTATGACTCCGCCCCCCCCCCCCCCCCCCCCCACCACACCTCTCCGCGGGCCCAATCATAACGATGCCATGACCGGGCACAGGCCAGTTGTAAGCATGTAGGCCATATAGAAATATCCACTGACATATTGCGGAATCACGACGTTGGCAAATCAAACAGAGATCGCTCATTTTAAGGTGAAGGTAAATAACGTAATTTAATAGTGTGTCATTTATTACAACATTATAGTATCATTCTTCGCCAGGCACAAAAAGGGGCGAGAACGCGATGGTAAGAGCGTGATGGCGAGAATGCGAGATTAATCTCGCCCTTGCATTCTCACCCTCGTGGTCTCGCCCTCGCGTTCTCGCCCAAGCGACCTAGCTAGCCCTTGCGTTGTCGCCTTCGCATTCTCACCCTCGCGTTCTCGCCCTCGTGGTCTCACCCTCGCGGTCTCGCCCAAGCGACCTAGCTAGCCCTTGCGTTGTCGCCTTCGCATTCTCACCCTCGCGTTCTCGCCCTCGCGGTCTCGCCCTCGCGGTCTCGCCCAAGCGACCTAGCTAGCCCTTGCGTTGTCGCCTTCGCATTCTCACCGTCGCGTTCTCGCCCTCGTAGTCTCGCCCTCGCATTCTTGCTATCTCGCCCTCGTGATCTCACACTACCGTTTTGGATTCCAGACGCCTCGAATTCAGCGCAGCGCCCGAAGCCATTGTCCAGCGAACGGTGCCATAGCCCGGCGCCCAGAGCCATAGTCCAGCGCCCAAAACCATAGCCCGGAGCAAGTAGCAAGGAGCCCGGAGCAGCGTACGGAGCTATAGCCCGCCGCCCAACGCCATAGTCCAGCGCCCACAACCACAACCCACAAAAGTCCAGTGCCAGCCTGGGCCCCGATAATAATCTAACCCTAGCCTGGGCGTCGATGCTTCACAATAGTCTAACCCTAGTCTGGGCCCTTATGCTTGATAATAGTCTAACCTATAGTCTGGGCCCTAATGCTTCACAATAGTCTAACCCTAGTCTGGGCTCCGATGCTTCACAACAGTCCGCTTCCAGCCTGGGCCCCCAAAGCTTCACAAGATAATAGTCTAACCCTAGCTTGGGCTCCGATAACAGTCTAACCCTAGCCTGGGCCCAGATGCTTGACACTAGTCTAATCCTAGTCTGGACCCTATTGCTTGACAATAGTCTAACCATGCATAGCCTGGGCCCCCATAATAGTCTGAGTACAGGGGCGGATTTAGGAATTTGAAAAAGGCGGGGCTAAGCTATGCGACTGGCGGGTTTGGGGAGCGCCGGGAGGGTGGGGGGGGGGGCTTTGCTTGCTGAAAACCGAAGGGGGGGGGGGGGGGGGTGAACGCGGGTGTTCACCAATCTTCTTTTATCCCAGATGACCCTGATTTTGCAAGGATGAAACGGCATTGTCCCTGCACAAACAGTAACAGTAGCGCCATCTAGAGACCAGATAGAGAAGAGGAGACTGGATAGTTGACTGCTTGTTTGTAATGGCGATGGTCACAGATTTTTTGTGCGTGCATTTGATGCAAAAAGATTGCATTGTTGGCGAATTAACGTTGGTTTGGCAATGCAAAGTGGCTGCAACGATGAAATGAGGGCCCAAGAATACGTTGAAGTTGTGGAGAATGCGTAAATTTGCATGTGATAGACGGAGGATGAGTGAAATCTTCAGCCACGCCATTTCTAACACAACGTTTCGCTCGCAAAGCTGGGAGTGAGGTTACCAGGCCTGTCTCCAACGCATCACGGGGTGCCCTTAGAACCAGGCAGCATTTGCTGTCTTTGCGGTGTTGCAGCGCATATTTTCGCGTATAGGGCGCACAGTTCTTAACTAGCCGACAAAATATGCATCTTTCCAGAATCCTTATGCAACTTACTGACCTGGAGGAGGGAAAATACTTTGATTTATTGTCCTAACTTGCAATGTCAGGGTTTTTTCTGGGCACATTTATTCGATCAGCGCCAGCCGCGCCATTATGCGCTGCAACACCGCTAAGACAGCAAATGCGGCCTGGCTCTAACGGCACCCTGTGATAAGTTAGAGACAGGCCTGGTAAGGGGTGAGGCGGCTCGCTAATACGTCCGCGCTGTTTTTAAATACCGCGCCCTCACACTACACTGATCATAAGGTAACCAAACACGCCTCAGGCCAGTAGTGGGTCGTACACATGCAGGATTTGCAGTTACTGTACAGATTGAAGCAGTTATATCGTCACCGTGCATGCTTGCTTTAACAACTGTACAACGATCGATAATGCAGAGCACTATCAATTAGCCTATGAAAGCACAGTAGAATCTGTCATACGGCTTGCATACATTTCGTTTTTTTGTTGTCAAGGTCTAAACAAGGTAAATAAGGTCAACACTGGAATGATTTTGTCACTAATATTCATTTTAATAACTTTGAGCTATCTTTTAAAATGTTGGGTTTCTGTTTTCAAGAATAGGTTTTTTTTCCTTTGCCACTTTTGTTCTCGACTCTGTATGCAGATGAAGTTGTTATGCATGTACAGTGATTAAAATGATACAGTTAACGTGCGTCCGGCATGGGAACGATGGTTTCTTTGTGCTTGGAGTCCCATTTGGGCATTATTTTATCATTATTCCTCATACATTTATACAGGGTTAGACTATTGTCTAGCATCCGGGCCCAGGCTAGGGATACACTTGTCAAGCGTCGGGGCCCAGGCTGGGGCTAGACGTGTGACGCATCGGGGCCCAGAATGGGGTTAGATGTGTGACGCATCGGGGCCCAGGCTGGGACCGGACTCTTGTGAAGCATCGGGCCCCAGGCTAGCGTTTGACTCCTGTGAAGCATTGGGGCAGAGGTTGGGGCGAGAATCACGTGATGCATCGGGGCCCAGGCTGAGACCGGACTCACATGAAGTGTCGGGGCCCAGGCTACTCTTTACGAAGACGGACATGGAATCTTTATCCTGCGACCGCACAGACATGACCACAGCGGGGCTCGAACCACCGATCCCTGTTCCGTTAGTCTCCTGTGCACAATGATTTCTGTATAAAGCACGTGGACAATTAAAATGAGTGAATTTTTTTTCACGACGACGAGCAAACGAGGTTTTTGGAATCTCGTTCAGGTAAAAGACGAAACGAAGCTGAAGATAATGAAAATTTATTCCCATACGTTCCATGAGTCCATTGACAGAAACAATGCTGGACGTTTGCGCGTGACAGAAGCAGAGACACTTTACACTGCGAACAACGTACACTTGCGTAGCTCACACCCGTGCTGACAACAAGACAACTAAACAACATCGGATCCCATGGTAACCGGGGACAAGACGTCAGAGCGTGGAACGTGGAAACCCTTCTTCGGTCAAAACGTGTCACACCCGACTACGACCATTCTACTCCCTGGAATATGAATATTCTATAATACGGAATATTGTATCTTCTATAGTATCGAAATATGCATTATTCTATGCATTTTGCGCACACATTCACCTGTAGCAGAAGATGCACACCACGAGACCAGAGGTCAGTGACGTCACGATTGTGTACACCACGACACCAGAGGTCAGTGACGTCACACTAGTGTGCACACCACGAGACCAGAGGTCAGTGACGTCACACTAGACCAGCAGTCAGTGACGTCACACGAGACCAAGTCAGGGACGTCAAACTAGACCAGAGTTCAGTGACGTCACAAGAAACCATAGGTCAATGACGTCACACGAGACTATTAGTCAGTGACGTCACTCGATCGAGTAGCATACCGTGAGACCATTAGTCAGTGACGTCACAGAGTGTACATCATTGGCTTTGATGGGAGTGCCGCGGAATTCCTAGATATAAAACACTCGACAACAGTACGCAATCTTACATTTATACATTAATAACAATATGCAGGAAACAATAGGGAAAATATATCATGTTGTGAGTAATTACAACGAAACTAGAGAAACATAATGCGTAATATATAGATCTGTCCAGTGTAGGGTTTCCCCAAACACCAGGCTTTGGGAGTATATTCTAACCCCGGCACATTTGTTTCAACTTCTAGAAAGTCCAGAGTATTTTAATCACGTCTTGAGTATGCAAAGCGAACACAAAATGTAGTATCATCCTATGTGTAAAAGCATAATTACTGCTTACTCGAAACAAATGTATAGGAAGTCGTAAGAAAAGGTGACATAAAATGATAATTATTTCAGGTTGGCAGAAAGGCGAGAAGGTGTTTTAGTGAGTGGCCCCGTCACAGGCTGGTAGTATAACTTGTAAGACTGCGAATAATGGAGACACGGGAAACGGGCGATAAAAGGAGTATGTGTCCTTGGATCAAAAGGAACCAGTGGAGGACAGTAATTACAATTACAAATCAAATTTGTTTTTCAAAAGTATGGTTTTACAAATCAAAACATTGATCTTCCCACAGATACTAGTTAATTTAAACAAAAGTAACATTTTAGGATAAGAGGTGCAAATAATGGTTCGTTTCTTTAATATTGGAGAGTAAGTATTGCAGTTTTCTCGAACGAATGTGTGAACTGAGATTCCATAGCAGGAAACCTTGGGGATCGTAACCCAGTTGACGTTGGATACTGCCAGTACCCTGGTTTACTGGATTAAAACCCGTCACCGCCTCGTTCACAGATGTACAAAGCAAAAATAATTCAGGAAATGGAGGGAAGGTGACTTGATCGGCATGTTACGTATCCCCACCCCCAGTTTACCAGTTTAATAGTTCGCTGCGTCGTGCAATGTTATACCTCTTCCCAAGCTCTAACTAAACGTGCTATCACTCTAAACACTACACATTGACAATGGACAAGATACCCGTGACCCACGTGACTTCTACCACAATAAAGTAATCTTCCAACCACGAAGGCGAAAAAAACAACCTTCCGTCCAACAACCACTCGTTACACCATAGAAAACGGTTAGTACAGGTTTGGTTTTTTAAGCAAAATGTTCTGATAAGATTCACAAAAATATTCTCGTATATATATATAGAATAAACACATGTAGTGGCTATATTTACAATGTTAAACGAGAACAACCTTTAGTGGGGGGACCTCTTATCTCACAAGGACGAATTTACTACCGCAGTACGTAGACATAAGCACTGTTTGAACAATCTTCCCGAATCCGCAGTGTGTTGTTTCCGTATCTGGCCACTGGATTACTTAAGACAGCGCCACCAAATCTGACGTAGCTTGGAATGCAGTGGCGCCATAATGTCTAACATAGCTTGGACTGGATTTTGACATTACCATCAGACCCAAGATTAGTTTAAGACAACGAACAGATCTAACATCGCTTGGACTGGATTTAACACAACAGTGCTATCAGACCCCCAAAAATAACCGGAATGGAGTTAGACAACCGTGCCATCAGATCAAATATTTTAGACAGAGACAATAGTGCCATCAGATATGATATAGGTTGGAACTTCATTTTGACAACAGTGCATTCAGATCTTATAATAAAAACAACAGTGCCATCAGATCTAATATAGCTTGAACTGCCTTCAGACAATAGTGCCATCAGATCTATTGGCTTTACATATGACAGTCTTACGTACGTGGCGCGGATTGGATTTCGAACTGGATCATTTCAATGATACATTGTTCCATTTCAAACGTTCAGTGTGGTCACACAGTACATAATCCCACCAAAGAAGCAATCAGATAATGATTTCGTATATATTAATCACACTAATTCAAGTCTAAGAGCATTACAACACAAGCACGATACCCCGTCGGGCACTCTCAGCAGCGAACGAAAGAGGACTGTCAACATAGGACCCTTAAGATGTGATATCAACTTGCTTTGGTGCAAGTTGTACTGAGGTAAAGGACTTGAAATTAACGTCAGGTCACTAGTCCTGGGGTAAAGTTACTGGCGGTCGTCAGACCAAAACAGTTGAGATTTTAGAGTTAGCGCCATACGCAGCGTAACAAAATGAACTTTAAGCTATTGGAACAGTTGTGTCCCGCCAAAATCAGGTCGGGATCTAAAAGGGTGACATTAGAAGGCCTCATTAGTGCAAAAATTCTTTATTCTTATCACTCATGCTCATGAATTCCCATGCTCAGCATCCATAAATGGTGCAATAAATCGGTGAACTGCACACAGATCTGTGACGTAATACATAAAGCTTCCAACTTATACGGCCAGCTGTCAAGCAAAAATGCCTTTTCTGCCAGGTTTTCCATTACAGTTTTAAACCAATGTTACAATTTTGTTTAACATGAACGCTTATCTTTCATTTCAGTGTACTATGCAGATTTTTTTTAATGGCGGGAAACAACTGGTCGAATAGCTTTAACACATATATGTTTTAAACGGCTTGCCATCCCGTAATCGGGAGACAGACCCGCGTGAATACCCATTCTCAGACAATGCCGAACAGACGATAATTATGATCAAATCCCACCTCTAGCACGAGTCAGTATTGAGCATGATGTGAAAAGACAGTTTTATAGAAATAACTACGGGAGTACATTTACCGACTCTGTATTATATAATAAGAATTCCCACTTCCGATAATATAAATGTAAACAGATGTTCTTGGATTAATATGGTCAACAAAAAATATATGTATAGAAAAATGGCATTGATTACTAGTGCAGGAGTATTTGGGTAGTCAGGTGGTAGCTTGGTCCTGCTGAGAGTATGAAGTGGGGGGGAGGGGGGAGGAGGAGACAAGATTTCCGGGAAACAACAGCGACACGCCCAGAACTTGTTTGTCACATCACAACCTTCTGGAGGACAAAATCCCAATCACAACGCGTCAATCCACAGCGACAAAAACCAAGATAAAAAAAATCACAGAAAAAACTAAATCCGACCCAATGCCAAGCAGCATCTGTCGACAGAGTTAGCTACACGTCTAAAGAAGGCCGGTTTTTTTGTCGTACAGAGACGGAATCCATCGATGAGTTAATTAATCGATAAATTACTCAAATGGGGGAGGACAGAGTAGACGCCAGTATCACCCCCCCCCCCCCACCCCACCGCCCTTCCCCTTAATCCCGTCTGCCCTCGCCAGGTAGTCCTGTTGAAATATTTTATGGAAATGCTTTGCATCATTTTAATCAAACAACTTTCTGCTACCAGCCGTTCGTTGTAGAACATAACCCGTTATAGGTTTTCTTTCTGGCTTTTTTCGTCTTTTGAGATTTGAGTTTAGCGGGGAGCGTTCCACCCCCACCCCTCCCACCCCTTTCCCAAGTTCGTGTCTGACTCGCACCGTGGAGTGCAGAGGAGACTGGGGATGCACCCGGGGGAGTGGGCGGCGTTCTGGCATCACCGGCCAAGGTCGCAACAGGCGGTTGAAGGTCGAGTGGAACGCCGTTGTCAGGCAGGCAGGTAAAGGTGGACTGGCTGGCTGATTGGTTGGTTGGCTGGCTCGTTGGCTGGCTGGTGGCTGGCTGGCTGGTTGGTTAGTTGGCTGGCTCGCGGGCTGGCTCGCTGGCGGGCTGGCTCGCTGGCTGGCTGGCTCGCTGGCTCGCTGGCTGGCTGGCTGGTGGGCTGGCGGGCTGGCTGGCGGGCTGGCTGGATGGCTGGCTGGTTGCTGGCTGGCTGGTATGCTGGCTGGCTGGCTGGCTGGCTGGTTGCTGGCTAGACAACATCGTATTCTTTCCGGATGGTTCGTGCCAGGCAGCAAGCCAGCACAATCCCCACAATCTGCAAGGGACAACCATAACAACAAACATACAAAACATTGATACATATTCTTACAAGATATAGGAAACAACCAACAATGAACACAATCTCGAAATCAAATCATTTGTAATCAAGTAACAGCAAAGCGTAATTGTTCATGCTCGGGTTAGTTCAATGCTTCATCTACTGCTATGGTTAGTACAGAGAGCACGACAACAATGGCTAAGATTAAGAACAGGAAATAACTTCTATAGATCTAGATATGCACGGCAGAGGTAGTAGCAAGGAGTTATGTGATATACGTTCAGTTACAAGAGCCGGTGGCAGGGTATGGTCGCGCCTATGGTAGCAAAATATGATGATGCGTCTACAATCGATATGTACAATATCAGGATTATAACCCATGTGCACAATGTTCGGATTACAACCGATGTGCACAGTGTTCGGATTACAACCGATGCGTACAGCGTTCGGATTACAACCGATGCGTACAGTGTTCGGATTACAACCGATGCGTACAGTGTTCGGATTACAACCGATATGTAGTGTTCGGATTACAACCGATGTGCACAGTATTCGGATTACAGCCGATATGTAGTGTTCGGATTACAACCGATGTGTACATTGTTCGCATTACAACCGATGTGTACAGTGTTCGGATTACAACCGATATGTACAGTGTTCGGATTACAACCGATGTGTACATTGTTCGCATTACAACCGATGTGTACAGTGTTCGGATTACAACCGATATGTACAGTGTTCGGATTACAACCGATGTGTACAGTGTTCGGATTACAACCGATATGTACAGTGTTCGGATTACAACCGATGTGTACATTGTTCGCATTACAACCGATGTGTACAGTGTTCGGATTACAACCGATATGTACAGTGTTCGGATTACAACCGATGTGTAAAGTGTTCGGATTACAACCGATATGTACAGTGTTCGGATTACAACCGATATGTACAGTGTTCGGATTACAACCGATATGTAGTGTTCGGATTACAACCGATGTGTAGTGTTCGGATTACAACCGATGTGTAGTGTTCGGATTACAACATATGATTACACACGAGGGCGACACTGGGAGTTCAGGGGAGAGAGGTGGATGGCAGAGTGGGGGGGGGGGGTCAGGGTTAGTTCGAGGGTTAGAGAGTGTGTTAACGTGTGGAGTTGGGAGGGGGGCATGGGGCTCGTGGTTACCTGTCCCAAAGCAACGAGGGTGTGAGGGTGCGGTGCCATTGTTTAGCGCCGGCTCCCCGACTACACCACTTGGTACTCCTTGCGAATAGCCTGCGCGAGGCAACATGCAATGATAACGCCTACGACCTGCAAGGAGGATAAACAGAAAGGAGAAACACACACTCAGCAGGTTAATAATACACCACACCGAAAACCCAATGAAAAGGAAAAAATGTGAATGAAAAACAAATTTGGTTAGTCAAATCCATCAGCATTATATTAGAAACACAGTGGTCTACATTTGGACCATTCCAGGTAATGTTAGCGGGGGTGAGGAGAAAGAGGGCTGGAGGAGGGGAGGGGGGTGACGTCAATCGCCTGACGGGGCCGAGGGGGCGGGGGCTAACCACCGAGCCTGACGGGTAACAGACGGCTCACTCACACGCTCATTCTCCCGTTGCTACCACCATAACGATATAAGAACAAGTCCGACAACGTCTAAACAACGGTGGGGGTTAAAATCTAGCGGCAGAAGTGAGGGTGCGCTATGATAAGAGTAGGTTTACGATAACGGTTTGTGTATAAATATGACCTAAACGGGCACTGAAATTAAATCTAAGCCGCAAATGCGCCAGGTAGATGAAGGCCATTTGGGAACAGCTTAAACGCTAAGGCATCATCGAGAGAGAGAGTGTGAGAGAGAGAGCGTCGTCACATGTAATAGTCAAAGAAAGAACCTAAATACATCATATCC
>OZ025265.1:18452830-18803203 GCA_964019135.1 Arenicola marina
GGTTCCTAGGCTGGTGACATGGTTACCGGACCAATGGCGCGATGACTAGCCTGGTGACACGATTACCAGACTAATGACACGATTACGAGTGCAGAGACAGGATTACCAGGCTAGTCAGACGGTTACCAGACTAGTGACACGGATAGCGGACTAGTGACGCCATTACCAGGCTAGTGACACGGTTACCAGACTAGAGACATGGTTACCAGGCTATTGCCACGATTGCCAGGCTATTGACGATAGTACTATCCTAGTGGCACGGGTATTAACCTAGTGACACCATTACTAGCCTAGTGACACGGTTACCTGACTAGTGACACGATTACCAAACTAGTGACATGGTTACTACACTTTTGACACGATTACCAGACTAGGGACATGGTTACTAGACTTTTGACACGATTACAAGCCTAGTGACACGGCTACCGGACTAGTGACACGATTCCCAGACTAGTGACATGGTTACTCGACTTGTGACACGGTGACCGGACTAGCGACGTGATTACTGGCAATGTAGCCAAAGTAGTGACGATGTAACCACAATATTGACGATGTAACCACAATATTGACGATGTAACCACAGTTGTGACGATGTAGGTGGTAATGTTACGGCAGCGGTGACAATGGGCCCACATCCTAAGGGGACACTTGGTCATGTCTATGGCTATGGCAATGTGTCCCCCCCCCCCTCCCTCCCCCCTCCACTCCCCCCCCCCCTCCACTCCCCCCCACTACCCCCTGATACTGATTTGAACTTTGGGATCCCGGTTTTATCCTACATATATCGATTTGTCCGACGCAACCACATTCGATCCATCGCGTCCCAATTTGTCCCACGGATCCAGATTCGAACCCCCGCCCGCATCCCGATTCCGGCCTACGGATCCCTATTTGTGGAGGGCAGCCCAAACCATCATCGATACGCGCCCTTTCACCTGTGCACTGCGGGGTGGGTGGGTGGGTGGGGCTTGGGCAGTTTGCATTGTAGTCCTCAGTACCAGGCCGCATACCCCAGCAAATTCCTGACACAAAATGTCACACAAATTTCACAAAATCGTCATGCTCCAGAAATCTAAGAGCTGACATAACACCTCAATATACACCATTTCACCCGTCAACTTTTTACACTTTTTTTTTTTTTTTTTTTTTTATAACTCCACCCTGGGACGGCATTGGGATATGCAATTCCCATCCACTCAAGCCGCCGACCTAATTCACAGGCCACGGCTTGACCTCAAAAACACCCTCTACATTTCAATTTAAAGTTCAAACCCGGGCAGCGAGCATAAATAAAAATCCAGATTTTCAACCAATCGCAAGGCAGCAATAACAAAGACCGACCCACTCACTCACTCGCTGACTGGCGCCTATATATGGGCCTACCATCAACGGCCCTCCAAAACTTCTAACGCCACGTGGATGGCTCCGCTCTACTCTTCCTTCTCCTATTCAGGCCATATCACCATAATTCCTTCACGCTCACCATGCATGCTTACCCACCCGACCAGGCAATATCGCTGGAAATACCGTCTTTCTTTCTTTCTTTCTGGCTATATCAAATGTCATTCACAACTCGCGGCTGCAACCCTCGTACCCATTGCACATACGGCACCGCCCTCTCTCCATGTACCGTGTACTCTCGGCCGGTTGACGTACAAGCCGGCCTCACAAACACCCTCCCCTCCCCTCCCCTTCCCTCCCCTCCCCTCCCCGGGTGCCACCTACATGTCGGGGTCTCTATGGGAGACACGATCGGTAGTGGCGGCTGACATGCAAGCTGGATATCACGAGGTTTGCTGCAGCCGTCCTTCCTTCCTTCCTTCCTTTGTTGGAATCGCTCGTTATCAGGACTGTTACATTCAGTGAGTAGTTGTTCAACTCATTGGGCCAAAGATCATAGGGGTTTCCCACGACCCGGTGGGACCCTCTCCGTATATTGACTGACTGACCGACCGACCGCCTCTGTCGGCACCCCCATCCCCCTCCCTCACCCCCTCCCCACCGACCCATGTCACGGGACATTTTCCCCCTGCATGACTGATAGAAATCCTACTCCCCCTCCACTCTTCTCACCCACCCTTCCCTTCAGATGGTGGTGGTGATGATCGAAGAGGCATAGTTTGTGACACCTCCTCCCCCCTTCGCCTTACGACATTCAAAGACACAGCAGACGAGATCCAGCGAATCGCGTGTCCTTGAAAAGTTCACTTACTGGCCGGGCGGTCGGTCCCACTCAGCCTGGTCGTCAGTGTGGACGTAACATATCGGCTTATCTTACTCTAATTTCTCCTTCTCTTCCGATCTTTCGGAAGGAAGCGTCAATTAAACTAACACCTAAATGCACAGTGCAAATACATTAATTAAGCAGTTTTCAACCTTAAATATTATCATGTCTCCCCTGTGCTCCTGGACAACGGGCGAGACGCAATGGAACTCGCCCGTTGTCCAGGAGCTGCAGTGCAGTCAATACGATTCACGGCCATGCAGTCAGTTGTTTCTGAACTCATTGGGCCGAGATCAAAGCATTTCACATGTCGTGAACGACAGTAAACTCGGCGTGTGGCGTGTCATGCTATGAAGTAGGGCCGGGGAGACGGTGGGTGGGTGTAGAGGTGGCGGTATAGCTTCCTTCCTCCGCCGCCGCCGCCGCCACCCCCCCCCCCTCTCCCTCACACCCCTGCCGCCCGCCCGCCCCCTCCCCCCCCCCCCCTTAGGGGTTCGTTAGCGCGAGCCGCGACAGGGGGCCACCCCCATGGTCTGTTAGGGCGCTCGGCTGTGTTCAGTCTACTGTTTGTTTGTTTGTTATGAAACACCGCTAGATGGCATATGTCTAAAAAGCAGACACTTTATTTACACAAGTAAACGCCGTAAAACATTCCCCCGTTTTGCAGCTTTTGACGTGTTCCAGAATGTTTTAATATATGAGAAATATATAGTGTTAAGGGGAAACTTTACAAACGAGTATGGGGAATTGCTGTGTGATGCAGAGAATAATCCTACTGAAGTAACTGAATGAATTGTTTTTGTTTCTGTAATGCTATGTCCTGCACCTATTACGTATATCCCTGTATCCATCTATAAATCGAGCAATGAATAAACTATAAACCATGAGAAAAACTGTTAAAAAAACCCTGTTTGACCGGCGATCATGTCTGGTGTGTGCCGTGTAGGCATGCCGATGGGGTCACCCCCCGTGGCCCAGCGGGTAGCGCGTTCGGCCTTTGTCGAGGGTGCTCTGCTCAGGCCGGCCCAAGCGGCCTGGACGCGGTTAGAATCCCACCGGCGCAAATAGCCCCCATGTTTGTTCAGGATACAGATCCCATGCCCTCCCTTCGCAAAAGAGTCTGGGGGTACTCCCGGAGACATGGCTCCTCTCGGCCTTGATCCCGAATTGCCATTGTGGCGATAGGACTTACAGAGGTTGTAGTGTCCCCCCATTAAACCAGCCAACCAGACAATATGTCCAGTAACTTATAATAAACATATCTTGACTGACGCGTGCGTCACTGTACTGTACTGAGGACAATTACGGCACGGGATTCTTAATGGTGTTTATCCATCATTCTGGACCAACTTAGACGCTAACAACCTTCGCCACATAGCGTGGGTCCCCCTGAGTTGCCTAGCAATTAGCACTCGCGTCTTACCGAGTGCTCTCTGCCAGGCCAGCCATCGTGCCGTGGGTTCACGCCCCACCGTGCGAATGTCTGTATATATGCTACTTAATAGTTCGTCGTAACAAGTCTTTTTCCACCTCATTTTGTTTACCCTTCTATATCACATTGCTTTCACGCCTGTTATATATATATATATATTCATATGTGTTTGTTATTCCCACAGCTGGCCGGCCTGGGTCTGATCATCGCCTTCACTGCTGTCTCTGTTTGTTATTCCCACAGCTGGCCGGCCTGGGTGTGATCATCGCCTTCACCGCTGTCTCTGTTTGTTATTCCTACAGCTGGCCGGCGTGGGTCTGATCATCGCCTTTACCGCTGTCTCTGTTTGTTATTCCCACAGCTGGCCGGCCTGGGTCTGATCATCGCCTTCACCGCGGCCTCTGTTTGTTATTCCCACAGCTGGCCGGCCTGGGTCTGATCATCGCCTTCACCGCTGTCTCTGTTTGTTATTCCCACAGCTGGCCGGCCTGGGTCTGATCATCGCCTTTACCGCTGTCTCTGTTTGTTATTCCCACAGCTGGCCGGCCTGGGTCTGATCATCGCCGGCGCCCTGGTGCAGACCCAGTTCCAGACCTACTTCGCCCTGCTGGGCAGCGGCATCAACGGGGCGGCCATCTTGCTCATCGTCGTGGGATGTATCGTCTTCATCATCGGCTTCTTCGGCTGCTGCGGCGCCTACAAGGAGAACTACTGCATGGTGATGACGGTCAGTAACATGGGCGTGTCCATGGGGGGCGGGCGACACAATCATAACCCCCTGCCAGGAAGTTAAATGAATCTGGGTTTTGTTAGGCCTACAAGGAGAACTACTGCATGTAAGTGGTGTCCAATCACATCCCTGTGGCAGGAAATTCATTGAATTCGTCTTTTTGTTAGGCACCAGATCAGGTGTCCAGGACCCTGATATGGAACCTATTGATCTGCGGTCACGCGTGGTGACCACGTGCTAACCACTGCACTGTAACCCCAGAGGCCCTCAACCCCCCCCCCCCCTCCCCCCCACCCTCATGCATTTGCACAAAAAAGTCTTTTCTAAAGATGCGATTGTTGCTGACTTAGTTATAATTGTCAAGTAGCGACGTGTATCACGAGTCGGTAACGAGATCACAACTAAAGAGTTGTTCCGGCGCACGTGGAAGGTATTTTGTGTTTTTTGTGGTTACTTTTTCAAAGACTGCTGGTGATGTCGAGATTGTGAATGGAGAAACGATCGCGAATACGTGTTAGTTTTTACTTTATGTTTATAATTATTATGTAGGAAATTAGTTCACGAGATCATCTTTACAGCATACTTTGCATATAAAATCCGAAAGTGAAATTAGGTTTGCCTATTTGTTTTATTTCTTCCAGTTCGCTGTGCTTCTCGGAATCATTTTCCTCCTTGAGATTGCCGCTGGCATCACGGCCTACGTCATGAAAGGACAGGTGAGTCATCAGCTGTCACAGTCTACGTCATGAAAGGACGGGTGAGTCATCAGCTGTCACACTGTAGGTCATAAAATACAGGTGAGTCATCAGCTGTCACAGTCTACGTCATGAAAGGACAGGTGAGTCATCAGCTGTCACACTGTAGGTCATGAAAGACAGGTGAGTCATCAGCTGTCACAGTCTACGTCATGAAAGGACAGGTGAGTCATCAGCTGTCACACTGTAGGTCATGAAAGGACAGGTGAGTCATAAAAATTCCAATTAAGTCATTGTTCGCAAGGAGTAGGGGGTTACCCCCGGGACATGCCTTCGCTTCTTCCCTTACTTCTCCCATTGAGGCGATATGAGCTAAAGTGGTTAAAGCGCCCTGAATAGACAACCAAGCTAAATAAGACACCCATTTCCTTTTTGTTCTCTCGTTCAGGTCTCGGGCGTTCTGAGTGATGAACTCAACTTGCAAATGATGAACTACCAGTTCGACATCGCCAATGTGAACGCCGTCACCCAGGCGTGGAACAAGGCCCAAGAGGATGTATGTACGACCGAGGCAGGGGTGAAGGGGATAGCGGGGTGGGGGCAGGCGAGCAGATAGGGGTGGTCTAAAGGGAGACCTTTACCCAAACAAACGGTGTGGGGCCTTTACCCAAACAAATGGTGGGGGGCCGGCCCGGTAGCTCAGTGGGTTAGAGCGCTCGCATTGAGTGTTCTGGCCACATGAGAGCCTAACGGGCACGTGGGTCGGTGGTTCGGGCCCTGCTGTGGCCACGTCTGTGTGGTCGCAGGATAAAGATTCTATGTCCTTCTGCGCAAATAGTAGAGGGTTACCTCCTGGGACATGGCTCCACTCTCCCTTCCTTCTCCCATTGACGCGATATGACCAAAAGTGGTTAAATCGTCCTGAATATACAACCAACCAACCAACGGTGTCCGTATGTTAGATTGTTACGTGTGACGGCCTGGTTACTGCAGCAACGAGTGGCTGACTCCCAGGGACACGGCCCCCCTGTTTAAGATAAGAGAAAGTTTGGTTTAACGTCAGTTTATAAAAGTCAACAATCAACATTAGCACAAGTGATATTGACCGACAATGATAAAATGACAGCACATGTCGGCTAAACTCTATGTGTTCGTGAAATCCACCACAGCTTCTGATATACAGCGTTAAACACTTAGCTCACATGGCAATATTGTGACATCACAGAGTGACTTCCAAGTAGCGCCCATGGGCAATGCTCCCATAAATAAACAGGCCGGACATTTTCATACTTTGATGAATGCGTTTTTAGTGACTAACCTGTTATTGAAACACAGTTTTATTTATATGCAATAGACAAATTTGACTTTGAACTAAGCAATAACGTGGCACCGACGCTTGCACATCCCTAAGCAATAACGTGGCACCGACGCTTGCACATCCCTAAGCAATAACGTGGCACCGACGCTTGCACATCCCTAAGCAATAACGTGGCACCGACGCTTGCACATCCCTAAGCAATAACGTGGCACCGACGCTTGCACATCCCTAAGCAATAACGTGGCACCGACGCTTGCACATCCCTAAGCAATAACGTGGCACCGACGCTTGCACATCCCTAAGCAATAACGTGGCACCGACGCTTGCACATCCCTAAGCAATAACGTGGCACCGACGCTTGCAGTTCAAGTGCTGCGGAGTCAACGGCTACATGGACTGGAAGAATGTGACCGGCTCCCAGGGCGTGAACACACCGGACTCCTGCTGCGACACCTCGAAGAGCGAACAAATGGAGAACTGCGGCAAGAACCAGATCCCGACAGGCGACAAGATCTACAAGAACGTATGTGTCATGGCGATCAGGTCCACACCAGGGCGGAGGGGCAGTGTCATAACGATCAGGTCCACACCAGGGGGGGGGGGAGTGTCATAGCGATCAGGTCTACACCAGGGGGGGAGGGCAGTGTCATAGCGATCAGGTCTACACCAGGGGGGTGGGGCAGTGTCATAGCGATCAGGTCTACACCAGGGGGGGGGGCAGTGTCATAGCGATCGGGTCTACACCAAGGGGGGGGGGGGGGGTGTCCTAGCGATCAGGTCTACACCAAGGTGGGGGGGGGGGGTAGTGTCATAGCGACCAGGTCTACACCAGGGGGGGGGGGCAGTGTCATAGCGATCAGGTCTACACCAGGGGGGGGGCAGTGTCATAGCGATCAGGTCTACACCAGGGGGGGAGGGCAGTGTCATAGCGATCAGGTCTACACCAGGGGGGGGGGTGGCAGTGTCATAGGGATCAGGTCTACACCAGGGGGGTGGGGTGGCAGTGTCATAGCGATCAGGTCTACACCAGGGGGGGGGCAGTGTCATAGCGATCAGGTCTACACCAGGGGGGGGGCAGTGTTATAGCGATCAGGTCTACACCAGGGGGGGGTGGCAGTGTCATAGCGATCAGGTCTACACCAGGGGGGGGGGCAGTGTCATAGCGATCAGGTCTACACCAGGGGGGTGGCAGTGTCATAGCGATCAGGTCTACACCAGTGGGGGGGTGGGCGGGTAGTGTCATAGCGATCAGGCCTACACGGGCAGTCAGTCATGACGTCGATGTACCCTGGGTGGATAGATACATAGCTAAGACGCATTAGCCTGTTGCTGTTTAAATGATAATGATACACGTAATCTATATATAGAGCGAGGTATGGTCATTATTTCGACAGGGCTGCCTTGAGGAGTTCGTCCACTGGTTCAACGACAACATCTACATCATTGGAGGCGTGGGGATCGGACTGGCCTTCGTCCAGGTAGGCACTGCCAGGAGCCAGGTCGACCCTCACTGACCGACCACCGCTGCACGAGTACCAACTGACTATGGAACGCCATCCATGTCTTAATACCTATTTATTAATGTTAAAAAATGAAATGTTCCGGTGATTTTTAAGATTGAAAGATAAATACTGTAGTTAATTTTCAATATTGAAATATAAATATTGTAACGAGTTTTCAATATTAAAAGGTAAATATTGTGATAAGTTTTCAATATGGCAAAATAAGTATTAAATACATAGATGGCATTGCGTCCCATTTTCTGGTGTCGGCTAACCTGTGATAACCAATAATATTTGCGCTTAACCTGCGTCATAATGCTCTCTTTAACGACACTGGCCTGGAGCTAAGTTCTACGAGTAGCTGGTATTAAATAATGCCCTCTTTTCTTACTAAATATTTTGCAGATATGTATCAGTCCACATGTATTTAAGTCACTCCTACAGCAATAGAAAGTTAATATGTTTTGAATGGATATGATGTATTTAGGTTCTTTCTTTGACTATTACATGTGACGACGCTCTCTCTCTCTCACTCTCTCTCTCGATGATGCCTTAGCGTTTAAGCTGTTCCCAAATGGCCTTCATCTACCTGGCGCATTTGCGGCTTAGATTTAATTTCAGTGCCCGTTTAGGTCATATTTATACACAAACCGTTATCGTAAACCCACTCTTATCATAGCGCACCCATGCCTCTCTTCTGCCGCTAGATTTTAACCCCCACCGTTGTTTAGACGTTGTCGGATTTGTTCTTATATCGTTATGGTGGTAGCAACGGGAGAATCAGCTTGTGAGTGAGCCGTCTGTTACCCGTCAGGCTCGGTGGTTAGCCCCCGCCCCCTCGGCCCCGTCAGGCGATTGACGTGACCCCCCTCCCCTCCTCCAGCCCTCTTTCTCCTCACCCCCGCTAACATTACCTGGAATGGTCCAAATGTAGACCACTGTGTTTCTAATATAATGCTGATGGATTTGACTAACCAAATTTGTTTTTCATTCACATTTTTTCCTTTTCATTGGGTTTTCGGTGTGGTGTATTATTAACCTGCTGAGTGTGTGTTTCTCCTTTCTGTTTATCCTCCTTGCAGGTCGTAGGCGTTATCATTGCATGTTGCCTCGCGCAGGCTATTCGCAAGGAGTACCAAGTGGTGTAGTCGGGGAGCCGGCGCTTAACAATGGCACCGCACCCTCACACCCTCGTTGCTTTGGGACAGGTAACCACGAGCCCCATGCCCCCCTCCCAACTCCACACGTTAACACACTCTCTAACCCTCGAACTAACCCTGACCCCACCCCCCCCCCCACTCTGCCATCCACCCCTCTCCCCTGAACTCCCAGTGTCGCCCTCGTGTGTAATCATATGTTGTAATCCGAACACTGTACACATCTCTTGTAATCCTGTATTGTGCATATCGGTTGTAATCCGAACACTGTACACGTCGGTTGTAATCCGAGCACTGTACGCATCGGTTGTAATCCGAACACTACACGTCGGTTGTAATCCGAACACTACACATCGGTTGTAATCCGAACACTGTACACATCGGCTTTAATCCGAACACTGTACACGTCGGTTGTAATCCGAACACTGTACACGTCGGTTGTAATCCGAACACTACACATCGGTTGTAATCCGAACACTACATATCGGTTGTAATCCGAACACTACACATCGGTTGTAATCCGAACACTGTACATATCGGTTGTAATCCGAACACTACATATCGGTTGTAATCCGAACACTGTACATATCGGTTGTAACCCGAACACTTTACACATCGGTTGTAATCCGAACACTGTACATATCGGTTGTAATCCGAACAATGTACACATCGGTTGTAATCCGAACACTGTACATATCGGTTGTAATCCGAACAATGTACACATCGGTTGTAATGCGAACACTGTGCACATCGGTTGTAATCCGAACATTGTGCACATCGGTTATAATCCTGATATTGTACATATCGATTGTAGACGCATCATCATTTTTTGCTACCATAGGCGCGACCATACCCTGCCACCGGCTCTTGTAACTGAACGTATATCACATAACTCCTTGCTACTACCTCTGCCGTGCATATCTAGATCTATAGAAGTTATTTCCTGTTCTTAATCTTAGCCATTGTTGTCGTGCTCTCTGTACTAACCATAGCAGTAGATGAAGCATTGAACTAACCCGAGCATGAACAATTACGCTTTGCTGTTACTTGATTACAAATGATTTGATTTCGAGATTGTGTTCATTGTTGGTTGTTTCCTATATCTTGTAAGAATATGTATCAATGTTTTGTATGTTTGTTGTTATGGTTGTCCCTTGCAGATTGTGGGGATTGTGCTGGCTTGCTGCCTGGCACGAACCATCCGGAAAGAATACGATGTTGTCTAGCCAGCAACCAGCCAGCCAGCCAGCCAGCATACCAGCCAGCCAGCAACCAGCCAGCCAGCCAGCCAGCCCGCCAGCCAACCCGCCAGCCCACCAGCCAGCCAGCCAGCAAGCCAGCCAGCCAGCCAGCCAGCGAGCCAGCCCGCCAGCGAGCCAGCCCGCGAGCCAGCCAACTAACCAACCAGCCAGCCAGCCACCAGCCAGCCAACGAGCCAGCCAACCAAGCAATCAGCCAGCCAGTCCACCTTTACCTGCCTGCCTGACAACGGCGTTCCACTCGACCTTCAACCGCCTGTTGCGACCTTGGCCGGTGATGCCAGAACGCCGCCCACTCCCCCGGGTGCATCCCCAGTCTCCTCTGCACTCCACGGTGCGAGTCAGACACGAACTTGGGAAAGGGGTGGGGGGGGGGGGGGGGGGGTGGAACGCTCCCCGCTAAATTCAAATCTCAAAAGACGAAAAAAGCCAGAAAGAAAACCTATAACGGGTTATGTTCTACAACGAACGGCTGGTAGCAGAAAGTTGTTTGATTAAAATGATGCAAAGCATTTCCATAAAATATTTCAACAGGACTACCTGGCGAGGGCAGACGGGATTAAGGGGAAGGGCGGGGGGGGGGGTGATACTGGCGTCTACTCTGTCCTCCCCCATTTGAGTAATTTATCGATTAATTAACTCATCGATGGATTCCGTCTCTGTACGACAAAAAAACGGGCCTTCTTTAGACGTGTAGCTAGCTCTGTCGACAGATGCTGCTTGGCATTGGGGCGGATTTAGTTTTTTCTGTGATTTTTTTTATCTTGGTTTTTGTCGCTGTGGGTTGACGCGTTGTGATTGGGATTTTGTCCTCCAGAAGGTTGTGATGTGACAAACAAGTTCTGGGCGTGTCGCTGTTGTTTCCCGGAAATCTTGTCTCCTCCTCCCCCCTCCCCCCGCCCCCCACTTCATACTCTCAGCAGGACCAAGCTACCACCTGACTGCCCAAATACTCCTGCACTAGTAATCAATGCCATTTTTCTATACATATATTTTTTGTTGACCATATTAATCCAAGAACATCTGTTTACATTTATATTATCGGAAGTGGGAATTCTTATTATATAATACAGAGTCGGTAAATGTACTCCCGTAGTTATTTCTATAAAACTGTCTTTTCACATCATGCTCAATACTGACTCGTGCTAGAGGTGGGATTTGATCATAATTATCGTCTATTCGGCATTGTCTGAGAATGGATATTCACGCGGGTCTGTCTCCCGATTACGGGATGGCAAGCCGTTTAAAACATATATGTGTTAAAGCTATTCGACCAGTTGTTTCCCGCCATTAAAATAAATCTGCATAGTACACTGAAATGAAAGATAAGCGTTCATGTTAAACAAAATTGTAACATTGGTTTAAAACTGTAATGGAAAACCTGGCAGAAAAAGTATTTTTGCTTGACAGCTGGTCGTATAAGTTGGAAGCTTTGTGTACTACGTCACAGATCTGTGTGCAGTTCACCGATTTATTGCACCATTTATGGATGCTGAGCATGGGAATTCATGAGCATGAGTGATAAGAATAAATAATTTTTGCACTAATGAGGCCTTCTAATGTCACCCTTTTAGATCCCGACCTGATTTTGGCGGGACACAACTGTTCCAATAGCTTTAAGTTCATTTTGTTACGCTGCGTATGGCGCTAACTCTAAAATCTCAACTGTTTTGGTCTGACCACCGCCAGTAACTTTACCCGCGGACTAGTGACCTGACGTTAATTTCAAGTCCTTTACCTCAGTACAACTTGCACCAAAGCAAGTTGATATCACATCTTAAGGGTCCTATGTTGACAGTCCTCTTTCGTTCGCTGCTGAGAGTGCCCGACGGGGTATCGTGCTTGTGTTGTAATGCTCTTAGACTTGAATTAGTGTGATTAATATATACGAAATCATATTATCTGATTGCTTCTTTGGTGGGATTATGTACTGTGTGACCACACTGAACGTTTGAAATGGAACAATGTATCATTGAAATGATCCAGTTCGAAATCCAATCCGCGCCACGTACGTAAGACTGTCATATGTAAAGCCAATAGATCTGATGGCACTATTGTCTGAAGGCAGTTCAAGCTATATTAGATCTGATGGCACTGTTGTTTTTATTATAAGATCTGAATGCACTGTTGTCAAAATGAAGTTCCAACCTATATCATATCTGATGGCACTATTGTCTCTGTCTAAAATATTTGATCTGATGGCACGGTTGTTTTTATTATAAGATCTGAATGCACTGTTGTCAAAATGAAGTTCCAACCTATATCATATCTGATGGCACTATTTTCTCTGTCTAAAATATTTGATCTGATGGCACGGTTGTCTAACTCCATTCCGGTTTTTTTTGGGGGTCTGATAGCACTGTTAAATCCAGTCCAAGCGATGTTAGATCTGTTCGTTGTCTTAAACTAATCTTGGGTCTGATGGTAATGTCAAAATCCAGTCCAAGCTATGTTAGACATTATGGCGCTACTGCATTCTAAGCTACGTCAGATTTGGTGGCGCTGTCTTCAGTAATCCAGTGGCCAGATACCGAAACAACACACTGCGGATTCGGGAAGATTGTTCAAACAGTGCTTATGTCTACGTACTGCGGTAGTAAATTCGTCCTTGTGAGATAATAGGTCCCCCCACTAAAGGTTGTTCTCGTTTAACATTGTAAATATAGCCACTACATGTGTTTATTCTATATATATATACGAGAATATTTTTGTGAATCTTATCAGAACATTTTGCTTAAAAAACCAAACCTGTACTAACCGTTTTCTAGGGTGTAACGAGTGGTTGTTGGACAGAAGGTTGTTTTTTTCGCCTTCGTGGTTGGAAGATTACTTTATTGTGGTAGAAGTCACGTGGGTCACGGGTATCTTGTCCATTGTCAATGTGTAGTGTTTAGAGTGATAGCACGTTTAGTTAGAGCTTGGGAAGAGGTATAACATTGCACGACGCAGCGAACTATTAAACTGGTAAACTGGGGGTGGGGATACGTAACATGCCGATCAAGTCACCTTCCCTCCATTTCCTGAATTATTTTTGCTTTGGACATCTGTGAACGAGGCGGTGACAGGTTTTAATCCAGTAAACCAGGGTACTGGCAGTATCCAACGTCAACTGGGTTACGATCCCCAAGGTTTCCTGCTATGGAATCTCAGTTCACACATTCGTTCGAGAAAACTGCAATACTTACTCTCCAATATTAAAGAAACGAACCATTATTTGCACCTCTTATCCTAAAATGTTACTTTTGTTTAAATTAACTAGTATCTGTGGGAAGATCAATGTTTTGATTTGTAAAACCATACTTTTGAAAAACAAATTTGATTTGTAATTGTAATTACTGTCCTTCACTGGTTCCTTTTGATCCAAGGACACATACTCCTTTTATCGCCCGTTTCCCGTGTCTCCATTATTCGCAGTCTTACAAGTTATACTACCAGCCTGTGACGGGGCCACTCACTAAAACACCTTCTCGCCTTTCTGCCAACCTGAAATAATTCTCATTTTATGTCACCTTTTCTTACGACTTCCTATACATTTGTTTCGAGTAAGCAGTAATTATGCTTTTACACATAGGATGATACTACATTTTGTGTTCGCTTTGCATACTCAAGACGTGATTAAAATACTCTGGACTTTCTAGAAGTTGAAACAAATGTGCCGGGGTTAGAATATACTCCCAAAGCCTGGTGTTTGGGGAAACCCTACACTGGACAGATCTATATATTACGCATTATGTTTCTCTAGTTTGTTTGTAATTACTCACACCATGATATATTTTCCCTATTGTTTCCTGCATATTGTTATTAATGTATAAATGTAAGATTGCGTACTGTTGTCGAGTGTTTTATATCTAGGAATTCCGCGGCACTCCCATCAAAGCCAATGATGTACACTGTGACGTCACTGACTAATGGTCTCACGGTATGCTACTCGATCGAGTGACGTCACTGACTAATAGTCTCGTGTGACGTCACTGACCTATGGTTTCTTGTGACGTCACTGAACTCTGGTCTAGTTTGACGTCCCTGACTTGGTCTCGTGTGACGTCACTGACTGCTGGTCTAGTGTGACGTCACTGACCTCTGGTCTCGTGGTGTGCACACTAGTGTGACGTCACTGACCTCTGGTGTCGTGGTGTACACAATCGTGACGTCACTGACCTCTGGTCTCGTGGTGTGCATCTTCTGCTACAGGTGAATGTGTGCGCAAAATGCATAGAATAATGCATATTTCGATACTATAGAAGATACAATATTCCGTATTATAGAATATTCATATTCCAGGGAGTAGAATGGTCGTAGTCGGGTGTGACACGTTTTGACCGAAGAAGGGTTTCCACGTTCCACGCTCTGACGTCTTGTCCCCGGTTACCATGGGATCCGATGTTGTTTAGTTGTCTTGTTGTCAGCACGGGTGTGAGCTACGCAAGTGTACGTTGTTCGCAGTGTAAAGTGTCTCTGCTTCTGTCACGCGCAAACGTCCAGCATTGTTTCTGTCAATGGACTCATGGAACGTATGGGAATAAATTTTCATTATCTTCAGCTTCGTTTCGTCTTTTACCTGAACGAGATTCAAAAAACCTCGTTTGCTCGTCGTCGTGAAAAAAAATTCACTCATTTTAATTGTCCACGTGCTTTATACAGAAATCATTGTGCACAGGAGACTAACGGAACAGGGATCGGTGGTTCGAGCCCCGCTGTGGTCATGTCTGTGCGGTCGCAGGATAAAGATCCCATGCCCTCTTCGCAAAAAGTAGGCGGTTACCCCGGGGACATGGCTCCGCTCTTGCCTCCCTTCTCCCATTGACGCGAAAGGACCAGAATTGATTAAAGCGTCTTGAATATACAACCAACCTGAACTTGTGTCTGGAGATCGCCTACCCCCTGTTGTGGGTGTGTGGGGGGGGGGGGGGGGGGGGGGCAGGGGTGGTCAGGTTCCCAGATCACGAAGAACATACAATGCCTCACGAAGAATTATTTTCCTCATTCCCAGATTTCCCAGATCACGAAGAATTATTTTCCTCCTTCCCAGTTCACAAAGAATTATTTTCCTCATTCCCAGTTCACGAAGAATTATTTTCCTCAATCCCAGTTCACGGTGAAGTAAAAAGCCCCTTCCCGAGAAACGGATATACCTTTCTCCCCCCCCCCCCCCACACCTGCTGTGGCGCCATAATACTCCAATCTTAATGGTTATATGCGTTTACTGTCTTATTGGACAAGGATATTCCACATCTGCAGCAGGGACATCGTAATAACTACTCCATTGAGGTTCATTATGTCCTAGGTAGGAGTTCTTTAACGTACTTATAAAATTGTTATGACAAGGCATTAGATCTTCTCGTGATTGGCGTGGTTCATGTTTGACGTTTGGACGCAGGAAAATCGACTATTGTACCATTTGCAAGGCGCGCCAAATACGTTAGTGATAAATAGGGAAATAACGCGTTGGTTTTGAAATGAAAAAACGACCGATCAACTCATGCACCAGTCAACGTGAAGCCCCGGGGAGAGGGGGCGGTTGGGAGAGCGTTTTCGACATTTATTGGCAGTGCCAATGTCAGACGGTCCCCCGTTCATAGGCGGCACGAGAAATATATGCAATCGATAACGGTCGAATTTTCTTATTATTGAGCTTTCTGGTCTAGTCCCCCCCCCCCACCCCCTGGAGCTTAACATGGACTAATGCATACATTGTTTGTCTTGGAATTCTAGCTCGCCTCAGCTCAGCTAGACTGATCACACCGTGACACTTAGCGGAGTGAAGCGAGTCAATATTAACAACTGTTCATTATCAAGATAATGCATTTTTTCGTTCATTGTCAATATATTCTACTGTTTTATCGTTCATTATTTAAATAACGCACACTTACGTTAATAAAACACGGCTAGGTCTGTTTATCGGTGCATTCTACTAGATAATGAACACTTAAGACTAAGGCGTGACGTCACACACTTTTTTAAACAAAGAGAATTCGCAGCGAATGAAGACTGGATGCAATTATTATTATATTATAACTCCCTGTCAGGTTGGTTGTATATTCAGGACGCGTTAACCAACTCTGATCATATCGCGTCAATGGGAGACGGAAGGGAAGAGTGGAACCGTGTCCCCTGGGGTAACTCCCTACTCTTTGCGAACAAAGTCATGGAATCTTTATCCTGCGACCACACAGACATGGCCACAGCGGGGCTCGAACCAGCGATCCACGCGCCGTTAGGCTCTCAGGTGGCCAGAGCAATCAAGGCGAGGGTTCTAACCCACTGAGCTATTGGGTCGGCCCTTCTCCCCCTCTGAAATGTGGGCGGATTTTTCACTCTGCTTAACATTTCAAAGGTGACTAGCCCAGCGGAAAGTTCTTCAATTATCTAAATATTAAATTTAATAACAAACTAATAATAAGAATAGCCGTAGTGCCTTTTGTTCTATAACGTTCTGCATCTTTTCACGACATTGGGGAGGTACATGAATCTTAACCACCGGCCCTCCTAGGCAGGTGGTCCGGCCCTCCTAGGCAGGTGGTCCGGCCCTCCTAGGCAGGTGGTGGGCATTCGTTTCCCAGCAGGATGAAGTGAAGAGGAGGGGGAGGGAGGGGCTACAAACACGTTTACACTTGTTTATGAAAAAACTTCACCAGCGATTTAAAAGTATTATAACTGCGAAAGTATTGCACCAGATATGATTATAAAATGTATGTTTAACCGAAGCTCGTGCATGTTCATTTAATTGACAATAAAAACGCGACCTAGCGAATTCACTTTATATTGCGGAATCCAGGCAATAAGTGAGTACTGGTCAAGTAATGAATACGATGATTTCAATATTAAGACCTCTTATTGTTGCTCACAGATAATCCATCATGACATACTTCTTTACTAGTTCCGGCAAGGGCAATTGATTGACCTTGACCCTCAAGTGGCCTTGACCTTTGACGAAGGCCAGCGCCTTGCGCACGCATATCCGACAGAGTTGCTGGAGACTCGGAGCGTTTTTCCGACTGAAGTCGATCATGGCCAGTAGGCGGCGCTGCTTGTCCGTGACCTCGTGGTCGTCACGGTAACGCATCAGCTCCAGCCAGCCCGAGCAGTTGATGTTGAATCCGGCCGCTAGGAGCGTGCCGGCGAAGGCGCAGTCTAAGAAGGGATCCTCCAGCATGATAAAGCCCAGCGGCGGCACGAAGCTGTAGGGCGCCACGCCGGCCAGCACCAGCTTCTCCCCGAGCACGTAGTCACCCTTGCCGAAGAGGACGTAGGACAGGAGGGCGATGTTGACGCCCAGGGTGTCCGGTCGAGGGACGTTGACGTCCGCGCCGGCCGCGATGAGCAGCTGGGCGCACTCCGTGTGCCCGTTCTGCACGGCCGACACCAGCGCGCTGTACCCGTTCTTGTTGCGCCGGTCAAGGTCAAGGTCGGAGGAGCAGGAGGGGTCGGAGGACCTGGCCAGCAGTAAGGCGACCACCTCTGGGCGGCCGTGGGAAGCGGCGAGGAAGAGCGGTGAGCACTCGTTGTGGTCGGTTTTGTTGACCGCGGCGCCGCGGTCGATGAGGAAGCGGACGACCTCCGAGCAGCCCCGCCGGCAGGACTCGCACAGCGGGGTCGTCTGTCGGTACTCGCAGTCCACGTGGCCGCCCGCCGCCACGAACTGGCGGAGAGCCCCGAGCCCCGTGTGCGGCTGACGCATAAAGGCCCGCAGCAAACTCTTCAGCTTCACCGTCGACATTTTGGAGGTCTGCCGGGGAAACCGCGGAGCATCCAATGTAGTAGATACCTGCAGCTCGCCCGCTGCAGGCATCTATCTGGTGTCTTTATCTCGAGTCTGTAAGGCAACGCAAGGGGAACATATCTATAATTAATTTTATAATATGAATTTAAAAGAATCTTTATGCGATGTTAAACAAAAAATATAATGCCCATTTATTTGACGTTTTCAGGCGAGATTTACATGCTCCTTGCAGGTTAACTATTGTAGAATCTAATAATTTACTTAATTATTTACTACACAGCCATGAACCATTATTTTGGTAGAAGCACAGTGTTGGTTTAACAATGGTGTCCTTATAACTTACATTAGAAACCAACCAATCTGGTTGCAGGTGTATATTACCCAGTACGACTTTTTACCATGTATGTGAGGCAATACCTTCAGGCCAGTTAAGAACGTTCGTGTTATACTGGGATCAGTGTCAGCCACAGAAGTTTAATATTTATGATGCCATTAGTGCAAAATGAGCTGCCCTGCAGTAAAACAAGACAAAATATGTTACTAAAAACCAATTGAAACAATGATTGATCTACCACTGGTAAATGACTTTTATGTATGATGCCACTAATGCAATGATGTTTACCCGGTAGTTGGAATAAAATTCAGACTGGACTGTTCATATATAAAGTGAATATAATTATTTACACCATTTGCAGAAGGTTTTAACCTATTTCTGTTGAGAACAAATATGAGATTACTCTATCATTAACTTCTAAAGCAAGTTTAAACAGAAACCATAGTAAGTTCTCCTTCCAAAAAGTAAACTAGAGTTGAAATTTGCTTCTGAATATGGGACCAGAAATGGGTACTTATATCTTAGATATGCATTGTACATGAATAGAACCTTCAGTAAGATATATTTACAGTGGTTTCAACATTATACAACCCTTTATGGAACCAGCCAATGATGTTACATGATGTAGGAAGTCACAAGGTTGAGGGGTTGCATAGCTTTGGAACTACTGTACATATATCTAGAGCTGTCCTCTCATGTAGCTTGCCAGTCCTGGTCTAGCCTGAAACCAAGATGTTGCAGTTAGTTGTCATTGTTACGTCACATACGAAACCTAAACGAGAGACAAGAACTATGACATAACAGCAACATGGCAACGAGGAAAAGTTGTTGTTGGAAAGTTCTGCAAGTACAAAAAGTGGTCAAATTTTTTTTTATTCAATCTTGTTGCCCTTGGAACTATAAAGGTAACAAGAACAACTTGAGAAATTGATCAGGACCATTTAGTTATGTACTGACACTCAAAGGGTGATGATTTTTAACTGAATGCTAGTAACTGACACTGGCTCTCTTGGGTGAGAGGTCAAGAGAGCCATGTGCCAAGGCTAGGTAAACAGTAGCTTAAAGCCAGCCTGTCTGAAAAAAATGTCTACCCATCTAGCAGGCAGGCGGGTTGATACCCTGGTTGCATGCCCCTAAATCATGAAAATGTTCTAAAACTTTGAATTATTTTGTTGCCTTTCTTGATGACATCTTGCAAGGCCTGATCAAAGGAAGGTCTTTTCTGGTATAGAAGTTTAAGTACACTGCTGTTTTAAAAGATCCTGAAATAGCACATAACCCTTTTAGGATATTCATGTCTTATAGCTATAGTGACATTAGGACAAGTACCCACTACCACGATAATGTTCACATTTTGTGAATCAACCTTGTTTATGTCCTGGAACTGATGATAGTTTTAAAATGGCAGTAAGTAGCTGAATTTGTGTTTCGGTGGATATCTTTTGGATGGATCATTTCACAAGCAGCACCTGGGGCCTTCAATCTCAGTACATATAGTCTTTATAAATAAAATTTATAAATGTATCCTAAAACTAAATACAGCTTCTCTAAGCATGCCCCCCCCGCCCCCCCGGTCGCACATTGTTCAGAGCGCACTGCCCCTGGGCCATATTAGTCAGACTGGTATCCTAGTCCTGTAACATGGCCCACCAGCCCCAGACGTTCCAAGACTCTCCAAAAGCAAGGCTAGTTCCACTGAAAGCTAACTCTCACACCAGACAGAGCTCATCCTTGCATCACTATAGCTATACAAACAGCTGAACACCTGTTGCCATGAGAGTGGAACCAACCTTGTTTTTTTTTAAGGAGGCCCGGAACAAGCTATATTTTTTAAATGGCAGTGAGTGGCAGAAGGTTTGCTTTGGTGGATATCTTGTGGGCAGACAAATTTGTGAGTAGTGCTTAAGACCTCAGGGAGAGATATTTCAAGGTTGGACAGGTCAAAATACTGGTTGTATGCTCAATGGGGCATGTGAAGAATTAGAACGTACAGCATGTGCAGGCACTGATCAATGCAAACAATAACTGCACGGTAGCTTTTTTTGGTCCTGTCACAATATGACATCAGAAAACTGTGCCCTCAGTCATATGCCTTCACTTGTTGGAATATGATTTTGGAGAAAGGTCTTAGTATGTATTAGATATATCAACATTGTTGCTTCTCAATTTTTTCAGGGGGGCAGGTCAGTCTCAATGCCACATGCCCGACAGGACAGACACTATCCAAAGGTAATATTTGTCCCTGGGCCGACAATTTTTACATATAACTATAATGTATCTTGTATATGAATGTGGGATATATATATAGCGTCTTAATAATATTTTTGTGGAATCCAGAATCTAGTGAACATTAGAGCTTTTTCCCAACCAGCCAGATGTTTTTGTACCGATCAGGCCGCCATAACAGTTACCAAATCTTGCCATGCGCGTAACTGTTCGACCGGTACTAAAGATTAAAATATACTTTGGATACACCATATCGTCCTGAAAACTGAGTATAATATCAATGAACATGTATTTTATCCATATAAACCACTCTTTTTAACCCTATTTCAAGTATGCTTTTCTGGGATGTGATGATTCCAATTAATCCCCCCCCCCCCACCCACCTCCTCCCCCTACACATATTAAGGGGTGGGGAGACCATACGGCCGTCCTGTCTATATACACCGCCCACAGGCGACGTCAATCAGCGGGGGGGGGGGGGGGGGGTACCCATATAAACAAAATAGTTGGTACTTTGTTTATATGGGTACCCCCCCCCCCCCGCTGATTTACGGCGCCTGTGACACCGCCCGACAGCCTAGCTGGTATCCGATACGGACACGGCCTCCATTATCGCTCACATTTATATTCATCAGTTCATACAAATTCGGCTGGGTAATCGCACGTTAAAACTAAGACCAAGTACTTGAAGTAGCCCAGATCAACGTTGCACCTATATTCGTATTTACATGTGCTCTAACCTTGTGTAGTGCGAAAACACAACTATCTACCAGCAACTGTACAGTCAGTGGTCTCAGAAGCAACAAGAATACCACTCTCAGACCAACGTACACTCGATTTGTACGCCGTCTAACGGCCGTTAAAATACGCTGGTCTCCCGCGTTGCCATGCGGCCGGCGATGTGTTCGCACACGCAGGTAATGAATGACCACGGGCTTCATATTTGGCAAAAATCACGCGGTAGCGTTTGGAGCGTTTGACCGCACAGGGGGGGGGGGGGGGTAGTCTTAGCTTGTACCTAATCCCTATAGTATGAACAGGCATGGCTTAAGTTGCGAGCTCTTAACGCTCTGCTCATCTTTTCTATAGAAATGAGTAATATTGCTTATAATTACCGTTAAAAAATATCAATTGAATAAGCATAGATTTGTTGTCTAGCATTAATATTAGGCTTAGAATGTATACAATCATGTCCATAGAAAGATAACAATAAGTAATTAATTATCAAATTAGTTTTACCCCTCCCGTTCATTCCACCACGTTCAGAGCAAAACGTCAAATGCGACGGGCCAAAAGGATAATATCTCTGATATGCTAAGTTAGGGATAAATGATAATTTTACAAGCAACGGGAATAAGCGTTATACTGTCATCATTGGTGTGCAATTTATTTTACGTAAATATATTATTCAACAAACTGTTTGCTCTATATTTAAGATTTATCTTCTGGTCGGCGTTTCAATTTTACGAGAAAAATCTATGAGATCTTAATCAACTGACCTCCAAAATGAAAGCTGTTCGTGCAGCAATTTTCCACATGCATTATGATTGCTTGATTGCTTAATGGTATCGCTGTACAAAGTTCACATTTTGTTTACTTAATTACGCAAGAAATTAGCTACACATACTTTGCCACACAAGATGTACCAGGTAGTTTGGCCAACCACAGGCTTTTACTAGTTTAACTTCAGACCACAGTACATAAACATACTGGCCTAACCGGCCACAGAAGTCTAAGGCGAAGTCACAGACGCCGTAAATCAACTGACGCAGGGCGGAGGGGGGTCCAGACCGCCTACACATATTGTTCTGAGTAGGTGGTGCGGACCCCCCCCCCCCCGCCCCCCCCCCCACCACCCCCCGCTGAATGAAGTCAATATAGACCATCTCTAACGCCTTCGTTGTGACCGCGATGATTTGTAATTTGGCCTACAGCACGTTTTTCAGAAACAAGACCATGCACCAGCTTGCAGTTTTCACCAAAAAATAACATATAAGTTATATAATACAGTTTCGTTTCTGGCCAGAACCTACAACGTTCTTGATTGACTGTGTGAACAAATATGTGCACTAGTCTACCGTATCAGTAACGAAGCTGGGGACCCTTTACCCTCAGCTGACCATTTTCATTTGCAAGTCATACATGCAACATTACAATGTGGGCAAATAACATTTGCTGTCAGTTGGCCATATTCATTTTGCATTGAACTTGAGACACATTACAAATTAACCAGCATGTTTTTTCTTTCTGCTCTCCAATCCCGTGATTCCAGATAGGGATATTATTTCAACGACTAGGAAGAAACTGTCACTTCGTTTTCGCAGAACTTTCGATATTTTATAGGGATGGTCATGAACAAATGACATGCTATAGATATTATAAAAATCGAACAGGCAATTATTGTTTTGTTACCTATATATGAAGCGCACATAATTCGAGGCATTACAACACCAAAACCATCGTTTCGACGATAATTAAATGCACATCTTTATTTCAATGATACTGTAATGTGTCGCTTCGATTTCCTTGAAACTGCAGCATTTGCTTTACAGCCTTGGCCTCAAAAAACAATATTTATTGCGAGATTGTGAAGGTATGAAACAAATCTGGGGACACTTTTATTCTTTGATGATCGTGTTGTGCTTGGACAAAAGTCGGCTTCTAACTGTGAATTATGTTACAGGTGCAAAAGTCATCCTCCTGGCCCGTTTTGGGCAGTCCCACGTTTTGTATTCTCAAAAACGTCCAACGGGCGTGGGCAACTGTCTACATGTCTGGTCACCGGATCCGAAACTCCTCTCTGACGTAACTTCCGGTGATAATTAGGGGGTCCGACATGTATGCAAGACCTGGCGAAGATTAAAGATACGCTCCGAAGTGACCGTTGCGCAAAATCGACATTCAAAAACAACATTAAAACAACTCGACATGTAACTTTAAAGTGTTCGTGCCACGCCAAAACAACTTTAGCTCATATTAATCTTCTGTGTTTCCACGCTTATATTATCGAGCTGTAACGCCCCAAATAATAGAAGGGCATAATTTTTCCACTTGTTTCGCACCTACCAATTTAACTTCCGCGAGCGAGGAAAGTGACGTTAAAGAGGAATACAAACGCACGTGCTTTTATATTTAGATTGCTGATTGGCATGATTGCCCTCAACGAAACGCACTCAACCATAAAAACAATACACGCCCCGACCACAGATGTCTACGCACTGCATCAAAGCTCACCTGTCAATCTTGTGACATCATTGGGGAATTTTCAAATAACGCTCAGATGTAATGCTCCCAGAAATAAACCCGCCGGATCTCACTTTTGCTATCTTGACGAACGCGTTTATAGTGATATCGTGGAATAAAAAATGTAAACTCCAATTAAAACAAATTGTTATTTGTTTATCTTCCATAAACCAAGTTAACTCTGAGCAAGACAAAATCGTGGCACGAACACTTTAAGGTCTAATTGCTGCCACCGGACTTCGCACAAAGGATACGACTCAGTAGGCATACAGAGCGCTGAGGCCAGCGCTGCGTGCATGTCAGGGAGTGTTTTCTCTTACTTGAAACATATCACCTATTAGCAATATTAGACTTGCCATCAGTCCACATGTCACAGTCATAATTAATAGTGCCAAGGCCCTAGATGAGTTAACCGTAAATCGATCCCTTTTCAGGTCGTTCTTCCATGTATGCGCTAACCATTATTGCAGCATAGCTCACGTATTACTCACGTCTAACGTTTATTACAACAATACATTTTTGGGCTCCAACATGGAATATTCTTCAATACATATCACCTTGCGGGCTGGTGCAGCTAACACCCCCGGTTGGTTGGTTGGCTGGTTGTATATTCAGGACACTTTAACCACTTTTGGTCATATCGCGTCAATGGGAGAAGTAAGGGACAGTGGAGCCATGTGGGGGTTACCCCCGGCCTACTCTTTACGAAGAAAGACATGGGATCTTTATCCTGTGGCCACATAGACATGGCCACAGCAGGACTCGAGCTACCGATCCACGTGCCGTTAGGCTCTCAGGTGGCCAGAGCGCTCAATGCGAGCGCTCTAGCCCACTGAGCTATCGCGCCGTCCCCTTAAACACCCCCCCCCCACCCCCGGATAGGAGGAGACAAATGTAACCTCGAATCAGTGAAGATATGACCAATGATTCAGCTTGTCCGTCATTTCTCTTGTTATGTCAGAATGGAGTCGGCTAATTATCAGGTCACACACAGAAAACCTGCCACGAAAAGGTTGTTCGTACATCACCATACCTTACATCCTAGATATCCTGGATAGGTCTACGTCTATGTCATGGATACATGCCGGTGTCACATGCGGAACTACCCCCCAACCGCCCCCCCCCTCCCCCACCCATGCGGAGATGCCTCCCTCATATAATACATGATATTGAGACTATCTCCGATCCCTGGTCATACGGTGTCATTATGTTAGATACAGAGGGCATCTCCGCACGGGGGGCATTTCCGCATTTGCATTGCCCCCCATCTTAACCGCCCCCCCTCCCTCTGCGCGGAAAGGAGACGTAACAGAGAGCAGCCATAGTGAATGACAGGTATAACCTGGACCTAATCTCGCTCACCGCGCGTTCATCGAATATAACATCGTTCGTGGGCTTTAGAGCAATATGTTCTGTATTTTTTGCAGAACAACATCTTCTCCATGTCAAATAAGTATATTCTGCATGAATTGAAATCCCGAAAGCCTGTGGGCTTTCCCGAGAGTAGCTAATTTTGTTCACCGGAGCGGAAATTGGTGGCCGGCTTTATATGCCGGCGCGCCTGTTTGCTGTTCGGTATTCTGTGTGATGTCGACCGCGATAAAATAGTATGCGCAGTTTTATGTTGAAATTGTTGTTTTACTGACTCAACGAGATATAAAACATATGCATCGTAATGTTGAGCTACTTTTAGTCTTTTTTCTAAAATGTATTTAAAAAAAACTGGCTCTAAATTATGTTTAAGCAAAAAATCTTGCTTTGCATGTAACCAAAATAAAATTGTCATTTTTTTGGGGTTCTATCTTTTAAATCGTGTCTTCGTACTTGTACACTGAATACATTTTGTAGACAAAAACATGATAAATTGTTTCACAAAACAGGAAAAACATAAAAAGCTTAAGACGCAGGTGACCGCGGTGCACATTGCTTACGTACTATTTGCATACTTTATAATCGTTGGTTATGATAAAGAAAGAACACACAAACTACGAAGCTTGATACATTATAATAACAAATTTGAAAGGTTGGGGGGGGGGCACATATACACTTAACGGTCACTGGGGGGGGGGGGGGGGGGCACGTGCCCCCTGTGCCCCCCCCCCCCTTGGACACGCCTATGGCAATGACCTAGCCTATCAGTCATATGAGTGATAAGATATATGGGGGTTTCTTTTATCTTCTCTACGGGTGTGGGAGCCTCCTCCGGTCATGTGGTAAGAAGTCTGAGATGCAGATAAACATTTGCTGGGTTCCCGCCCTGGCAAAACCGTTTTGGACATGTTTCTTTCAAGCCTATCTCATGATCCCAAGAGGTTTCCAGTTTAGCTGCCATATGTACAACATCGGCCCAACAGACTATAAACTTTCATGATCGACTGAGATATCGGGCCATACTCTCGGTCTGCCACGCCCCCCCCCCACCTGCTTATACCTCCACACCCAACCCTCACCATCCAGTTGGCTCAGAAATTGTAATTGTGTCTGCTGTTAACTCAGATTAGTTCAAGCTCAAGTTAATTCAAGTGATTCAATTTATGTCACGGTTCAAAGTGAATTATTCAGTTCGGCTAAATTTAGCATGTTTAAGCAGTCTCTGCGTGACGTACTTTGCCTGAGGTAACAGATAGTTCCGACTTTCTGGGTGTACGTCTCTACAGTCTACTGCGAGATCCAGCATTACTACGATCTGATTTTGGGTCTACCCAAATTTAAAATATAGGTCAGATCATGACCTGACCTGATTAAGCAAAATGGTTGGTCACGCTGTGTTCTTACGCGTTCACTCACTCATCGGGTCGTCCCATTGTTACCTGTTACGCCGTACGCACGGTGATATCTTATGGCCTATCAGTACACAAGGATTCGTGCTCGGACAGTGAGTGTGTAAGAGTGGTTACAACAGAGATAATCATGTAAGGTAGCGATAGGCAACTCCGCCATATTTGGCCCGTGCATATCGGCCAGTGGCTCCCCCGAACGGTCGTACTGTCGAATTACACTGCTCAGTGGTCATTAGGGGTGCGTACCGTAGCACGATCAACATACACGACTGCCCAGAACGGACCAGGATCATGACTTCATACCTATAACATAATGTACAGTTAGATACCGATTTTTTGTCAAAGCACAACATGAGCATCAAAATCAAAAGATAAATATATATATATAAATATATAAGTACCACGACCAGATGTGTCCATACCCTTAAGATGGTCCCGACATCCCATAAATATTGTTTTAATGGGTCCGGAAGGTACGGAAGTGCTTTATCTGTGCCTTGTTAAGCACCGCCCCCACAATCCCCCCGCCCCCCCCCCCCCAGCTTCTCATGAAACTCAATGTTGTTTACACATCGATATATAAGAATAACAAAACAAGTGATGTAACTGTTAATTTGTTCTTAGCTGTGTAGGACGTTTTGGGGGGTCGAATGTTTTCGGCCCAGACAACTGTACAAAAGTTGGCAATCCGTATCCATTAATCTGTAAAATAAACATTTCACTAACAACAAAGACAGAGCTCCGTCCCCAGCCTCCCAAGCCCTCTACCTTGCCAAGCGCCCCCCCCCCCCAAAGGTTTTTCATGGCGCACCCCGATCCCCCGCCAAAAAAATACTTACAAGTCTTTATATTTAGTATTTTATCTAACTTGACAATACTCTATCAATGTTTATGCCCCCACCCCCTCAAAAATGAAAGAAAGAAATAACAGGACCCGTTGGTTTGGCGCGGCTAAGACCAAGCCTGGGACAAGCGCTGGGACCACAGGTGGTTGTATCTGTAATATTTTCAAGGTCCGGACCCCAACCCCCTTTTTGAGGGGGACATGGCAACGCGCGGTTCATATGACATCGGTTACTTCATCGTCTTAGATGTATCATCCCCGCCCGCATGACATACGGCCAAGATCCAACTCTTTGTCACGTCGGTTCTTCTCTTGCAGACTTTAAAGGGGATCGTTTCGCAGTTGAGTGATGCAAGGACGCTCGCAGTACGTACGAGACCCGCAGAGCCATCTGACGGTGGAGTTGCACATCTAGTTACCGCTCAAAGCGTACATATATAACAGTCGCTTTGCCGTACCGGTCGCCACTGCTATAGTAAAATCGAAAGGCTAGCATCATCATGGCAACCACTGAATATACTACAACCGAGGAGGGTGAAAGTATCATCATGGCAACCACTGAATATACCACAACAGAGGAGGGTGAAAGTATCATCATCGCAACCACTGAATATGCTACAACAGAGGAGGGTGAAAGCATCATCATGGCAACCACTGAATATACTACAACCGAGGAGGGTGAAAGCATCATCATGGCAACCACTGAATATACTACAACAGAGGAGGGTGAAAGTATCATCATGGCAACCACTGAATATACTACAACAGAGGAGGGTGAAAGCATCATCATGGCAACCACTGAATATACTACAACAGAGAAGGGTGAAAGTATCATAACTCAATTTCCGGACTTATCTGAGGCTGACGTCACACGCTATTCGTGTTACTACGCCTTTCTAGCGGTTATCGCCGTTGTGGGAGTGGTCGGAAACGGCCTCGTTATAAGGGCCATCCTTGGCCACCAACACATGAGGAAACTCACGGATTCCTTCTCGGGTTGGCTTTCTCCGACATTATCTTGGCCTCTTCGTATTTCATCACCCAGCTAAGCTTCCTTCCCATCAAGTCTGTCGCGGACGTCCTAGGTAACATCGAGCCACGTGCCCCTCGCACGTACGTATTTCTTTGGATGCGTATTATGGAATCCGTTATCTATTACAGTTAATGGCAATGTGCGTGTCTACTTTGAAATTATTCGTATTCTACAGTTAAAATATGTTGCATAAGGTGAAGGCGAAGTTAAGTTCGGTTTATGCCAACATGAAGCTGGTCATTTCAAAGAGTTCAATAAAGACATATAGGGGTGTGCAACGGGGTCGATTTTTCGTGTCGAATGTCGATTTTCACGACGTTCCGTGTCGCGTTTTGGCTAAGTTCAGTGTCGTTTTTTCAAGCATCTGTGTCGATGTCGTTTTTTCAGATACTCAATGTTACAATTGTTAAGGGTCAATGCCGAATGTCGATTCTTGTAAATATGCCTGTGTCGCGTGTCGCTATTCACCCCTTGCAGTAACCTGCATATATTTCTTTAGCATAAAGACGCCAAATTAAACATAATAAAAGACTCAAAGACGGTTAAAGGACCTGCATTAAAAACAATGGGCTACAGTTGTTATTATAAAGTAAATGGCCACGTGAAGAGCAATTTGCACATTGCAATTTGCGATGGAAAAAAGTTATGTGTAAACAATGAATATAAGGATAACACGAGTGAAATTTCTGCAAGAATCCGATCTTAAAATGTTACAGTTTTAGGTCCTAAAATGTTACAGTTTTAGGTCCTAAAATGATTTTGGAAAGAAACAACTGATTAAAGTAATCAATATTACTATCTAGTCTCGCGTATAATAATAAATAATCCCTATTCATCTATTAGTAAGACTCGGTGTATCTCTCATGGGTGTGGGGTAAAGCAGGTACAGTAGCAAATTTTCGCGCAATGATGACAAATGATCTAAATTTATAACATTTTACGAGCTGAATATGCAATCTTCATGTGTTCTTGTCACTAAATCCATGGCCTACCTTTTATTCGTACAACATTTGACTAAACTCAAATTGTGACGTTCAATGCCATCCCAAGCGGCCGGTGGGTGGTTCGAGTTCCACATGTGCAAATGTTTTTGGCAGAATAAAGATGCCATGTCTTTCTTCGCTCTAACTTGACCCTTCCAATTGTCGCGATATGACACACAAAGGTTAAACGTCCTGCATAATTCACCCAGCTAACCAACCTAAAAGTAGGGGGAACTAACTTTCGGAAGCAGGAAACTTTTCTTTAAAAATTTCGCTGAAATAAAGCAGTCTACTTACATGCGCCATCTTAGATATTGTACATTTTAGAATCAATACTAAAAGTCTTCTCAAAATTATGATGCATATGTTTTATATCTCTTTGAGTCTGTAAAACAAACATTTCAACATAAAACTGCGAAGACTTATTTATCGCGCGCGGACGTCCTAGCGAGCCGCGGTCGACATCGCACAGAATACCGAACTGCGAACAGGCGCGCAGGGATATAAAGCCTCCAACTTCTGCTCCGGTGAACAAATTAGATTCTCTCCGGATAGCCCACAGGCTTTTAGGATTTAAATTCAAGACAGAATATACTAATTTGACATGGAGAAGAGGTTGGTATACAAAAATAACAGAATAAATTACTTTAAATATTGCACGCGTTGTATCTATGCAGGCGACTGGGCGGTGTGTGTGGTGTCGGTGGTGGCTGTGCCGGCACACATGCGCATCTCCGCTTGGATCCTGGTCTCCGAGACGCTGCTTCGCTTGACGGCCGTCAGGTGGCCCATCTTCTCCAGACAGCGACTGGGCTGGAACGTCATCCTTGTCTGTACGGCCTTCGTATGGTTAGCCAGCTACAGCCTGTCACTCACCATTCGACCGCTCAACAAAGCAAGTAAGTATAGCGTATCAACACCTCCCCCTCCCCACAGGAATCGTGCAAGAATCCTTGAAAGGGGGGGGGGGGGGGGCGGCACAATACGATGGCTGAACAAACTTGCGACCAAAGGGTCCATTACTTTTTGACGACGGGGAGGGGGGGAGGGGAAATAACTTGAAAAGGGGGTGGCACAAAAATACTTTCGGGTCTGAAAGGGGGGGCACGTGCCCCCTGTGCCCCCACCCCCCATGGACACACCCATGGGGGGGGGGTACGTAATACATTGTTGGCTTTGGCGGGGTTCCGCGGTAAAGCCCCCCTTTTTGACCGCTAAAATCCGCGCGAAAGGGGTATTTTTTCGAGGTAACCCGCTCCATGAACGCACATTTTCAGAGCCCCCCCCACCACTGGTCGTATGTATGGTCACTGGTCGTAAGGTATCTTTTTCATCATAAATATCCGCTCCATATGGGTATCTTTTTCATCATAAATGTGTGCTCCCTCAGGCGTCAAGTGGCACCCGCGCAACCCCCCACCAGATTCGTTAAACAGTGCACCCCCCCCCCCCCCCGTGGGGGTCAACACTGAAGGCCAAGTTCAAGCTGCTCCTGTAGCATAAAAATTCGCGCCAAACACAAACTGCGTGACACGTTCAACGCGGGAAATCTAATGGAAGACACTGCTGCGGGTGCGAAATAGCTCCCGGGTGTTTCAGTAATAAATGACAGATTTCAGGGGGAAGAAAATGGTGTGTGTGTTCTGAAGCAAGTATATTTGAAAAAAAATGGGGTATTTCCCGTGGCATGCAACAAGGACCAATTCACATGGAAGCTCTCCGTGAAAACCTGTGCACATCAGTGTTGAATCCCGTGTGGAGTGGAGCGAAGCAAATAATTGCATCCCTCTCGGGTATTGAACACACGACCCTAGTACTAGTACTGTCAAAAGGCAAATGGTCTACAGACTGAGCTACGCGGTCTCCAACTTTATGCTATGCGTTTCAGTGCGTCTGCTTGCAACTTGAGCAACCATTCCATGCAATGTTTGTACAATAAACATAATTAACGTTTGATTTAAGTTGTTAACTTTCCAATAAATAAATCAACATATGGACCTTAGATATCTTCCACTAAGCAGATAAGCTCTGTTGAACTGATAGCATCCCACTACTGGTCGGGGATACCCCCCAGCTGGAGGGGGTCACCCGTTCCGTGTGGCATAGGCCTACACGTTCGGCTATTATCAAATGTGCCCGAAATAGATTAAAATTTGCAGAAATAGTTACAATAATGATCTGACAGACTTATATTTTATAGTAAGAAATGCCAGGACCAAAGCAAACAAAAAATAGTTTTACACCCAGTCGTTTCTTCACACACAAACCGCACAGCCAGCCGGTTCCTAACACTCAAACGTTGACCAGTGCGCGTCACGCAGCTGCAGCAAGGCACCAGCGTAATGCGCACTCGTTCTAAGAGCGGGTGTTTTTTTGTTGGTCCCCAAAAAACCTGAACCGGAAATAGAACCCGAGAGAACTGTACAGTTCTACAGTCCCAGTTAGAAATGAAATATACCGATGTACCTTGACGCGACTCCCCGAGTGCATTGTCAGCACAGTGCCCTATAGCTGGATACGCCCAATGTCGTGACCTGTCAGCACAGTTCCCTATAGCTGGATACGCCCAATGTCGTGACCTGTCAGCACAGTGCCCTATAGCTGGACACGCCCAATGTCGTGACCTGTCAGCACAGTGCCCTATAGCTGGACTACTAAGTGTTACCGGCTCGTAACCCTGGCGAATTCAGTAGTTTTCGTTCCTTTTCGGACCGGCGTTACAAGTAACTTATTGTACGTGTAATAGTTGCAATGATACCATCTTAATGAAATGCGACCACGTTTTGATTTGTCTCAGATATGCGGCAGGGCTGCACCTACTCCGACTTAGTGGGTGTACCGGCCGTCACCTTGATGTCCGTGACGGCGATCCTGGCGCCGCTCTGCATTATGACGACTGTATACAGCACCATTGGTATCCTGCTACGGGTCAGTGCACAGCAACGTCATCAACAGGGGCCGATCTAGGAATTTGCCAAGGGGGGGGGGGGGGGGGGTGCTCCGAGAACCCAACTTTTACAGTGTATGTTCAAGTTCCCAAGGGGGAACAGAAGCGGGAAGGACTACATGGGCATCCAAAATAAAACAATTAGTTTTGATGTATGGCTTTGGTGATGTCTGGTTGGCTCAACAATTGGGTAGCCCAGAGTTATTTATCTCTTTATTTAGCCAAAGAGTTATTGACTGTGCAGGGCAGGAATGGTGTAGTAATGTTAGTAATAGAGATAGACTATGAATTTATAAAGAATATAAAAGGTAGCTCATTTGTGAACATTATTTAATATTACTCCCTAATTTTAGACTTCGCCAGGCCCTGTCGAAGTTTCGATGTGGAATGTATTTTTTAAGAAAGCATGAGGCAAATGGTGTCACATGTAAATACTGCCTGGAAGAAAATGGTCTGCAGTTAAAGCTAGACGAGTTTCATATTGTGGTCAAATGTCCTCTTTCCTTACCGTTAAGATCTAAGTATATATCTAGAAAAAACCTCCAATATTGCAACCTTGTAGATTTTTGTAATTTAATGTCTTCAAATGATAAAGGAATGTTCATAACCTAGCCCTATTTGTTGAATGTGCAATTCTACTGTATGAAGAAGCATATTTACCTTGAGACATTGCACTTAATGGCTTTTGGGTTTTCTATTGTAAAAATGTTGTGCTTTGTCGCAAATTAAATGTTTCTATTTTTGTACTATGGGCCTGGCGCCTACAGTTGGAAATAAACATTATTTTCATTATTATTACCCCCCTCAAATAGCGTTCTTCCTCAGAAGCGGGTGGGGGGGGAGGGGGGGGGGAGCGGGTCCACGCCACGCCTCAGATGGCCTAAATTTTGCATTGAAAAACGGCAGTCTTCTTCAAAAAGGGGAAGAAGAGAGGTCACAGATCTTCAGTAAAAAATCTCGCTTGCCCCCGCTCCCCCACCCGTCTCTCTCTCTCCCTCAACTTTGGAGAAATAAGTAAGACGCATGGCTTTTTCCCTCTCCCGTCACTTTTGTTCTACCATTTTCGGGATACAAAGTGTGGAGGTCAACCCCCTACAGTTTAACAAAGCTTAGTGGGGAGGGGTATGCAACCCTACTTTTAGCAGTTTAAGCCCCCACCCCCCTGCCGACATACCGGGTGTGGGTATCATTACGGTGATGATTAATGTTACTTATGGAGCTCTTTACCGCCCAAACTAAAGAAGTCAAAATACAAATAAGAACCAGTCCTTGAATCATCCAAGATTTCTTTTGTCTATATTCCACGCATGCCGGACTGCCAAATGGAGTCTCTGAGCCTTGCTTGGTATCGATTCACCACAGGTTATCAACTTAGTGGTAAACGTCACCAGTTTGTGTGCTTCGTGACGCTTTGATATACGTACTACTAGCAGACACGTTTGCCACATCACAGCCTAAACGGCGATGTTTATTAGGTTTTTGAATTTATTAGAATGAAACAATCGAGTTTTCTGCAAATTGTGAAACATATGTCTCCTGGGCTTAGTTTTGGCGGACAAAAAGCTCGATATGCAACTTTAAGGGGTCGGTTATGGGAGAGCAAATTAGATATGGATTACTGGGCCAGACTCGTTTCGGCATAAATTAACCTGGCTGCATGTAATGCCATAATACATTAACGTGTCAGAAAGTGAGGTCTGACCACAACCACCGGCCTTACCGTGGCTTCGTGTGGGGTTACATGTAATGTGTGTAATATCTGTGTAAAGGCTTTGTACTAGCAGGACACATGACCAGGCTTGGACACACAGGCCTACGTCCAGCAGTTAATTCATCTGGGTAATCCTCGAGATTATCTGTTGCAAATTTTGGGGACCTTTACTTGTACAGTGCTTGGTTCAACGCGAAGACCCTCTCCTTTATTTACCGCGATCCGCTAATCAGCTAGAGCAATCTCTGTATAAAAATCGCGAGATATACGACCTTAATTGCAGCCCCCCAACCTCCCCCCACACACACACAAACTTTGAATTAACCAAGCTCTGAGTTGTATTTTTCAATTTTGTAGTTGTATTACTTGTGATAGATATTGCAACGCAGAACACTTTGTATGGTCGTTTTTAAGCGCAACCGGTTTCGGAATCCAGCTGGTCAGGCGTCAGGCAGCCTAGGTAACGAGCCGTAGATGACGTCACGCGAGGCCTTAGCCAAGAAGAGAGAGACGAAGCTGGTGGTGATGGCGGCCGTGTTACTGGGTTACTTCGCCATAGCCTGGATATCATTCTTATAATAAGTTAAAAGTTTGTTTCCACCATGACACCAGTACCCAAATTTCTACTATGTAAAAAGTTACTCGTACAAGTGACATACTCTGGATAATAATTTCCTATCAAAAAATACGTATGCTGAAATTACAGTTTCTTCCCATCGCATTTTTTTAAAAGTAATAGTGTATAATGCAGTTTTTTACATCTTGAAGAAGAACTTAAATCCAATTGAACTACTTACATTAATATTATGCATATTTTGTTGACAATTTTAACGAAATAAAACGCGTGCATAGCTTCTTAATTTTAGACATTTTATTGTTCGTGGTTTGCTTGGTATATACTACGCATATATCTGCTTGTTCCAGTTCGTGAGCAATATCTTCAACAGCATACTCCTTTGAGGTCTCGCACATTAGATAGTTTTATTTAAGCTTTCAGGAAGGACTAAAGGATTGCCGCTTGAAATATGCTTTTGTTTACGTCATTCAAATCTATGAATAGTTGCAATGCACTGTATGCAATGACATGGTAAAACTTTCTGAAACCTTACGGATTGAAATCCGGGGCGGATCTAGAGTGGGGTTAGGGGGGTTGCAACTCCACCCCCCCTCCCCTTGGGAACTTGATCATACACTGTAAAAGTCGTAATAAATCGTAAATTGACATTTTGTAGATACACCTCCCCCCCCCCCCCCCAACTCCCCGGTTGCTCCCCTTGTCAAATTCCTGGATCCGCCACTGTGAAGTAATGTATATATAGGTGAGTTTTATGCACGATATGATATCGCTTGTGTCTAGAGCTCTTTGGTTTTATAACATGGTTCTCATTGAATGGTTTCCTTCTTACCCTAGGGCCCTGGCGCGACTAATTGTCAGCACCAATTCAGCGGTCAACGTGTTCATTTATGCCGGCCAAAACTCCGAATTCCGAGAGGTGTTAAAGAAAGATCTAAAACATCTTCTCAACTGCTTCTGAAGGATCTGATGAAGGCATATGAAACAAACCTTTAGCGTGCAGTGTTGTCACATTTAGTTAATATATACATGGTTAAAGTTAACAGAATACTTAATCCTAAATATTGTTCGATATTGTAAATTTATCTGATTATTAAATTTTTTTGAATTTCGTGTATTAATTGTATTTAACGCAATATAAACACTAAACATCTTTTGTATATATTATTTATATTGTTCGACGGTGAAAATGTTGATTTATGCAGTAATCTGACCTAAATGAGTGAGAATATCTTCTCTGTACTTTATTTCATCTGTACTTTATGGCATTTCTCCCCTATCCGCCGTATGAGATCTTCAATATTAAAATAAATACAGCCTATGAATTGAATTGGGGTTTGTTGTCTTTGTCACAAAAGTTGTAACTGACACAAAGGTCCAATGCGCCATATTTATTGGATCGCAGTAATAAAAAATGAAACAAACAAACAAGGCCATCAAATAAATCAACACATGGAGCAACATTTGTAGTTGTTGAAAGCAAGTGAGGGACACTTTATAACAAACTTTGGACCGAAAATGGTCGTTCTTCCATGCAAGGGCGAACCAAAAATGCGGGGAAAGGAATGGAACGCGATTCATCTGATCAAAAAAAGGAAGGAGGAGACTTGGATGTTTCCAGATTTCTTGTGGGCTTCCAAGTTTATTTCGCTAAAGAATATAGCATGTGTTTATTTATTGATAATGGCGGTGGCAGGAGACTGGAATGATGGGGTTAGAGAGAGTCCACCAACAGCGTATCACAGACGTTGACAGCAGTCCCGGCGGTGCCGTCCACTACCTGGGTCAGCCATTGCGCAGCAGTGTCACTATATATACGGACGGTTGGATTGGACGGTTTACACATGTCAGCGACGAGCACGGCGATTGGTCGCATCACTTGTGTCGCGCCTTCTCATTGGCCAGGGCCAGTCTGCGGATGTTGGCGATGCAGCCCGCGGCGGCTTCCTGCAAGACATCGTCTTCTGCCCCCACCATCTCCATCAGCGGCTAGGAGACAAGCAAGCGACAGGGTCAAAAACTCCATTTTCTTTATTATTATCAATATTATTATTATTATTACTATTATTATTATTATATGGATGGAGGCCAGGCGAAAAAAAGCAGAGAGAAGGAGCGTATATGATCGGTGTTACATACCTTGACGACGCCCGATTCGTGCATGGTGATGCAGTTGTCGGGGTCCTTGGAGAGCTGGTGCAGGGCGCGTGCTGTGGACCGGTGCACAGCCTTGTCATGGGAGCGCAGGTAGCGCACGAGGGGAGCCACGGCTCCCGCCTCCCCGAACTTCACGCGGTTGTTGCCCCAGTTACAGCACCGCGCAATCGCCTCCGCTAGGTGGCGTCGTAACCGGTCGTTATTCTGAGCGGCCAGAAAGTAAGAATAATACGATTTAATTTATTTCTTTTTATCATTTAAATACTAACAGACAGTTTATTTTAGGAATCAAGATGGAGCATACGTTTGATGGGAGTGAAGTTTTGGACCGGGGGTCATTGGGGCGGGTCGGTGGGGTGCACGGACGTTTCGGCCAGCGGACGTTTCGGCCTAGGACGTTTCGGCCTAAGCCGGGCGTTTCGGCCTAGGAAGTTTCGGCCTAAGCCGGGCGTTTCGGCCTAGGACGTTTCGGTCTAGGATGATTCGGCCAAGGAAGTTTCGGCCAGGTATTTTTGGGAGGGCGGACATTTCAGCTACGCATAATATTACAAAACTTACATCATGGAGTCATACACAGGGGCGTGTGAAGGAATCCTTGACATGATACAGATTTTACCGGTGGATGGTTGGGAGGGCGGGCGGGTGACTCACCGTGTTGGTCAGCTTGGCCAGGAGCGGCACCACGCCGTGGTCGGTGATGACGGCCAGGTTCTCCTCGTCGATGGCGATGTTAGCGATGGCGGCACACACGGCGGCCAGCACCTCGAGGTCGTCCTTCGTCAGCAGCGCCACGATCAACTCGAGACCCCCAACGAAGCTGCGCACCATCTCGCCAGCGTCCTGCGTGAAGACACGCACCAAGACAACACATATGAAAGGCGGCGTTAAGTGATGAAGGGAGCGTTATTGCCCATCGCTCGTCACCGCAGAGGGCGGCGCGTTACCGCGTTATCATAGGAGACGTGAAACAGTGCTACCAATCCAACAATACTGGCGCTTCAAGCAATGCATCGGAGATTGTTCGCCATATATATACATGGGCCAAGCAAGCCTGTTGGGATAATGAGACGACAGAGTTTCGATTTGACCCACCTTGGCGTTCTCTATACAGGGACAGATGGCCCAGGCTGCGCTGGCCTTGACCTCCATGCTGTCGTTCTTAAGCAGAGACCACAGCAGTCGCACTCCGTCCAGCTTGTCGATGATACTATGGGGGAAGGGCCATCATTGCGTCTTATAATATAACAATAGCGTGAGTTACCGGGGCGTTAGGCAATTTTATTGGCCCGACATCAAGCTGTAGCTGCCCGCCAATTTTCAATATCCGCAGATATTGAAAATGAAGAGCTGCTACAGGTTGATAAAGGGCCATTCACACCACATCAGTATATCGTGACCAAGAAACGATACGCGCAGCTAGGCAACTAGGCGACAAGGCGGGCCATTTAAATCGATAACCACAACTCTTTTGTGTGTGACGTCATGTTTCATTGTTCTACGCCATGTAACTATGGCAACGATTGTTTAGTTTGGGTCAGATGACAGGATTTTAGCGGCCTTCAGATTAACCCTATTTTTAAGTCGAACAAGTTGAACATTCCGTTGTTAGGTGGATGGACACTTACGCCATGTTTTCCTGTTCCTCGGCGCACATGCCCACGGCCTTGGTGACGTTGACCAGCAGTGACTGGTTCGTGCCCGTCAGCAGGTTGACGAGGTGCGGGATGCCGCCAGCTTTCCGGATCGACAGTCTGTTGGGAGGATCCTTGGCCAGCTCGGCAAGAGCCCCCACCACGTTCACCAACACCTGTCAGCACGCACGCGACGACAGGGTTAGTACTTTAGTGAGTGCCTTATTTCGGGCGGCATTATAGTTATTTTCATCCCAAACGTATGCATGAAAAAAAAGTACATCTATATAACAGGGAACAGAATCTGCCCCCCCCCCCACCCCACCCCACTGACCTTCTCGGGCTGGTCCGTCCGGCTAGTAAAACCTCCCCCCCCGTCCCCTCTGCCCCCACCCCAGTTACTTCCTCCGGCTGGTCCGTCAGCAGCCGCACCTCGCCCCCCCCCATCCCACTCACCTCCTCCGGCTGGTCCGTCAGCAGCCCCACTTCCCCGCCCCCCACCACCCCACCACCCCCCCACTCACCTCCTCCGGCTGGTCCGTCCGTCTAGTCTCACCTCCCCGCCCGCCCCCCCATCCCACTCACCTCCTCCGGCTGGTCCGTCAGCAATCCCACCAACAGGTCAATGGCCTTGAGCTCCTGGAAGCGCACCACGTTCTCGGGACTGATGGCGCACTTCCAGATGGCGCCGGTGGCGGCCGCCAGGCGGTCCTTGTCCTCCCGGTTGTTGAGCAGCGCCACCAAGGGGTCGAGTCCGCCGTACTGCCGCACCAGGTCACGTGTCTCCTTCTCCTCGGCGCACTTGAAGATGGCGCTGGCGCAGTGCATCTGTAGCTCGGCCGTCTCGCTCTTTAGGTTGCTCACCAGGTCCTCCACCATTCCCTCCGTCCGGATGGCCAGTCGGTAAGTCGCCTGTAAATTAAAAATAAATCTGTTGGCTTCTGCAAACGTACGCCAAGTTTTACAGCTGCACACACAGCAATTTTTTTTACTTACATCACTAATATTTTCTAAATATATTGAGAAAAACGTTCTAGACACATTGTCCGACTGTGTGAATGTTAACTCTATGAGAAAACGATTCGTCTTGGTCATCCCCCAAATTCCATTGAAAAGCACGTTAAGACAAAATCCCATTGAAACGCACGTTAAAACTATGACGAAAACTGACAAGGCGGTCTTTGAAATGCGACATTGAAACGTGTTTAGCTCTGTAACGAGCATAATGATTTGTTTCCCCTTTTTGAGCTCAGTTTGTAAAAATTATGACAAAAAAAAATAGAAAAAAAACCCTGTATCATACATCCTTAAGTTCAATTATTATTTTGATCATTTTGCCACCCGGTACATCTTATATACGATTTATTCTCTACTGACAGATGTGTCGCATTCCAGTGTTTTTTATTCGACTTAAGGGAAAGTCAAGACCAGCGATGAATACTTTTTGTTATTGAAACTATGAAACCGAATGAGTTCATTTGGTCATAGCGGGCCCATTGCAGCTAGTAGTGTCATGATTCCCGATTGGTTGGAAGGCCAGGGCGAATTAAATGTCTGCGCCCACCGAAAGTACACTTATGGATGACAATAGGGGTTTTTAAGCCTATTTTTTTTTCTCTGCGAATTCGTAAATATAATTATTTTAGGAAACGTAGCTTTAGACTATATTATTTCATTGACACTGCCCCTTAGGCCGGAATTGGCTTGCCCTTTAACATGCTCTGAGTCAATAAATACTGACGACCCCGTACCTCCGTGGCACACTCCTGAAGCGTGCCCACCACAGGGATGAGCATGTCGTCGTGTTTGGACTTGAGCAGACGGGCCAGGAGCGGGATGGCGCCCGCCCGCCGCATCGCCTCCTTGTTCCGGGTCGACTTGCTGCAGCTCCACAGCGCCAGCGCCCCGCACCGCGCCACCTCCACGTCCTTCTCCCGCTCCGAGTCACGGGACGCCTGCCCGCTGCCGCCGCCGCCGCCGCTGCCACCGCCGCCGCTGCCACCGCCGCCTGGGGCGCAATCCAGCAGTGCCACCTACCGCAATATATATAAAAGTTTTAAATGAAAAAAAAAAACAAAAAACAAGGCACAGGATCAAGATTCATTTAAATAAAAAGTAAAATAAGCTTATATGGTATCTATATATAGAATAGAAACGATGAATAGATAGAAGAGGAGATGCACAGTTGATCTATAAAAAAACATCAATCCAAAAGGCGGCAACGCTCTCCAAATTGTTTTCGTTTAACCATTTTTGACAGTTTTAGGCTCTTATAATGCTGTCCTGCGATAGAGGTCCATGAAGTTGGTGTTTGTTTCGAACTAGCGCTCGCTACTTATATATTTTCTACGACAGACCTTCCAAATATAATGTCTTTGGTTATACCTATTCGTTATATGTCACATGTGCTACCAGTCCGCAAACTCGGGAGCTCGTTAGTCGCATCACATCGCCTCTACCCGACCTACTGTCTGTCTGTCAACGAACGTTTTTTTGAGGGTTGTTTAGGTTACCTTTTTGTACTCTCGATGCAGAATTTGAAAAACGTAGACATTGCATTGTCGTACAATCGCAAGTTACACGAAATAAAAATAACATTTCAACGCACCATGGGGTGAAATTTAAAGCACTTCACACCTTTGGCAGGCTCGACTTCGATCGAACTCAAAAACGTAGTTCATCAGTTACATGGCCTTATCTGAATATATCGAATGAATTTAGTCGGGTACGTGCGCGGTACAAGACCTGGTTTTACGTGAGGCAGAGGGACGCAAGTGCAACTCCCTCTGTCGTGGGAGATCAAGGGGCTATCACAGAGTAGATATACATCTACTGATTATGTATATTTATGTATAAGACCTACTCTGTGGTGCTACCTAACTCCTATAATAGTAACCATGACAACATCGATAAAAATACGTCATGATAACGTTGATGTTTCAGTAACGTTATTTCGACTTACGTTACCATAGAAACCGGCCGAAACCGAAAACCTGAAAACGTTACTCTCAGTGTTGTTATTTATATTCGCCAGGTGGCGCGTCATTTCGAATGACATTAGATATATCACAGAAAGGAAGGGTTTTCACGGAGAGGCGAACCGACCAGTTTGCGGATCCCGCCGTGTTGTCGGACCGTCCTTCTCGCCCGCCGGAACTTGGCCACGTGGGCGATAGTCTCGGCCGCCAGACACCGCAGCTCCTTGCTCGGGTTCCTAAGGATCTTCACCATGGTCTGCAGCCCGCCCAGGTCGGCGATGGCTCTCCGGATCTGCGTGTTTTTAGAGATTTCCTTCAGGATCTTGAGGGCGCCAATCTTGCACTTGATTTCCATGGTGTCCAGCAGGTTGATGAGCACCTCGAGACCCCCCACGTCGCGGATGGCCAGCTGGCAGGTCTCCTGGCTCAGGTTGAAGTCGCGCATGGCGCACAGGGCGATGATAGTGGCAGTTTGGTTTCCGCCCTGGAGACAAAGATTCAAGCAAAAATTGGCCTTTCTATTCCTTTTTTTGCATAAAAAAAAAAAGTCGATTAGAACTGGTTCCCCGCTCTGGATATGAAATACTATAGTGCTAATTTTGTTTTCATATGCACGGTTATATAGGCATTGATATAATAATTCGTACCGTTTATTAATAGTAAATACACAAAAATTGTGACTGTGGTTATGTAATTCAAGGTATAATTCGACAACCAAAACAGGTGGTCCCAGGGTCACAGGTTGAACTTGAGATACGAATGGTCCCTGTCTAAGTAATGAGTCTTATCGGTACTATACCTTGAGATACTTGACCAGCTTCTGTATTTGCCAGTACTCCGACGGCAGGTCGGTGTTGGCATCCTGACGCCTGTCTGCAGTCTCCTCCTCCTCCTCGCTCTCGGAAGAACTCTCTTCGAAAGAGTCCTCTCCATCACTGCCGGCCATTTTTCTGGGACTTCCCGGCGTCCTCTTTACCGGTTTGGCCTTCCTCTTCACGACCTGTTTATCCCGGCTACACAAGACAAAACAAGACAAAATAAAACAATGAGACCATGATATATATATATATATTAATAGGCCACAAGATACATGTATAGTGATTAATCCCTAGCTAGTTCCACCTTTCTTCTCATGATGTTGGTGAAGTCGATTTAGTCTAAGTGTGCAATAAAGTGGCATCAATACCAATCCGCCAATCAGCTGCATTGGTCGCTTCAAATGAAAAGCAGGCTATCTGCCTTTATGATATATGTCGGTATTAGCTCTATATTGTCTATGTTATGTAAATCCAGTTGAAAGTGCGATGAATAAATAACTGTATCATACTACTGCCTTAATGTTTTTAAAGATATATGAATAATCTCCAAATGCCCAGAATCCGCCCTTTTAGATATGAATAAGCCTGCTAACTATAGCGACTTATGACACGAAATATCCATTAGTGACGAAGGAACAAATTCAGATTATGTATCCATACTTTTCCTCCTCGACTCCGAGAGTCTTCCATTTTAGAGATGGCTCCAACTTTTTCTTTTTGTCTTCTTTCTTCTTCTTATCTTGTTTCTTCCTATCCTCATCCTGTTGCCTCTGAGTCCTGTGTGTGTCCTGACCTTGCCCATCACCAAGTTCATACTCATTGTCAAGGTCGTTGGTGGTGTCCACCTGTCTGTCTGTCTTATTGTCTCGCGGCTTGAAAACGTCCTTTCCAAAATGAAACAAAATTAACAATGTAACATATTTCAAATGCGCAATTTTAGCACATTAAGTAATCAGTTTGCACAGTTTCATTGATGTATTTAACTGCTAAAAGCAAGAAAACTTAATAAAACTTCAGATGCAGTCATCACAAATTTCATATGGTGAAAACAGATACTAACCCAGATGTATTTCTGTGCTAAAAGCTAGAAAAATTAATAAAACTTGAAATGCAGTAATTACAAATTTCATATGGTGAAAACATTTACTAACCTGTTTGTCAATCATATCAGCAAAATGACCGGACTTTTCCCTTAACAATACGACCAGATCTCTGTAGTAGTCTCCCTCCTTCTCGAAATCCAGGTTGTGGGTCTCCTGGCTCCACCCCTGCGAGTCAAGGAAACGAGAGGAATGGAATGTTGGTGTTTTAGGCCACTTTTGTGCACATACAGGCTAAATTGGGCCAAGGAACCTCCCGAGACAATGAAGGATGAAGGAAACGAGAGATCTGTCATCTGTAACTTCGTTGGCGCAGTCGCATCATTTAAAGTACATCTTTCAATTAAAACTGATCACTTTTCGTCAATACGCCGTTACCCCGTTTCATATAAATACATACATATGTAGATGTCACTGACAAGTATACAAGGGCATAATTATCGACGTTTCACATTGTGTTGCATGACGTGATTATGACAGTGGTCACATGACTAATTAGGTTTGTGTAATATGAAACATATAATAATTAACCATTTAGTCTATGCAACGGCAACGACAATTTCAGGGCGGGCGAGAGAATCCGGAGTTGGTAAATTAAACCATTATAGCATAGCTGGAGGAGAAGGAGGTGCATTGCACTATTACAAAGCAGAACCCGAAGCTGTCACGTGATGGCAATGATTAAGGCAATATATTCCGTAATTTTTTGTATTACCAATCTCTTCTCCATGTCAAATAAATACACTCTGTCTCGAGTTTAAATCCTGAAAGCCTGCGGGCTATCCGGAGAGAAGCATTTTGGTCAACGGAGCAGAAGTTGGTGGCCGGCTTTATATCCCTACGCGCCTGTTCGCAGTTCGCTATTTTGTGTGTGGTGTCGACCGCGGCTCGCTATCACGTCCGCACGCGATAAAAATAAACCGCGCAGTTTTATGTTGAAATGTTTGCTTTACAGACTCAAAGAGATATAAAAACATATGCATCATCAATTTTGAGATATTTTAGTCTTGATTCTAAAAAGTAAAAAAATCTAAGATGGCGCATGTAAGCATATTGCTTTAAGGCAGGTGAGTGATTCGACATTATAATTTACATGGAACAATCTCCTTTGAAAGGTATTGGAAATATCTGACAATTAAGGGACTCACCTTGTTCACGAAGTATCCATTTGTGCTGGCCGTGACGTAAAGCGTCTCTGAGTCGTGTGGGACGATCTTCACGTAACAGATGTCTCCGTGTACTTGTCTCCAGAATGGGGCGCGGCAATCGTTGTTGTACACATGGGTGTACGCTGTACGTCCATGCAATGTTTAGGGGAGCAGAAAATGTATCACCGATCAACCGACATAAACAATATAGCTACAAAAAGGACAGAAATACTCTCATTCCAATATAAAGAAGTATCGAGTCTTCGAGTGTAATGTACAATTATTTCAATTTCGAGATTTCCCGCATTAGACATCCCATTATCAGTACTATGGAATGTCTTATATATTGGCCACCGTTGTGCACACTTTGACTTACAGGAAACATAACCTATGTCCTCCAGAACATGTCGCTCCTTGTCCGTGCCAGAGAACTGTTTCAAGAGGTCTACCATACGGTTGACATCAGCTGGGGCCAGCTTCACCTCTCTGAAAGCAACATTTATCAGGTTTTATGACACAGGCACCGATTTTAGCTGTTGTGCCAGAAACACCTCACAAACCAATGGAGACGCTTAAATCCCTGATTTACCATTATTTTATTATCGAAGCCCCATGCAGACTTAAAAAAACAAACAATTGCTAATATTGCCTAATTTCAATGATATTTTGTGAAATGAAACATGCAGTTCCGGAGGGGAATGCGTCGTCCGAACCGAAACAAATATCGGTGATAAGAACACTCAAAGCGAGCAGCGCATCTTATAGAACCGAATAAAATGTAATTCAAGAGTATATTTAGGGGACATAATTTTTTTGGAACAGCCATTATTATGTGTAGGGGTATAAAGCATCAATATATAGTTAATACTCTGTGTAAATAGTATTTGGTTGGACAACATAACCGCTTTTTGTCTAAAGTAAGACACTTGTAAGTAAAATTTCAATTACGCTGCAAACTGCTTGATCGTTTCCTGCAGCATTTTGTCGTCAAAGTCCTTGAGCAACAGAAGAAGTTTGAGGATTCGTTTCTTCTCCTCAACCTCATCATCACCCTCTGACGTCGTCTGCTGAGCGTCGTCTCCCTCAGAGTCGCCTCCTGCCGGCCGGCGCTGTGTCTGACTGCGCATGATCTCCTCAATAAATCTATACGCGGAGCCGTCACTGCCACTGACCGTGGCAAATCGCTCACCACATATGTTCAGTACGGGGTCGTTATTGGCTGGAACACGGTATTCATGCGTGGAGGTATTCTTAACATTATGCATAGACAGATCGGTTTTATCTTTATTACATATAAGGTAAATATTACTTATTATCCAGTGGCGGATCCAGGAATTTGAGATTAGGAAGGGGGCACCAATTATAAATATTTAAGTACTATCCTGGAGCGGATCCGGTGAGAAACTTGCGACTGGAGGGGATGGGGGAGGGTTGCTGGTGAGGTTGCATGTACAGAAAGAATAGTGCCTGCCCCCTTCTTCAGCTGTGCCCCCCTCTGGATCCGCCACTGTTATCTAGCTGAAGGATTGTCTTTGTACGGATTGCATAGATTTTTAATGAAAAAAGTCTTTTTGATTGTAGGTCTTATATCTTTCTCATTACAGTTGGGAAATAAGATCTGTGCAGAAGGTCAATAGAAATTATATTCTATCATGCTTTTATTATGATATATAGCGTAAATGCGGTTTACCTTCTAAACATAATCGGATTTCACTGATTTTTTTCTCTCCTGCAGCTCTGAGGATGTTTTCCAAGTATTCAAATGAAAACACTGAAACCTCATATGTTCCATCAACCTTTTTAAGGTTAAACAGAGGCTGCCCATCTTTTCTTGTTTGTTCACACACATAGTCATTTCCCCTGAAAAAGAAAAAAAATAACTAGTTAAAGTAGCAGAAAACATGATATGCAAGCATGTATGTATTAAATAAATATACCAGGTACAAAACTAAGCAGACTTTAAACAAAGATAACACAAATTATTTCTAGCATCCATTCATTCTTCATGGAGTACGTAGTGATAAAATGGTACCTGACAAATGCTTTCATAAAACTAAATAAGTTACTTACTTTTGTGTGTAATTGCCAGAAAAGTCTGCAGGAGTTAGCTGTGTTTGCCATGTCAGAGGCTGCTTGAAAATGACTTTACTCTCATCAGAGTGTGCAGAGGCAAATCCTTCAATGAACTTTGCTGTCTGATTCAGAATAGTCTCATTCGCTGGAGTGTATTCCAGCTTGCCTCGGTTACCCTTCTGCGCTGAGGTCCATTGGGCAGCGCTGGTTAAAGTTTGTCCCATCTTGAAGGCCACAGATTGCTCTTAATCCTATAGAGAGGATAGAAGTATTAAATTTTCATAATTATGATCTTTTCCGCAGCTACTAAGAAATAGTAATTAATGACAAGTTGAATATATTTCATTGTGTAAAGCATTGCTTAAAGCATTGATAAATCTATCAATACCAAACATGGAAGATAAAGTATGTTACTTGACAAAGATAATACAGATATACAATTGACAGATGCTGGAAACAGTATATGTATAAAACCGCCCTGGACGACTTCGCAGCTATGCGCACTACCAAATTTGAGTTTGAATTAAGTGAAGAAACGATGAAAAGAGGCCATACGGTCCTACGACGGTTGAAGAGGATGTATGTATGTATGTAATACATTAAAGATATATATATATATGCATGCTAAATGGCAGTATTACCATACGTTCTACTGACCGAGCAGATGATTGACAAATTTCTACTTTCAGATCAGCTTACATTTCCAAATGGAATTTGAGTGCATGAACATGTTTATAGCCTTGTCTTTATGAGAGTTATATAGGCTGTGTAGCCTAGCTTGTAAATTCAAGTTGTATTATCTAATGATTGGTTGGTTAGTTGTATATTCAGGATGCTTTGACCGCTTTTGGTCATATCTAGTCAATCACAAAAGAATGTAGTTATACATCCCTTCCCCCCAACTGAACTATTTTAAAGGAAAGTTTGACAGTCTGGTGACAATACCTCTGCACCCAAGACCTGTATTTCCCATCCACAGTATTGAAACACCCTATTTGACAGTTGTGTCTCAGTGCATTGAAACCTGCTATAGTTGCAATGGAAACTCTCCGGACACTTGCAAATAAACTATAAGCTTTGCTGCACTTCGAAGCAGCCGATCAGCTTGATGGCGCCATTCACTGTTTACTGTGACGTCACTGGGCGATACCATTTACATCTTTGTAAGGGGTCATAGGTTTGAATCCCTTTGTAGTGTTTTATCATTAACTCTGTTTTTAAGCACTGACGCATACCTAAAGTGACCCAGAGTGAACTTGAAATCAGTTTAGTATCAATTGAGGCTAAACTTGAATTCATTGCGCGAAAGCAAATGCCTCCTGCAAAAGTGGGTACCCCTACGCCCTGACCATTGCGTTCAACCTCTGTACCCTTGTCAAATGACGCGATGGACTTTGCCAACCTGACCTAGATTTTGCACCAGTCAGTTGGCAGTTAGAGGACCTTTACATTTGCGCGACTGACAAGAGAATGATAAAAACTACATTGTCTGCTCTATTAAATAGCATGGCAGGTCATGTATTGTGAGGCTAGGAATCGAAATGCAGATCGGATAAACTATTGTTTAGACAGGCCCCAGTTCGTAGGTAAGGAATATGCATAGATTTCGTCCTCAACTGTAAAGTAAACAAATAATTCGCAAATTTCGATGTCCAGAGAGTTTCCGTTTTGACTATAGTAAAATACCTTATTTTACTCACCATGCCTCGGCATTGTAACTATAGCCAATACAGTTTTCGAAACATACAGATAAAAATAACAAAACACTCTATTTTCCTTACAGTGTCTCAGTGAAATGCCTTAGCATTGTAACCAGACGATGCGGTTTTTGAAATATGCTGATAAAATAAGAAACCATTTTACCAGCCGTGTCTCAGTGCAATGATCCAGCATTGAAGCCTCAATGGCAGTAAAATGTCACTGATGGACCATGACCGGCAATATCCAGTTGGTGGAGAGTGCCGGCAAGATAGCCCCACATCATCCGTAGCCGCCCACAGTCAAATATCTACTGCCTTTTTGAAAACATCAAAAAAATTGTATGCTAAGTTATTCAAAACCTTCACCTTATCCTTGGTCGTAGACTAGTCTTCATGTCATAACTACCTGCCACCCAGTACAGTGGGCAATGCCAATGTCAGTGAGCTAGGCCTAGCATTACAAATCATTGGCATTGTGATTGTCAATGAGCCATTTGTGAATTTGTGGGTGTTTGTCACTGCAGGACATTGTCATTGTCACTGTCAAGTGTCAGCCTACAGTGAAATATACCGGACTATACTGACAGCCATGTACATCTAATGAAAGCCAGTCAAATCATCTTAAACCCAAAATAGTTGGTACTTTGGTTGCGTGGTTCAGCAGTGACTTACTTTTATCTCGACTTTTGCTGTCGGGGGAGAGTTTGACGACTGAACTGCAAGTTACTATCCCGTTGCTATGCCAAACAGCTGCGAAGAAACAACTTCCGCTTCAAAGACAATCGTTCGACAATCTCCCATAGAGGGCGCTTAAAACATTGTTGGTGACTGCCCTCTGTCGGGAACTAACGCAGAAGCCACATTATGCCGCTTTCTGTGCACAAGCGCTCGATAACCGTCACAAAACCCTCTTTACAGTACAATCATTTAGTATCTAATAGCCGTCCGTCTGCGTAGATCACAAAACCAGCGTGACGGGGCTCCATACCAAAATCCGCCGCAGGATGGCGCTCCGCAAGCTGGTTCTAATAAGATAGAGATTGCATTAGTCAGACATTTCGGATTGGCCCGATATTTCCGGATGGAGAAACTCACTGTACACTGTACACGCCGTACACTTATCCCGTTATGACGATGGCTTCAACGGAAGATTTGGTTTATACAAACCTGCCAGGGGAGATTCTTGGACGCCCAGCAATGCCTAAGAGCTGCCATGAAAAATATAACACATTGTAGTAATTATGCGGCTCACTGGTACAGACCCCTCACAATCTGTTCGGTTGTTGACACCGATTATCTCGCCTGGCACAAAAAAGGCGCGCACGCGAGAACGCAAGGGCGAGGACGCGATCTCGCATTCTTGTCCTCGCGTTCTCGCCCTCGCCTTCTCGCCGATTATATGGCTCCGGGCGTGGTTCTCCTAGTCCACGCCCAGAGCCATAGCCCGGCGACCGGAGCCATAGTCCCGCGCAGGGAGCCATAGTCCAGTGCACGGAGCCATAGCCCCCAACCGGAGCCATAACCAGAAGCCATAGTCCGCGCCCGAAGTCGTAGCCCAGCGCATGGAGCCATAGGCCGGCGCCCGGAGCCATAGCCCAGTGCGTGGAGCCATAAGCCGGCGACCGGAGCCACAGCCGGGAACCATGGTCCAGCGCACGGGGCCATAGTCCACCACACAGAGCCATAGCCCGCGCCCGAACCCATAGCCCAGCGCATGGAACCATAGCCCGGAGCCATAGTCCAGGGCATGGAGCCATTGCCCGGAGCCATAGCTCGCGCTCAGAGCCATAGCCCGTAAATAGCCCGCGCTCGGAGTCATAGCCCGGAGCAACAACCCACACTTGGAGCAATAGTCCAGCGCAGGGGTCCATAGCCCGCGTCCGGAGCCACGATAATCCAGCGCATGAAACCATAGCCGAGAGCCATAGCCCGCTCCCGGAGAGGTGGGCGTCTGTAAGTGATTTTTAAAAAATAGCTTACACAGTATGGGGTCAATATATGAAAATGTAGGTCAGATCTCACTAGATTCCAGATTTTGTCTAATAATCAAATAAATAAAACTATTCTCTATGCCGTTTGGAGAAAGGAGAAACAATGTGAATGTAAACTCCGCATGATAGATGTGTCATCATATGTTATGCCAAAAACGGCAGCATCAATGTTACAATATCACGACGTAGTACACTAGAGACGCACGTACCCAGTTGATAAAAAGTGTTAATAGTGAGGATAATTATCATGTCCTAATATTTCTGGATGGATGTTACTCAGCAAGAAAAAAACTGTCCATTTTTATCCAGTTGGCTTTAATCGCGGTCAATAGCATATACCGGTACTTTAATATGTTGTTTTAAGCCCCCCCCCCCCCCCCCCAAAAAAAAACACACAACAACAACAGAAAGACATCTTCCCCTTTCGGCACGTACATGCAATCCTCGACTATTACTTGTATTTGGCTATAATACGTACATAGCATACATGCAAATTTGGCGAAGGAACTAATATTGATGTGTACATGGTTTCGATCTAGCTGGTTATCATTGAAACCTCAAAATGCGTAATCTTGAAGACATCCTCTTAAAAAAAATTAATAATTTGTTTCTACAAAAATCCGCTAGGCAACACCCACTAGAGACCTAAATTAGGTTAGTATACCTCAAACACTAGCTTATTAATTAAAGATAGATTAGATCTAATTCGCTAGCAGAAATAACATGCAGCGCAGAATTATTGTGTGACCGACAAAACGGATTTTTTTTGTGTATGCACCGGCTATAATGAATGTTTACAAGGCTGGTCAGAATTGACAACCGCAAAAGTGGACAATTTCTGTACAAGCAGCTTTACAATGGTGGACCACAAATAATCATTTCAAAGGGAGAATAGATTACAATCATAACGTACTCATAAGTTTCAAATGGCCGCCAGGAAACCGGAAGTACAGAAGCGGAAGTTTGAGTAAATGAAACGTACGGACAGTAATTTCGGGCTAGTTGAAAGCGTTCACAGGCGCCGTAAAACGAACAGCAGCAGGCAAAAAATAAATAGCTTATTTTCAATAATGACATTACCTGTTCCATTCATGGAATTTAATATAATATAATACATCGCCTTCGAACTAAAGTGAATACAATGCAACTGAAGGCGTTTCTGAATGGGTAATATTTCTTCAGTTCTTTATTCTAACAGCAGTCGTGGCCGAGTGGTTAAGGCGATGGACTAGAAATCCATTGGGCTCTGCCCGCGCAGGTTCGAATCCTGCCGACTGCGGTATTCTTTTGCGTTTAAGGAAACCCTTTTAATAAATAACCGACAACCATCACAGCTATTTACAGTCCAAATGAAAGAATGGTTCATTCGGTCGAAAATAGTTATGGAACGAGGAAGTCATGTCATGACTGAATTAGATCTACCGTCTAAACTTGCAAATCGCCTCCAGGGTAACTTTCTATACTTCGTCAGTCTAGATCTAGATCTACTAGATCTAAGCTTAGATCTAGATCTATAATTAAGCTTAAACTTAAATTTAAATCAAAATATCTGAAGTTGAATTCAACCTAGATATCTGAAATTGAATTCAACCTAGATATCTGAAATTGAATTCAACCTAGATATCTGAAATTAAATTCAACCTAGATATCTGAAATTAAATTCAACCTAGATATCTGCAAGTGAATTCGACCTAGATCTTCGACCTTCGAAATTGAATTGAAGACTTCAATATATCAGACACTGAATTCGAGATAAACTTGATTAGGCACCTATTAACTTGAATTGAATTCAAGATATCTTAAATTCAATTCAAGATATCTTCAATTTAATTCAACTTATCTGAAATTCAATTCAAGACATGTGAAATTAAATTCAATAATTCAAGATACCAAAAATTGAATTCGAGATAAGCTTGATTAGACCTCTATTGAATTGAATTGAATTCAGAATTTCTGAAATTAAATTCAAGATATCTGAAATTGAATTCAAGATATCTGAAATTGAATTCACGATATCTGCAATTAAATTCAAGATATCAAGATATCTGCAATTAAATTCAAGATATCAAGATATCTGCAATTGAATTAAAGATATCTGAAATTGAATTCACGATATCTGCAATTAAATTCAAGATATCAAGATATCTGCAATTGAATTAAAGATATCTGAAATTGAATTAAAGATATCTGGAATTGAATTTAAGATATCTGAAATTGAATTTAAGATATCTGAAATTGAATTTTCAAGATATCTGAAATTGAATTGAATCCAAGGTAACTGAAATTGAATTCACGATATCTGAAATTGAATTCAAGATATCAAGATATCTGCAATTGAATTCGAGATATCAAGATATCTGCAATTGAATTAAAGATATCTGAAATTGAATTCAAGATATCTGAAATTAAATTCAAGATAACTGAAATTAAATTCAAGATAACTGAAATTAAATTCAAGATAACTGAAATTAAATTCAAGATATCTGAAATTGAATTCAAGATATCTGAAATTGAATTCAAGATTCTTAAAATTGAATTCAAGATTCTTAAAATTGAATTCAAGATATCTGAAATTGAATTGAATTCAAGATATCTGAAATTGAAATCAAGATATCTGGAATTGAATTGAATTCAAGATAACTGAAATTGAAATGAATTCAAGATAACTGAAATTGAATTCAAGATATCTGAAATTGAATTCAAGATATCTAAAATTGAATTCAAGATATCTAAAATTAAATTCAGGTATCTGACATTTAATTCAAGATATCTGAAATTGAATTCAAGATATCTGAAATTGAATTCAAGATAACTGAAATTAAATTCAAGATATCTGAAATTGAATTCAAGATTCTTAAAATTGAATTCAAGATATCTGAAATTGAAATCAAGATATCTGAAATTGAATTGAATTCACGATAACTGAAATTGAATTCAAGATATCTAAAATTAAATTCAGGTATCTGAAATTGAATTCAAGATATCTGAAATTGAATTCAAGATATCTGAAATTCAATACAAAACATCTAAAATTCAATTCAAGATATCTGAAATTGAATTAAAGATATCTGAAATTGAATTCAAGATATCTGAAATTCAATTAAAGATATCTGAATTTGAATTCAAGATATCTGAAATTTAATACAAAATATCTAAAATTCAATTCAAGATATCTGAAATTGAATTCAAGATATCTGAAAACGAATTCAAGATATCTGAAATTGAATTCAAGATATCTGAAATTAAATTGAATTCAACATAAACTAAAATTAAATTCAAGAGACCTAAAATTGAATTCAAGGTATCTAAAATTGAATTCAAAATAGTTTAAATTCAATTCAATGTATATTAAATTCTATTCAACATATTTTTAATTCTATTCAACCTTTTTTAAATTCTATTCAACATATCTTAAATTTTATTTAACATATCTTAGATTTAAATTCAAAATTTCTTAAACATTGATCAAGCAAATGCAGCTTGTTATTTTATGTTATATTTAATCTAACAGTTGTTTCTCGCCAAAATCATGCCAGGATCTGAAATTGTTACATTATAAGCCCTTGGTAAGGTAACTACACACAAATTTGAACATAGTTTACATAGATCCCAACTTACGGTCACCTGTCAACTAAAAAGTCCCCTTTCTGCCAGGTTTGCCATTACATTTTAAAGCCAATGTCACATTTTGTTAAATATGAATACTAATCTTTCATTTTAGTGTACTATGCAGGTTTTTGTTATTGGCGAGAAACAAAGATTTCAGATATCTCAAATTGCATTTTGGATATGTTAAATTGAATTTTAGAATACAATTGAAATTGCCATAATTAATCGATAATTTCAGGTATCTTGAATTCGAGTCTATATATCTTGAATGGAATTCGAGTCTTATATATCTTGAATGGAATTAGAGTCTATATATCTTGAATGGAATTTGAGATATCAAGAATCAAATTCAAGATTCAATTCAAGATATCTTCAATTCAAATGGATATCTTAAATTCGAATCTAGATATCTTAAATTCAAATCAAGATATCTTAAGTTCAAAATGAGATATCTTAAGTTCAAAATGAGATATCTTAAATTCAAAGCAGGATATCTTGAATTGAATTGAATAGAATTCGAGATATATAGAATGCAATTCAAGATATACAGAATGGAATTCAAGATATAATAGAATGGAATTCAAGATATAATAGAATGGAATTCAAGATATATAGAATGGAATTCAAGATACATAAAATGAAATTTCAAGATATATAGAATGGAATTCAAGATATATAGAATAGAATTCAAGATATATAGAATGGAATTCAAGATAATTAAAATTACTGTCTACTAATTATCCCAATTTCGCTTGTATTTCATCTATTCTGAAATTCAATTTAAGATACCTAAAATCTTAAATTTAGGATACTTAAAATCTTAAATTTAGGATACTTAAAGTCTTCAATTTAAGATACCTAAAATCTTCAATTCAATATATATTAAAGTTGCATATCGAGCTCTTTCCCGCCAAAACCAAGCCAAGGCAACATTTATATCACAATATGTAGAAAACTCAATCGTTTCATTCCGTAAATTTAGAAACCTGATAAACATCGCCGTTTCGGCTGTGATGTGGTAAACGTGTCTATCCCGGGACACCAGAGAACTATGTCGCGGCACTGCTACTTCTATACTAATAAAATGAAACTGTCTGTCGTACCTATGCCGCTGCATGCACTAGCACATTGGTAGGCTGGGAACCGGCCTAGAGCTGCTCGCTGTCTGTTTCGGACAGGCAGGCTGGTTCCCAGCGAAGCACATTGGCACCAGCAGACATGTTGAATGTGTCAACATTGTCGCTGGGTGCGTATTGCTTTTCCTTGGATGTGGGCCGCCTTCGCTGTAGAGGCAACCGAACCAATGAATGCAGTGCATGGTCCGCCTTGGATGTATCAACATTGTCGCTCTTAGATGTGTCAACACTATCGCATGTGTCAACACTATCGGTGGGTGCTTATCACCTTATCCCGCGCATAATATCGCTTTCGGGTGCTTATCCCGTATGGTGACAATGTCGGCGGCGGGCTACCTTGCTTGGTGCCAACAGTAATAATATTTCTCCCAACGCCTTATCGCCCGAACCGTCATGAACGCAAACAAATCCCGTTTAGCCGCAAAATGTACTCGATGAACAGAACGTGTTTAAATATCCTTAACATTTATGTCCAGTTATTTAGTAGCTCCCGGTCTCAATTTTTGTCAATATAATTATCGATATTATTTCTGCCCAATGTCTACCTCTGCCTGCTACTATTTGACGTATAAAACAAAATACTGGCATACTGTTATTTCTTTGGCTTATTACTACGAGCGCCAGACGGCGGCGGCTAGTATAACAAAGCATTGCGAAGCACACAAACTGATTACGTTTACCACTAAGTTGAAAACTTGTGGTAAATTGATATCACGGTCAAGGATAAGATACTCTATTTGGCAGTCTAGCATGGGTGGAGTATAGACAAAAAAAATCTTGAAGGATTCAATGACTGATTCTTATTTGTATTTTGACGGGAAAAATACTTTATTTGTATTTAGTTCTGGCGGGAAAGAGCTCGACATGCAACTTTAACTACCAATTCAAGATATCTGTTTTACCCTGCCCGACAGTGACAAACAATAATGCATATTAAAATATTCGGCAGGCATTTTCAATGCCAATATACTGCGTAATATATGGGAGAGAAAGGCATATCTACGCCACTGAGGCCAGTGCTGACGTAACACACTTGACCGCGCATCTAGACTACCTAGAACGAAAGACAAAACAAGAAGCTCGTAGTCTTGTCCGCCTATTGGCGCAAGTGCCCCCAGGCAAGCCTGCTTCTCTAGGGGCACAACGGTAACAATGTTAAAATTCTTCGACGTTAGTAGGGAATCGACTGTAGCTTTTATTATAATGCGGGCGCGTACAATAATAGTGCTCACGTATTCTATATACCTTGTTTTATCTTCTGACATCAAGAAAGTGTGTCAACACTAGATTGTTCCAGTCATATTTTCGCGAACAAATGTTGGAGCATGCGACTTTTCCCTACCAACCGCCATGTGTATGCAGCGCCACCTGGCGAATCCCGCCACCATTTGAACCATATGTAGCCTGGGTCCCAAACTTTGTAACAGTCAATGACCTGTGAAAGAGGGCGCTGCTGTTGTCCTTAATTTCAAAGTGAGCGACTGACAAGGCCCTCTAGCGGAGAGTCATATGCTAACGGAGAGGAGGAACCAACTCGCATTCACAGGTACCGACATCCGCCAAAAACAAATATGGCGGATGGCTGGTCGGGAACAGTTGTGTGCTCCAACATTTCTTCGCGAAAATATAATCAAAACAACCTAGTGTCGACACACTTTTTTGATCTCAGATGATAGAACAAGGTATATAGAATACGTAAGCACTATTATTGTACGCGCCCGCATTATAATAAAAGCTACAGTCGATTCCCTACTAACGTCGAAGGATTTTAACATTGTTACCGTTGTGCCCCTAGAGAAGCGGGCTTGCCTAGGGGCACTTGCGCCAAGTCCGCCTAGTCCTGGAACAAAAAAATGGCCCTATAAATGCCTTCCAAGAGGATTTCACTAGAAATATAGTAAATGCAGCACTATGTAAAGGAAAACCATATTGGGACTCAAAATCAAATAAAAAAACTACCATATTTCATATATCGCATATTAAAATGAGGGAGAAGTTATATATATATACATGTGTATACATGTATATCCGCTGGTCATTTCTCACCTGACTGTCCTTAACGGCACGTGGGTCGGTGGTTCGAGCCCTGCTGTGGCCATGTCTGTGTGGTCGCAGGATAAAGATCTCATTCTTCGCAAAGAGTAGGGTGGTTACCCCCGTGGAAATGGCTCCACTCTCCCTTCCTTCTCCCGTTGACACGATATGACCAAAAGTGGTTAAAGCGTTCTCAATATACAACCAACCAACCTCAACTGGCCTTCTGACTTGAATCACCCAGGACTCCCGCAGAGGAAACATTCTAAACCCAAAGTGAAAGCGTTGCAAGGCACATCATGCGTGTACCCAGGCGCAGTAAATCAGCGTGGGGGGGGGGGGGGTACCTTTATAAACAAGACTCTCGTTCATAAGGGTACACCCCCCCCCCCCGCTGATTTACGGCGCCTGTGTGCGTGTGAAGTCAAGTTAGCAGATACCGATGCCTGGGAATCTGACAGTCGTGGGAATACAGAAGCGGGGCTCGAAAGAATGAACTCACAATAGAGGAGGTGGTGGGGGTAAGAGTGACGTGGGTCAGTTACCGGGTTACCAGATATTAAAGGGCTGAAGGACGGGGATGATAGAGGGGGGGGGGGGGCAAGGCTGCGAGCGAAGGGAGGAAAAGGTCAGAAGTTCAACGCCGCGGGGACGGAGTGGAGGGGTGGGGATAGAGGGGAGGATGCATTGGTGGCCTCAGGGGAGGGGTTGAGGGAGGGGTGGAGAGCGGGGGAGGGGGAGGGGCACGGGATGACCGGGGAAAGGAGGGGGGGAACAGAGGTCTGAGGCAGCGTGGTGGGATGGGGAGGAGAGGCAGGGGTGAAGGCAGGGGTGGAGACGGGGTGAAGGCGCACGACCGCTGCGCTGGCGGGACCCGCAATGATGGTGACGCAATACAAACCTCGTTGGCAAGCGAGTTCGGTTTGTCTTGCTGCGCAGTAAGCACAAAATGGTCCAACAAGAAGGACCATTTGTCAACAACCTTCCCGTTTTCCTTGAGTTTCATATTTCTGTGTTTCTGACGTTTAGTCTATGTTAAAGTTACTATTACAACAAAAAGTAAACATTCATTGTGATCCAAATCTGGCGGAGAAAAAACGTGTGTACAGTGACGTTGATGTGTGTCACGACGTGAACAAAAAAGGTCTCAATGCTCATTAATAATAATAATATTTAATATGACATAATATTGGCAATGTATACCTTAGATATAATGGGGTGTTATATTTGCACGGTTAGCATGGTTTGGGGCAAAGTCATAGTCACTCTCCTGACTGCTTCTGGGCAGCCGTGATGTGTCCGGGTGGATCACAGACTCCAGTTATGCCGACGCCGACCGGAAACAGGAAAACTGCTGTCGACCTTCTAGATGGCTGTTGGTGGACTGTCGCGGCACTGTCATCATCGACGAACGGAGATACCACCCCACTACAAAGGGGCGTCTCCAGGCGGCGCGGTGATAGAGTCCACTGGTGATAGCGCTACCACGATCTGGAATGCCCACAGGAAACGGCAGAGTCCAGAAGCTACAAAGACGTAGCAGCCTAGCGCCCTAAACTCCGAAGCGCTCGTAGGGATCGTCTTGACGACATCGGATGTTCTGTCGTCGCCTGTCCTGAGGTAGTCTGTCCACTCCGATGTGGATGCAGTACTTATACCGATGGCCACTCCCATGATAAACGCACCATCGACCGCACTGAGCTAATCAATAGCGGCTGCTGAGCATATGGCCACTCCCAGAACGATCTCACCATCGACCGATTTGAGCTCAACTCAACTCAACAGTCACTGCTGAGTTTAAGAAACTGACATTACAAATGGAGTAAACTGGTAATCAAGTTTATGACAATGTGCTGGTGACGTAACACGCATGAAGTAATCTCCACCAGGGCGAGCGCCAACGACTAACTTTCCGGAAGTCACTGGTACCAACCATATATATACTGGACGTTATTGGCCAGGATTCGCGATTGGCAGCGCCTCCTTGAGGCAGAGTGTTATACAGTGTTTACAGCTGTTCCAACAGCTGCGGCGCCTCACGTGATCTGACGGAACACCCCCGCCGCAAAATTTGTTGAAATAGTAACTTTTAAATACACACTTCAGTTATAATGCCGCAAATTACGTGCCTTTCGGACGTAACTGATCCAGCTCGTAGTGGCGTAATAGCCTCTATCAGACTTCGGGGTCTGCCGACGTCACAAACCGGTGACATCATATCTATTTTTAGAACACGCGTGCGGCTCCGGAATGCCGGGCAAACAAACCAGCAGACGCCCGGGCTGATGCATGCTAGCATGGCAGACTCAGTACCTTTTCTACAAATTTAACTCTTACAAGATGATGTTAAAGGGGCGTAATTGTGTTACCCGGCTGTAGAAAGTCACTCCAATACTAATACGAAGAGATGGTTGCAGTGTCGCGGCCCCGGGGGGAGGGAGGGGAATTTTTATACAAATCTGGTGAGGGGAGGGGACGGAGTTGCTCTGTTGCCCTTGATGCCTGAGAGAGCGGTCGTTTGTGATTAAAAATATAGCCATCTAGAGCGGACATTTGTGATAAAATAAGAACTAATATTTTAAAACTTGCCACCGGCCAGGGGGGCGGGGTTGCCGGGACTATGGAATATACCGAGCGGGTTTGGAGGTGAAACGCCCCTCCCGAGCCGATCTTGGAGGTGGAAAAGGGGGGCTTTAGCTGATCCTCCCCCAAACCATCATTGTAATAAGAACCTCCCCCCCCGCAACTAGCCTATCAGCGGGAATCGTACAATTATATTGGAAATGTGAGTAGAATTTCATTTTACCAAAATTTCACCCCATCCCATTGTGATCATTTGTTTACATGATTGGCTGCATTGTTTTATTTGTTTAACTTATGCATTACGTGGCTGCCGATTCTTTGGAAACTGTACAGATATAAATAATAATTTCAATTTTTAAATGCAGCATTTAAACATAATTAATCAGTCCCCCCTCCCCTCATATATCACCACCGCTTCTGAACTAGACTCTGATCTAAATTAAGACTGTCTGGATGGCCAAGAATAAAAGATCCATATTTCGATAATAGGAGAGTGCGCCAAGTTTTACCTGCGATTATATTACTTGCGGTATCAGCTTAACACTTTATATAACAACGCATGTCAGTGGCGGATCTAGGGGGGGGGGGGGTTAGGGGGGGGGGGAACCCGAACATACACTGTTAAAGTCGGGTTCTTTTTTTTCACAGCGCACACTCCTCGGTCGGGAGTTTCAGAGAGCAACCTCCCCCTTGGCAAATTCCTAGATCCGCCACTGCATGTATAGGCAAATGGCCAGAATAAGCGGGCAGCGTGTCCATATATTAATAACTCGAAAAATTGCTGTAAAGGTGACTACTGGCTTCGAACAAATAATGCCCAATATTCAGCTTAATCGAGCATCTTGTGACTCAGCAAAAACCATGCAAACACCGAAATTAGGCGATCAATATAGCCACCTAACCGAACTTCCCCCACACCATCAAGAAGTTTGAAGTGCAACGGTCAGTTATCTCTTAATCCCATCCAGGAGAAGGGGGGGGGGCTGGGTTCTAAGATTGCCACTCTCTTGCTGACCGAGGTAGTGGCTCGTGCCGGGCAAAGTACGGGATGGGGTGAGGGTGATGATGTTACAGATTTTCTGCATGTAACTTAGCTTACGGATCCGACAGTCGTGAGCCTCTTTTGATGGCAAAAACCATACTGTCACGACAGTTTGCCCGGAGTAGCATAATAACCTGTCCTGCCATGGTTCTTTCATGCCACTAACCCTAACCAGAACCTCAATACTAACCCAAACCCCAACCCTGGCCGTATTAATAATCACCACTTAGGCTACGCCATAACACTTAGCGCTAAGTGGAACCTTTGTCGATCGATTATCTGGTTCTCGATTATCTGGTTCAAAATACATATATAAGTAGATCTAGTTACCCAAAAAGTGGATTTTCTGAATTGAGGAAGTGCTAAAATTATATTGAAGAAGATTTTTTCTTAATCCTAACATAAACCAAACAAGGAGACACCAACCGTAGGCCTATATCCAAATGGTGGTGATGGTGGCGATGGTTGGTGGCGATGGTGGCCATGGTGGCGACTCCTGCGGCCGACCAGGAGGCGCCACCGCGGTAGCCCTGGTACATGCCTCTCTTACCACGCCCGTAAACGGAGCAAGGGTACCAACGCGGCTGCTCATTCATTGAAGCAGGACGCTGACTGACTGACGGACCCTGTCACATAAATCTTCAGTCTGTACACACAAATCCCGAACGAACGTCTTCCCCAATTACGTGTGTATGTCATGTGCCGGGAGTAGATCTGTAGATCGAGGGAAATGAGTCAGATGTTCGCGACGCTGTATCGTATCCATTCTGAGTCCCTCAAGATGATGTTCGCGGCATAGTATATACATAAGTGGATACCATGGTCTGTTACCTAACACTGCGCGCAGATCCAATAAAAATCAGTCACCAGGGCAACAGACAAGAGACACATGCGCTCGGGCTGGGCGCACGCTGCTCGCACGGTCTGCCTGCCAGTGTCAGAGTATGTCTCCCTGCGGTGAAGTCACTGCGTAGTACTTGCCCGCCGCTCGTCTCCCGCCAAACTGTCCATGGGCGCAAAGGGGGCGGGGCTTAATAAAGCTGATCTCCGGGCGGCTGGCCGACAGCGGACTCTACACCACTGGCCAAACACTGCGGAACCTGACCCCAAGAGATCCCACTAGATGGCAGCACATGTCCCAGATTGGGTCGTCAAGAATTAGAGCTTGTTCGATTTACTTAGAGCGTGATAGAGTCGTCTATTCCAAACTCTACCTTTCCCAAAGAGCACTTGTCATGCGATTGTTTCGCCTCTTCTCTTCCTGGAAGATCTCTTCTTCTCTTCCGCCCAGGTAGGTGGAAGAGAGATCGAAGAGGTAGAGCCTATTCGAAGATGGCGGAAGCTAAATATGCAATATTTGCTAGGTGTGACCAATTAGGTTTAAAGCAGCCTGCCCACATGCGCCATCTTAGATTTATACACTTTAGAATCAAGATTAAAATGTATCTCAAAATTATGATTCATATATGTTTCATATCTCGTTGAATCTGTAAAACAACAATTTCAACATAAAACTGCGCAGACTAGTTTATCGCGCGCGGACGTCCTAGCGAGTCTCGGTCGACATCAAACAAAATACCGAACAGCGAACAGGCCCGCAGCGATATAAAGCCGGCCACCAACTTCTGCTCCGGTGAACAAATTTGCTTCTCTCCGGATAGCCCACAGGCTTTCCGGATTTAAAATCAAGACAGAATATACTTATTTGTCATGCAGAAGAGATAGGTGATACAAAAATTACAGAACATAAAATTGCTTTAAGGGTGAAATACATGAATAAAACAATGAATGAAATTATGTAAAGCATGTGTAAACCCTTAATTTGTTATTTGAAGGTTATGTGCGTTTATATGTGGAGTGCCCACATAGGCACTTAGCCATGTATCTGTCTGTTGCATGATGTTAGGCGATAATATATGGGTGTGGCGATTTAGCGAGTTTCCGTTTCGCCATATTGGAAAGGATTCCTCCAACTCGTCAGACGCGATCGATTCATCTGTCATATTCATTATTTTGTGGATGGAAGAGTTAAAACGATTATGATATCAGAACCGATGGGGTTTTCCCACCTACACGCAAACGCTTCGATTTCTTGGTTAGCATATATTTCGGCAATGGCATGGGTCGTGGCCATGTGCTTATGAAGTTGTGCCGGCATAAATAGGCCATCTGTTTCATTGTCTACCTGCAATTGGACTGTCCGTTAATAAAGTAGTCTCATACCTTTGTCCAGAAGTCTCTATACATTACATCCATGATTAACTATACCGTATGTGGTGAGCGAACTGACCGTTCCGCGGAACCAAAACCATCGCGATTTTTCCCGAACAAAAACTGTTTGCATAAGTGATAAAAACCGCATTGTTATTTTCTTTGCCTAATAAAGCTGGTTTCATAATCGGCTTCATTTACCGAAATGCGCGGGAAACGCATTCGCAGAGAGTTTGGGCTGCGCGGTGCCTGGTGCGCGCGCTACCGGTCAGTTCGTGAAGCAGGGTTGAGTTGCGGAGCACGATCGACCGCCGCGAACAATTTGTTGCGGGCATATTCACTAAATAATTAACCCTAATTTGGAAATTACAGCTCACTCTAAATAGTGTAAAATATTGATAAATAAAGGATAATTATTATGCATCAATATTTACGGGTAATCCCCACGTATTATAGAAAAAATCGTCGTCCAGAGTTGAATATTATGATGCGGAACTACTCTCGCTGAGGCGGTCGGTCGCTCCGCAACTAAACCCAGACACCGTCGGGCGCACTCTCTGCTTTCGACTTAATTCGCTAGGGCTCCATTATATCTCAATCCATTTTCACACTCGCTCGCCAGGGCGGCGCGGAGCAAGTTAATAGGACAAATGCGCCGCGCGTTTCTACAACTTAGTGCCAGGCACCCTGCCTAAGCCTAATAACACACGGTATCAGGTGATGAAACGAAAGAGTTACGTCACAATTATAACTTTCTCGAAAGGGTAAAAGATCTTTTGTGCTGTATTAAATACACAGAGCTCGTTAGTTTTACCTTTATTCTCGAAAATTATAATGTTGCAAGAAATTACAGCTGATTTGGCCCTTTTGCAAAAATCCAGAAATTTGCCCCCGGCCGAGACAGCAGCGGTAGAAGCGGAGCTTGCGTAGCGCCACCGTGCGGGGGGCTTGCGTTGAGCGAAGTCATGATAACATCGCATGATAACAAACACGAGATCACTATAATACGGAGTCTCAAGCAGAGCTAGTGCTTGACAAATTAATGACCAGCGTTCGTTCCTGACATAACCTTCTGCGTTACCGCCTACCTCAAAGTTGACCTCCACGGTGTTGGCGTCTCGAATGGTTTAAGAGGGTTGTTTATGTTAAATTTTGTATTCTCGATGTAGAATTTGAAAAAAGATGGGACATTTCATTGTCGTACGAGCACAAAAGCTCTATGTCGAAAATCAACGAAAATTCATTGCTGTGTCAAGTCATGGACCTTGTATAGTGAAGGGACAGGTCACTACACGGAGCCGCCCCCCCCCCCCCACACCCCCACCCCTCGCTAACCCGCGTAGTCCACTACCGTGTCTACCCCATGCACCATCCACTCTCCTTATCTCCACCCCCACCTCCAAGTTAAGGCTGTGCCCTATGCGGCCACCACCCTCTCCCACCTACCCCCATCGATCCACCCCGTGCCGTCACCCCTGCCTCCATCCCCTTACATTCTACGCCGCCTCCACCGCCCAATTTGCACTCCCAACCTTCGCTCGTTCATCCTCACCGCCAGCCCCCCCCCCCCCCCCGAGTTCTGTCACGGCTCGCTACCCAGTAAATCAACAGATCAAGAGCCAAGTGAATAGATAGGTTTCAATAGATACACACAAACACAATCCGTTGGTCAGTTGTCTGCCACGACGATGTTATTATATGACTGATTGATGTGGGTGAGTAATTGCCTTGGAGGGCACACCTGTGTGGGCATGTCTCTCTGGTCACTACACATCGGCCACCGACAAGCCCACTGCTGGCTGACTGAAATCAAGCTAAATCAAGCCGGTATTGACAAATTACGCCACAATTCGGCATTTAGAAGAACGCGACATGCTCAGGCTTATCATGGACATACCAGAAACCCATGGACTTGGATAGGTTGGTCAGTCACTTGGCATCAGATCTCCAACATACAAGGGTGTCAAATGAAAGGCTAAGGCTGCCTGCATATCTGTTAGTATCATAATTTTGGAACAGTTGTTAATTAACCAGCTTCCGTGGTCAGATATTCACGCCCTACCCGGTGGAGTTGGAATCCGCTTAATCAAGGAAAACTTATCCGATATATTGAAGGGGTGCTTCAAGGTCACGGTGGAATGTCGAGCGGCTCGATAATCTAACCACTTAATATATACCGGATATCTTTCCGTCGCCATGGTAACCTTTAATCGCCTTGGTTACCTGAGATGGATCCGGATCAGGCACAGCTTCGGATCACGCCGGGGACAGATCCTGACGGCGATGATGGGTCTGATCCTGATGTGCAGCTTGATGATAGTGACTATCGATCCAAAATACCAGGAGCGCCAGGGGGAAGAGGGAGATCTGTCCAAGCTACTGGATGCAAACCTGATTAACGGGAGGTTCGGATCTCTAACAAGGGTGGTGGATGCAGGTAGCGGAAATCCTCAAGTCCATGAGGAAGAGGATTCCTATAGCATTAAACCGGATCGTCGCTTGAATAGGCGGCAAGGTGAAGAGCCACGAAAGTTAACTAAGATGCGCGATGTGTTACATGACTCTGAACCTACCAGGATACTTGGCTTAGGCTTACGCAAACACGATGATATCGTGCAGGGGAACAACACGGAAGCCGCAAGGGATACATCAAAGAATAGCAGATCTAGTGGCGTGGATATCATTAAAACTCCGCAAGAACTTCGACGGAACACCTCAAGCCAACGAAACGACGCCATTGCTAAATCCCCGACCGGAAAGTCATACAATAATACATCAAGGCCATCACGAAACGCGTCTCAAAATGGCGGTCGTGAAGCACGAGGTTCTTCATCCGCTGTTGCCATAGTGACGTTACAGAGCCGGTCCAAATCAGCTGACCCTCCTCTGTGCGTGCTGAATAACAGTTTCGCAGCGGAATATTGCCGAAACATGGAGACGAACCAAGACCGATGGTTTGAGCCCTGGCGGCTAAAAGTAGTGTCAAGTAACTGTGAACTGTATACCTATTTGGAAGCGTTTGAGACGCAGTGCCAAGAAGCAGACGACCCGGTCCATTTCCTGAGGAAAAACGGCGGGAATTCGCACCTTCAACGGTCTGGTCGAAAGACGCCTTGTCCCTGCATTCCTGGAGATCTAAGTAAGTGGTCATAGGCAGGGCGGATCCAGTGGGGGGGGGGGGGGGGGGGGGGGGGCGACCGGCTCCAGCCCCCGGCCCCCCTTTTATATATATATATCTTGAGAAACTGTTTCAAAATTGATTGGAAATGATGATAAAAAAAACAGGCATGCTGTTAAAGCCGTTTTGTTTTGCCAAATTAGTGCATCTCAAGTTGAAAAGTGTGGCTTTTGTGTATACTATGTCATCAAAATTTGCACTTTATGCCCTATTCAAACGATGCAATACGTTGTAAAGTTCATTGAAAGAAATCCATTTTTCGACCAACTATATTGGAGGGCTGGTTTTCGCATTGTAAGCTTGACGCATATTCTAAAGTTTCGATTAACGTCACGATTTGAGAATTGTTAACCAATCAGCGAGCATTGTTTTTTTTTATGTTTGTATTTATTCATTAGAAAAGACAACAACTGGTACACAAGCACATAAAACAATTGTAAAATGGGGGTACATCGAAATGTCAGTACAGGGGATAATATATAAGTCTTAGAATAATATATAAAACGAAATGAATAATGGTAGATCGTATATCTGGAAGAAAATTCATATAATGGGGGAGTACATGTTATATCGTTTCAGTATATATCGGAAGACTGTTGGGGGCGGAGTTGTAGGTAATGGGGATTAATTGAGTTTGAAGAGTGAGGGGGCAGTTTCTCATGGTCCTCTTTGGCTAATTTGCTTTTTATGATTACGAAGGACTCTTGGGGGTTGGAATGGAGGACCGGGGATTAATTGATTGTGGTGGGCGGGGATGGGGGCGGGGGGGTTGCTTTTAACTGGGCCAGTTTCACAGGGATCAATTCGTCAATCAGATAAGGGGAGGGGTTCTGTCTCCTTCATGGGGGGTCATATGGTTTTTACGGGCGCCAAATTGACAACTTTAAATTGTTCGTCTACCTGGCGTCGAGCATTTTGGCCAATCAGCGTTGAGATGATCAGGTTGATATTGTTTTGCATTATGACAGTTACAAATTTTACCTTTTAAGAGGTGACGATACATCTTCATTGAGTTCACAATCAAACACTAGATGTTTCCGTTATGATATTACATTACACATGTAGTGGATACTACAATGCATTTAATGTCACGTTACGAATAAATAGTGGAAACTATAATTAACACAACTATGTCACGCAAATTATGAATACTTGTATTGGGAAAAGTTCTGGATCATATATTACTAGAAAATAATGCTAAAGTATTTAAGACTTCAGACCTTCAATTTGGCTCCTAAGCCGGTCATTCTGCCATCCAATGTTCCTTTGTTTTGAAAAAAAACTATCTAATACTATATCAATCGTGGCAGCGGTGTATATACCATGTTCCTCGATGCATCTAAAGCGTTCGATAAAGTAGAATATATCAAATTGTTCAATCTGCTGCTCAGCAAGCGATTATGTCCCGTAGTTGCAATTAAGAGTCCTTGCAGTCATGCACACTTCACAGGGGGTAAGAATAAAGTGGGGCGTTTAAAACTACTTTCGAACAAAAAATGATGTCCAACAGGGGGGAGGGGGGGGGGGTGTTCCCTCTTCTCTTCGGAATATATCTGGACGAACTATTAGACAGACTTAGAATGTCTGGATATGGATGTCATATAGGGCAGTTATTTGCGGGCGCAAGTGCATATGCAGACGATGTGATTCTGCTAGCTAGCACCCACCAAATGTTCCATATATCGTATGCTAAATATAGCTGAACACTTTTCCAAGGAATAATGTTAACTTTAATATGACCAAAAGCAAACTCATTGTTTTTTTCCAATGAGCAAATCATATACTACCATAACGTTCAACCGATCAATACTGAGGAATGTACATTCGGTTGCGCTCCTAGGAAATCATTTGGGTCAGACGGTGAATGACATCGAGAAATGCACACATGATTTTTACAGACGTGTCAATATTACATTAGCTCAATTTTGACATGTCTATGCGGATGCCAAATATAGATTTGTTAAATCGTTTTGTATGCCTTTATATGGTTGCCCGCTCTGGGACCTCAGTCATGCTAGTGTGGAAAGGTTTTTCCTTGCATGGCGCAAGTGCGTTCGCAGGATATGTGGCCCATCCCAAATACCACACATTGTTATCTGATCCATCTTATATGCAATGACGATTCTGCTGACGTGCATATCCATAAACGTTTCCTAACATGTTTTAGTCATCTTGGAAGGTCTAATAATATATATGGGTCTACCCAGCAAATACACAACGTTCGCACACGTTGGTTTTTGGTTGTAATCACTTCATCTCAAACTTAACATCATGACTACGTTGTTACAACGTTCGTCGCAAACATTGAATAATATTTTCTAGCCGTTATCCCATAGAAATAAACCCTTTGCCATGTGTAGTGACTAATAAAACTTGGCTGCGTGTAGCAGTTGTTATAAATACAAAATTGTGAGTCCAGAGTCCAGAGTGGACGTTTTCCCAGCGTTAGGACGTTACCTGAATATTAGATATCATGAAAACAATATGCACAATTTTAATAATGGACTGAATGTCGGACAATATTATCTGAAAACGGTCGGGCAACGTCAAAAAAAGCATACACTTTCACGTTATCTCAACCAAAACCAAACCCCCAAAAAACGTCGTCATGACGTCAACTTGTTTGCTGGGTATGTGCCAAAACATGCTATTAATGGAAGCCAGTCTGCAGTTGGCAACAGCATAACCTTTGTATGTCAGAAGTATGGGGTGGACAAGTTTCAATTGTGTCGTACGCCTGGTGTCAAGTGTAAGCTGTATGATAAGAACGAAACTAGGCACTTAGAAACAGCTAACTCCGTTCGCGAATTTGCATTTTTTAGGGATTCAAGCTATAGACACGGGGAACAAGATGCAAACCTTGCTGATTTACGAGAAATAATTAATGTATTGTACACTAGTTGAACAGGCATCCATCCATGATTGTACTAACTTGAGCTTGAGCTTCTACTGTATTATTGTTTGGTTAAAATCGTTTATTGTTCGGGCAGGCGGCATTGTTTAGCCTTACTGCTCATTCCATGTTTATATGTGTACTTTAAGTACGAATAAAGATATATATATATTAATATTCGCAACAATTGACAAAATGAAAAAAATACATTTTGATGCTTCAACTTAGCCTAGTTTTACGTGAGGCAGAGGGACTTGGAAGACACAACGCCCTCTGCATAACACCTTTACGTACTACTACAGATCTTAACATCATCCCGAATATCGCTCACTCGAAATCAATGTATATATATTCTCATGCTCATGTCGTGTCCCCAAATCTCGATTCGATATTCCCAGGTCACATGATATAACTTGGTGATTTCCCATTCACGGTTATTTAGTATAAAAATTCTCAGTTCACGATTAACGAAAATCATGATCACGACGATCGGCTAGTATTTCATTCCCAGTTCACGAAAAATTATTTTCCTCGTTCCCTGTTCACGGTGAAACGAGAAGCCCCCTATATGCCTGCGATAATAGGGATGAGGTCAGAAACTACAAGATCACTCATTAATACCTTTATGTCTGCCCGCTAGGGGGTCGCCGACTGCCATGGCAACAGGCTTTGATGTCGCTATCATGGACAGACGTCAACCGGATCCTCACGCCGACTGGCCTGCGCCCTGGCGGCCAATGGAGACCTCAAGTCTGCACCGCCAGGCGGCGCCTAGCTGTGATAGTCCCTTACCGCGACCGGGAGACCCACCTGAAGACTTTTCTGGCCCACATCCACCCTTATCTTCAGAGACAGATGGCCAACTACCAGATCATTGTGGTAGAACAGGTGATTCAATCGCATCGTTATTGCAGCAAAGACGCACATGTAACCTTTCTGCCCCACATCTACCCTTATCTTCAGAGACAGATGGCCGACAACCAGATCATTGTGGTAGAAAGGTGATTCAATCACAACGTTATTACATCAATGGCCTTTTAATTAAGGCATTTGGGTGGGAACAGCAAGAATGCGCTATTGCAAACATGGTCGAATTAGCGTGTTTATATTTTCTCAGCCATTTCTTCTTCAACACATATCACATACTAAAATAACCATATACATAATTGATATATTTGTGGCACAAACGTTATATATTTCTTTTATACATTCAATATATTTGTTGTATCAGTTCAATATATATTTGCTGCATAAATTCAGTATATTTGTCGTACGCATTTGACACATTTGTCGTACACATTTGACATATTTGTCGTACACATTTGACATATTTGTCGTACACATTTGACATATTTGCAGTACATATCTATTTATGGCATAATCTTTACGCATTCTTGACATAAATGTGACATATTCATCACAACGCTACTCAATATGTGAGACTGCTTGTCTTCCATATTCTTAAAAAGGTTTGTTATGACGCAGATTGTCATCATCTATCGGTATGTCGGGTTTGTTATAACGACAAACCTCAGCATCTATTGGTATGTCGGGTTTGTTATAACGACAAACCTCATCATCTATCGGTATGTCGGGTTTGTTATAACGACAAACCTCATCATCTATCGGTATGTCGGGTTTGTTATAACGACAAACCTCAGCATCTATTGGTATGTCGGGTTTGTTATAACGACAAACCTCATCATCTATCGGTATGTCGGGTTTGTTATGACAAAGATTGTCATTATCTATCGGAATGTCGGGTTTGTTATGACAAAGATTGTCATTATCTATCGGAATGTCGGGTTTGTTATGACAAAGATTGTCATTATCTATCGGAATATCGGGCTTGTTATGACAAAGATTGTCATTATCTATCGGAATGTCGGGTTTGTTATGACAAAGATTGTCATTATCTATCGGAATGTCGGGTTTGTTATGACAAAGATTGTCAGTATCTATCGGAATGTCGGGTTTGTTATGACAAAGATTGTCATTATCTATCGGAATGTCGGGTTTGTTATGACAAAGATTGTCATTATCTATCGGAATATCGGGCTTGTTATGACAAAGATTGTCATTATCTATCGGAATATCGGGCTTGTTATGACAAAGATTGTCATTATCTATCGGAATGTCGGGTTTGTTATGACAAAGATTGTCATTATCTATCGGAATATCGGGCTTGTTATGACAAAGATTGTTATTATCTATCGGAATATCGGGCTTGTTATGACAAAGATTGTCATTATCTATCGGAATATCGGGCTTGTTATGACAAAGATTGTCATTATCTATCGGAATATCGGGCTTGTTATGACAAAGATTGTCATTATCTATCGGAATGTCGGGTTTGTTATGACAAAGATTGTCATTATCTATCGGTGTGTCGTGTTTTTTATTACGACGATCGTCGTCACGTATCTCTGTAGTCTTTGTTAATGACAACACTTGCTCATTATGTCGGTCTGTAGGTGTTAATGGGTTTATACGTCTGTTTTTCCGCAAGGACTATAAAGATCGAACGCACACAATTACCATCGAATAAAGGTCAAGGTCACAGTGACGTCATGTGTCCAAAACCGAATTGTCCGGCTTGGTGCCCTCAATATTAGACATAGACCCAGGGGGTTAGTGCCATCAGACACAGATCCTCAGTGTCTTCATGATCGTTTCATTATTTTCTTAAAAACAAATTAAAAAAAAACCAATTTAACATAGCTTTGTCCGATCTTTGCCAACCTTTACAGGGATATTAAGGGTAGGTTAAACAAACGTGCTTGGTAAAATTCAAAACTAACTATTCGCACAAAAATGCTAATCTACAGGGCGTGTGTTCTAAGTAGCCTGCTGTATGGCAGTGAAACGTGGACTACATATTGTGGCCAAGAAAAAAAGTTAAACAACTTCCATCTTCGTTGCCTGCGAAACCTTTTAGGCATTTCTTGGCAAGACAAGGTAACAAATGACGACGTGTTAGCCATGGCCAACCTACCGAGCATTCTTGCTCTTGTGAAACAACGTCGTCTTCGTTGGCTTGGAAACCTTCATCGAATGCAAGATGAACGCATTCCAAAGGTTGTGCCCCACGGTGAGCTTGCCGATGGCAAAAGGCCAACTGGACGACCAAAGCTCAGGTTAAAGGATGTTTGCAAACGTGACATGAAGGCTTTCGGCATCGATACAAATTCTTGGGAGGACCTAGCATTCAAAAAGAGGGAATGGTCACGTGTCGTGCGTGAGGGAATGGCCCACCACGACGGGCTCTGGTTTGACAAACTGGACTTGAACCGCCAATCTAGGCACCCAGTGAGTACAAACCAAGACCCATCGACAGGCCATCTATGCGACGACTGCGGGAAGCTCTGTCGGTCACAGATAGGCTTGTTCAGTCATAAGCGATTATCGATTATCGTAGAGAGATCGGTCAAGTACTTTTGTTTCCATGGCGAGGGTAGTTAATCTCGACATGGCCCTTTTACACAGGTGGGATTCGAACCACACACTGGTCGGCCTTGCACACTTGCAGGATCCGTTGATTGGTTGGTTGTATAGGTAGGACGCTTCAACCACTTTTGGTCATATCGCATCAATGGGAGAAGGAAGGGCGAGTGGAGCCCTGTCCCCGGGAGTAACCCCTACTCTTTACGAAGAAGGACGTGGGATCTTTACCCTTGCGACCACATAGACATGACGACAGCAGGGCTCGAACCACCGACCCACGTGCCGTTAGGCTCTCAGGTGACCAGAGCACTCTGCGAGCGCTCTAGTCCACTGAGCTGTCGCGCCGGCCCCTGTTGTATAGGTAGGACGTTTCAACCCCTTTTGGTCATATCGCGTCAATGGGAGAAGGAAGGGAGATTGGAGCCATGACCCCGGGGGTAACCCCCTACTCTTTGCGAAGAAGGACATGGGATCTTTACCCTGCGACCACATAGGCATGGCCACAGCGGGGCGCGAACCACTGATCCACGTGCCGTTAGGCTCTCAGGTGGCCAGAGCTCTCAAGGCGAGCACTCTAACCCACTGAGCTATTGAGCCGGTCCCCCCCCACTTGGGTCGCCGTGCACGCATAGCAATAGCCGAATGCGCCATCTACTATCTTCTTCCAGCTCGACAGACTCGAAAAGACTTGAAAAGATATATAGACTTAGATTGTTTACCAGGTAGAGAAAACAAAATCAGGTGCGTAGTTATAACGGAACTACGTCTCAGGCTTTTTTTATGTCAATGTGCCCCCCGCCCCGCTTTCAATAATAATTCCTGCACACGACCCTGTCGCGGGATGATATTCTAATGTTTTCTAAGGACCGAGCCGCCGTGAAGACATAGACAAAGATCTGTATAGAAGGACGCGGAGCGATATGGCCCGTCCTTCGTGCAAAAATGCATCACAAAATCAACCTTTTTCGTACGATAGCTCCGTGGGCTAGATCACCTGGACCGCTCAAGCGAATTATGCGCTCTGGCCACCTGAGAGCCTTCGCAGGAACGTGAGGCCACAGCAGGCCCCTACCTATATAGCCTCAGATGCGTGGTGTCCCGGATCTGGGGGCCCGCCCAGGGGCCGGTTTCATGAAGAATGGTCCTAACGTATGACCGGACATAGTGCTAAAACTCTAAATTGATCATACTAACGACTAGGTCATAAACTAGGACCAACCGCGTTTCATAGGGTTGTACAGTCACTTCGAGATCTTATCGAGACCCCACGAGACGGGGATACCTATGCTCTATGTCAATGCCTAGCATCAACGGCCTGTACCTGCTGCCTACCTTCCGGTTGTTTGCCTTCATTCGCCTCACACACAAGATCGGTTAAAGCTGTCCTTGGAAGAAAAAATAACCACTGAAGTTATGTGCATATCCGAATTATAACCATCCGAGTAGATTTATGTAATGTATGAGCGGTTAGGCAGTTGATAAACCAGAATGCGGTTGTCTCATGAGTGACTGTCAGTGTCAGGCGATCTAATGTGTTGCGCGGGGTTTTCCATGTCGTATGACGTAATAATCAACATTTCACACCCACTCGATTCTTCACGCACAAACCGCGCAGCCGGCCGGTTCTCAACACTAAAACGTTGACTACAATGAGTGCGAGTCACGCAGTTGCAGCAAGGCACCAGCGTGATGCGCACTCGTTCTAAGAGCACGTGTTTTTTTGTTGGTCCCCAAAAGACCTAAACCGGAAATAGAACCAGCGAGAACTGTACAGCCCTATAAGCAAAAAAGCTGCCGCTCGGCACTAAGACCGGAGAGAACCATCTATTTTTAGACATCTCGAAATTGCGTCACGCCCACTGTATGAACAATCACATCATACAAGTCTAGTGGCCTATTTCACGTGCATAGTTTAGTCGGCTACGGGGGGTTAGTCGTCTAACGCTGGTCGACTAAAGACAAAAACGCATTTCACGAAGCGTTTAGTCGACTAAGGTTAGCCGGCTAAGCTTAGCCTGCTAACGAGGAGGCTAAGGATCCTCGTAGCCGTCTAAACAAGCAGACGAAGGTGTTTTTCAACATGGCAGCACCTCGAGAGAAGGTTTCCGGAGTGCCATGCGTCGGGAACGTGTTTTTCGTGACCGTGAGACTCCTGTGGATTTTTTTAATGAAAAACGGCATTGTTTGTTCGATCTCGGCGAAATATTTTTTGGATTTTAGTTTTAATCGAAAAAACAATCGCGCACGCTACCCGACGGGCTATGTCCTTGCCAGCTTTATTACTGACAGAAGTCTAAAGACTTCTGTCAGTATACTACTATGTTTTCGGTTTGTAAATTTGTATGTTTGTTTGACAGCTTGCTTGCTTGTCCGATCGATACAGGTCGTAATTCGACAGCTACCGTCATCGATTTTTACTAAAAGGTAGATCGGTGAAATGGCTCGGTCAAGTTCGTTAATGACATATGTAGGTCAAAGGTCAAGGTCACAGCGATTTTTTATAAAAAAGTTAACAACGCATATATCTCCGTTATTATTAGAGATAGAGATCTCGGGTAAGTTTCAAAATGTGCTGCTCACCAAGGGGCATCTTTCGTGTATTGTTCACTTTTTGACGCGTCTTACTAATTTTCGAGCAAAATGAGATAATAGGTTTTTCGGAAAACACACTAAATCACCTCTGTCAGTTTTTTGGCTTTTAGACACATTTAAAACCAAGTTATCGCTATAAGGTTCTGACATGTCATAGAAATATGAATAGGAATAACCTCTGTAGAATCTTAGGTCTCTCCAGTGCGTCACGTGACGTCACGATGACGTCACTTTCGGTATATTAAAAAAAAACATCGTCAAAAATCTGCAAAAAATGATACAAAATCGATAGTGGCGTTATTTTGTAGGAAATGGGATCCGATGTTCGCCTGCTCATAAAAATAGTATGTTCCTATCTTACTTCCGTTTCCAGGGGTGACGGCAATTCCCTATGGGACCTCCAATGTTAAAGCCCTCAATATCTCAGGCTGGGGAAATTAGTTTGCCCCGTATTTCATCGGTGCCTGCATCAAACAGTTTTGGGTTTTTTTCCTTGGTTAAACATGGTACCCAGTAGCCATGGTCCTTACTAGATGGAATTCAGACAAGAACTGACGTCACAGGATTTTTTTGAAATTTTCCCCATTGTGAAAGATATGGATTTTGGGGATTTGCAGGGGCTCCCACGAGCGTCCTATTGAAGCCATCGCTCTATGCTTACAGTTGTAGTAGGATAGCAGTAGGATGGACCATTAACTATGAACACAGTGATATATCCCTGTAACTTTTTGGTATATAGTCGAACGCGTTTAACATGGGACCCTATGGAGATAATCAAACTTCCTTCAATACGACGTACTTTCGTTAGAGCGATCTCACTTTGCTTTACCACGGTGCGAGATATGGACGAGTGCAAGAGGTCTACTGTATACCCACGGCGAACGCGCGTCTTAGTTTCGTTTCCATGGCAACCGAAGATTTGCCCAATGATAAAGTATACAAATTGGGTCTAACTTAAAAAAATCGTCAAAAATCGGAAAAACTAACTAGACATTAGTTCTTTGCGTATAATGGTAGGGAAGATATGTCTCCAGATTACTATTGGCAGTAAAGCATTATTATCCTTTAAATCTTAGCTGCAGAGTCCTTTCTTCGTCTGCTCGTATTTCATTTATCAGCAATGATGAAGAATAGCAATTTTCTGTAATTAGGTGAAGCTATATCTGAAGGACTAACAGTCCTACCGCCGTTCTAATCAACGTTTTGGATTGAGGGCACACATGTTTGTGTCTAGATATTTGGACGTTGCCGTGCGTCATGCTATGACGTCACCATGACGTGATGATGTCATAATTTATAACCTCTATTACTCGACTATTATACATCTTAGCGACTACTGGTTGATTTGACGCTGTACCTTATATCAAGGGACAACTACTGCGATGCGTTACATCATTTTTTGCGGTACCGAAACGTGTGCGTCAAAAATGACGTCATAGCTAACGTGCTCCTAAGAAATGTGGGCTTTGCTTTATTTTCAGCCACTTTGGCAATATCTGTCATAACCCGAGTTGATAAGTAGGTATATTAAAGAAATAGAAGCCATCTTGAGCATTTTTGCGAATGTCAAATGACGTTATGTCTCGTCACGATGACGTATTATTAGATAAAATTAAAATTCGTAGCGCCATTCATAATGAGTCGAGCAATCGCTCTTGAGAACAAAAGTTCATGTTCACTTAAACTCTAATATGGCATTAATTTGGCGGCCGGAAGATGCGTCAAATGACGTGATCGTCACGTCACAGGCACAATCGACGGTTTTACCTGTAATTCCGTTAATATCTGTTAATTGCGCATTGCACATTGCTCAAAATAGAGCCTGCGGTGCGCACGTTGTCGGATGAATGCGCTATTTGTCTCAAATGTCCCGTTATACGCTCTGTTTAGCCCTAATTGTCCCCCGTATAGGCGCTGTTTAGCCAAAATTGCCCCCTATATGCGCTGTTCAGCTCAAATGGCCGGGTATATTCGCTATTTAGCCTAAATTACTGCTACATGCGCAATTGAGCAGAAATTGCCCGTTATACGCGCTGTTTAATCCAAATTGCCCCTTAGATGCCCAGTGTACCTCAAATTTCCTGTTATACTTGCTATTTAGCCCAAATTGCCAGTTATGTGCGATATTTAGCTCAAATTGCCCGCCGAAAGCTCCATTTTGCGAACAAAAGCTCCATTTTGCCAACAGAAAGCTCTATTTCGTCAACAGAAAGCTTTATTTTGTCAACAGAAAGCTCTATTGGGCTCTCCCAAGCCCTGAGATCTAGATTTGACCCCTCAAATTCAGATTTGTTCTTTGAGATCCACTAGTGTCCATACGGTGAGGCGGCTACAATATCCATCAAATGCTTACCATGTGCATGAAAGTAATGAGGGATACAATGTTACATATTTATTATCATGAACAAATAATATACATACATAAATAACATACATGAGGCCTACGACGGCATTTCTCTATGGGACTTCCCATGTTAAAGCCGTTTATCGTGCTCTCTCTTATGCTGGGACAAATGTGTTGTCGCGTACTTCACATGTCCCTTCGTCAAATAGTACCAGGATTTGTCCTTTGGTTAAAGATGGTAAACTATAGCCACAGTGCTTAACAAAATGACGCCTTGAAGCCGAATCATTGTTTTGATTCCAATTTTGATCCGAAAAACGAAAAAAAAAATGGCATGCACCCAGGCGGGATCGAACGCGCGACCTTTGGATCCAAAGTACCCACTGAGCCAGCCAGACAGCGTTAACGTTGGCGTGTCGCATGTGATTCATGTCCAAAGGCCGGGTCGCGCAGTTTCGGGCGTTGACAATATTCGTAAAAGTATAGCTTTCAAAATGTAGTTTTCCCCGTAATATCCTGATATTGGCCTTCCATAAGGTCTACCGCATCACCCCACGCTTCCGCCTCAATCTTTATATCGACTCAAAACCCAACGAAAAATGTTCACGACGATACTTCGACGTGTGGTAGCAAGTGTTAATGCTTCAAACCCAGCTCTAAACGAACCCGTCATTAGGTAATTAGGCAATAAAAAGGGAACTATCTGAGGGTATATAGCATTACTACGCGGTAATTAGGCACTATGCAAAGCCATATGCACCATTGCATATCAAAAATTCAAAATCACCAGTCTGTCACTTTTAGTACTTACCAAAAATCGTCAAAAATCAGAAAAACAAGCTAAAGCTCGGATTATTGCGGATAATGGTAGGGAATATATGTCTCCAGATCACTATTAGCAGTGAAACATTATTATCGTTTTAATCTTGGGTACAGATTCCTTTCTTCGTCTGCTCGTTTTTCATTTATTCGTAATGATGAAGAATATCAATTTCCGGTAATTAGGTTAAACCATATCTAAAAAGCTGACAGTCCTACCGCCATACTAGTCAACGTTTTCGATTGATGGTATAAAGGTTTGTCTTTTAGCATTTGGACGTTGTCGTGCGTCATGCCATGACATCAGCATGACGTGATGACGTCATAATTTGGTAAATGCCATTACTCGCCTATTATACGTCATAGCGACTTCCGGTTTGTTTGAGGTTAAACCTTATATCAAGGGACAACTGGTGGTATGCGTAACTTTTTGGGCGGTACTGAAGCGTGTGCGTCGAAAATGACGTCCAAGTTTACGTTACCCGACTTAATCGCGAGATCGTCTAAGTTTCAACTACTTAGGCACTAGCGAACATCACTAGGTACATAAGCAGGTAAAGTGAAAAAATTGAAGCTAAATCGTTCATTTTTGTAAGCGTCAGTGACGTCATGTGGCGTCAGGTTGACGTTTCCATGGCAACGGAACTAAGCCCAAAGGTAAAGTATAGAGAGTCTGGCCAAATTGGAAAATCGGTCAAAAATCAGGAAAGCAAGTTGGAGCCGCGATTGTTACGGTACTTAGTAGGGCTGAACTATACATGAACATACCTGTGCTCACAAATGACCTATTGCCCTTACCCAGGGAACCATGGCGCCGCACAAAGGGGACCCCCCTTGCTCGGTCGCTAATGATGAGAGAATGGGGAAATGGACTCAAGGCACTTTCGATTCCCTCAGTGTTGCCCTTTGTAGGTGCGATTGTAGGCTAAAATGCCCGTTTGTATGAGTTATCTCCAGCTACATTGACCGCTACAGGCCCTATTTAGACCAAATGGGATTATAATTTAGCAAATGAATTCTCCTGATCGTCTGTAACAAAATCACTTCTGTCAGTAAGCCTCAGCCTCCGGCTGATTTCGGCTCTTGTTTCAATTACTGATTTGTCTGCGGTTCCTGGGATGTGGTTCCTTTCTCACTGTTGTTGCGGACACCATCCCATGGGTGTGGTCCAAATGATACCAGAAAGACTTCCACTAGTTCAGAGCTTCAGTAATGACTTTTAATTCCTCCGGAATGAGCCTTTCATTTTACCTTGAGCTGGGAATTAGGAAAATAATTCTTCGTGTTCTGGGAACACGACCCCCCTCGTGAGGCCTTTTCTTTTCTGCACTTCTGAGACCAAAAACAGCTAGATTATTGCAAAATTTGGTTTCCGCGCTTCAACCATGGTTGAAAAAGGAATTTAGATTGCAGACAACTTTTATTTTACGCCATCTTGAAAAATCGTGACTGGTGCAAAGAGCTCTGGGAAATATTTCGGTGTTATCTTGATTTTCTTCTATGGGGATAAATACCATATTTCTAGGTTATTGGCAAGGCATGTATAAAATTAATGAGCATATCTAACTTACATCCAGAACACTAATGCATGTTCAAGTGTCTACAAAATACGTTGTCAAAATACGATGACGCCATCTTGACATCTCGCAAAGGCCAAAATAATACCCAGAATTCATTGCACATGCAGTGGCGCCTCACATTGGAATAATCTGAACTATTACTATGATTTGCGAAGTCGTCTATCTAACAAACACGAAATCCCCACGGGGGAATCTCCACGCAACCCATAGCAACGGCTGAGAACGAGGTTAGCCGACTACGCTTAGTCGTCTACGGTAAGCCAGCTGGCAAAATCGTTCCTGAAACGGGTTTGTCGGCTAGAATCTCAGACGGCTTACCGTAGACAGCTAAGGGGAGCTAGACGGCTAAGAGCTCACAGATGTACGTTAAATAGGCCACAGCATAGTGGCATTTTTGTGCCACTCGCGATCTCGCCCTGGTGATGCTCTCGCGTTATCGTGATCTCGCCCTGGTGATGCTCTCGCGTTATCGCGATCTCGCCCTTGCTTCCCAAAGCTCGACTATAGCCCTGGGCGCTGGGCTATGGCTACGGCTCCTGGCTATGGCTCCGGGCTATGGCTCCGGATATAACTCCGGGCTACGTCTCCGGCCTATGGCTCCGGGTTGTGGCTCCGGATTGTGGCTCCGGGTTATGGGTCGGGAATATAACTCCGCAATGTGGCTCCGGGCTATGGTTCCGGGCAATTGCTCCGGGCTATAGCTCCGGGATATGGCTCTTAGATATGGCTCCAGGCTGTGGCTCCAGGCTGTGGGTCCGGGCTATGTCTCCGGGCAATGGCTCTGAACGCCGATTTATGGCTCCGGCCTATGGCTCTGAACGACGGGCTGTGGCTCTGGGCTGTCGTTCCTGGATATGGCTCCGGGGTATGGCTCCATGATATAACTCGGGGATGTGGCTCCGGGCTATCGGTCCGGGATGTGGCTCCGGGCTATCGCTCCGGATATGGCTCCGGGCTATGGCTCCGTGCTATCGCTCCGGGTTATGGCTCCGGGCGCCGGGGTAAGGCTAGGGGCGCCGGGGTAAGGCTCCGGGCGCTGGGCTATGGCTTCAGGCGGGGGCTATGGCTCTGGGCTATGCTTCGGGCTGTGGCTCCGGTCGCCTGGCTAAGGCTCTGGTCACCTAGCTAAGGCTCCGGGCGCCGGGCTACGGCTCCGAGCGCCGGGCTATGGCTCTGAACGCGGGGCTATGGCTCCGAGCGCCGGGCTATGGCTCCGAGCGCCGGGCTATGGCTCCGAGCGCCGGGCTATGGCTCCGAGCGCCGGGCTATGCCTCCGAGCGGTCGCAGGGCTATGGTTGCGGGCTACGGCTTCGGACTAAGGCTGCGGGCTGTGGCTCCGGGCTATGGTTCCGGTCGCTTGGCTAAGGCTCTGGGCGCCGGGCTATGACTCCGAGCGCCGGGCTACGGCTCCGAGCGCCGGGCTATGGCTCTGAACGCTGGGATATGGCTCCAAGCGCCGGGCTATGGCTCCGAGCGGTTGCAGGGCTGTGGCTTCGAGCTATGGTTCCGAGCTATGGCTGCGGGCTATCGCCCCGGGCTATCGCTCCGGGATATGGCTCCGGGCGTCGGGCTATGGCTCCGGGCGTCGGGCTATAGCTCTGTAAGTAAGTAAGTTTATTTAGTATAAGAGGCCATCAGGCCCATAGTACAGACAGGGTATAACATAATTAATACGGTGTAACAGGGTATATACAGGTTAAATTTCGACGCTTGTTTGGTGCAATACCTCTGCCTTGAATAAATAAATAGATAAGTTCAGTATTTCTTGCTTATGGTGGGATTTCATTAATTTTACAAAAAGTTGCGAAGAGTTATTCGATCCGTAAGTTACATCTATATATGATGTTCTTAACTTCTGTTCTTAATCATACAATGGGCATTGACCAATAACATGAAATTCATCTTCTATGGAATGTAAACCTCGACTCACGCAGTATTTACAAAGACGCATCTCCATATGTACATTTTCATATCGACCAGACTCAATTGCATATCTGTGAGCCGAACACCTGAACCTTGCCAGCGCCGATCTATACTTAACTACATTTAACACATCTATGTACAGTTCAGGTGACAGAGTTGATTTAAAGGTTTGATATGTACTTAGTTTACTACTTGAGGAGACTGATGTGTTATAGCTCTGGTTGCTGGGCTATGGCTATGCATTAAACGACACACTACTAAAATACATTGTTGACTTTAAACTTTTGCCCTAATATGTGCATAACCGTTTTATTTGCATCGTGATCCTGCAATATGCCAGTTAATACACACTTGTACATGTTAACAACTGGCTCGTGCCCGGTCATAGCGCCTTTAAGACTGGGGGATAGCTGTCATAAGTTAAGACCGCCACTATGAACAATTCACTAAGTGTAAGCGGCTATGACCGCTAGATAAAACCGAGATTTGGCGCTATGACCGTGCCTAGTAAACTGAGCTATGACTGCCTTATGACCGCTACATGAAACCAGGTCGTCATAACCACGTGGTCGGCGCGCTGTTTGCGTGTGTCATTCCGCCTTCGATGATATGGGAACAGATATATATGAACACGGCTCCCTAAAACAGATGAAAAAAATAGCAAGTTAATTAAAAACGTAGTGCGTGATCAGCGCATGCTTGGGTGGGTAGAGGTGAAGGAGGACGGGTGAGGGGGCGGAGGGTGGCGCGTGGGTGCGCGGGTGGGTGGGGGTGGGGGAGGGGTGGCAGTCAATGGAGCGATCGCTGTCATGTGACGCTTGAGGTCTCGAGTGGGCGGGACGGCTCGTTGACGAAAACACCCCAGTCTCTGCTTGAGACTCCGTAGTGCAGTGGGGTCATGAATCCGTAGTGCAGTGGGGTCATGAATCCGTACTATGTATAAGTTGATGTCCAAGGAACGCGACATTATATACATTATATACATTATATACATTATATAATAACGGATAATAATGGAGTCCGAGGGCGAAGCCCAAGGACCCATTGTTATCCGGTAATGTCGTTTTCCGAGGACATAGGGCATGTCAGTTCGCGCGGGTTCTACTTCCGGCCTGGCTGTTTAATGACAAACAAACGAACACGTACTTTTTGTTCAGTGCACAGCCTGACTCGCCCCCTGTGTAACAATGGATACCGCGCGCCGAGGGCTGCCATACTAGTTACGACATAAGACATGGAACCAGGCAAGCTGCGCGGCCGGCGCGGCGAGCAAGGGGTGGGTCGCAATTCGTCTTTCGTGCGTCCTAAATAAAAAACTGTTAACTTTTTCGTGTCGATATGTTGGTAAATGACACTTTGAACATGTAATTTTCCATCATATTGGCCACGTTCAGTAAACTAGGCGCACAACAGCTAGATGATTGTCCAATGTTTACACTGATCTGGAGTGATAGGGTGATAAGTATGGACAGCCTTTGCCGTCAAAATTAGTTTTTCAATCCTGAATGCAACTACTATTCAAATAGGCAAATTTCAAAAGAACAACGTTGTAAATTTATTGTATTAACATTATCTTTCTAAATTGCTTCAGTTCTTTTTTATTTTGACCAACAGTTTCCTGAGAACCACAAACTATAGTCGGCACCGAAAATAGTAGATATAAACCAGTACTGTCCCTTCCATGTCCACAGAGTGATCAAGCTTACATGTGCTTATCAGCTTATAATGCTTTGGATCAAATTGTGTAGCATTGCTAAGTTAAACTGGTGCGGCAAACTTACTATCCAAGAAGTATATACATGTATGCTATTGGCTTCAGTCATACCTCAGTTCGACGGGTCCTTTCACTTATTCTAGCAAAAGTAGATAACCTATGCTTCCTCTATATGGGAATGCTGGAATTAAGCCTTAATTTGTGTAACTGATGTGTTTATGTTCAGCTTACAGTGTTTGACATAAACACACAAGGAAGCACAAATTATTTGAACACTGTGGCGTCTTTAAATACATGGAGATTTTCATCAAGAATCTGTTATGTAAACATACAGAATCAATAATAATTCAGTGTATAATCTTCATGATTGACTACTTTTTTGCTCATACATTGCATAAAAATGACGATAATAAATCCAAGTTTCTATTTGTCTCTAGAACTAGATTTGCTTCTATCATATCAGTTTGGGTTGACAACATATGGTATAAAATAAAAACCTGCAGGTATTTCACATGTAGCAGATACAAAAACTAAGTCAAGCTACAAAATATGAGATATATCTTTTTCAAACATCATCCAATTCATAACATTTCCTTTTAAGGTTGTCCAATTACCCTTTCATAGCCACTTTGGTCCTGATGTATATACATGCGACATATAATAAAGAAATTTCCCAATAAAGGGATCATCAATATATATTTTACATTTTGTTATGTCAATGTCATCTCTTAATTCTCCTGCATTCAACTACAGTTATGACCTCTCATTTGCTAAATTGTATTAGAATGTGTTCCATCAATTTACATGAAGAAAAGTGCAATTCGTGACTTTTAAAATAAAATAGGACATTATATGGTTTAATAGGATATAATAATCATAAACTTTGTTCCACATTGGAAGTCAGCCCTGGTTGACAAATATCGTTCATGACATTTGTAAATTGAGACAATTTTATTTAAATAGTGCCTCTGTTTAGGGTTGTAATGCAGTCTGTAGACTTTTCTATTTCTTCATAGATATATTCAGTGACCTTTTCACCTGCAATGCACTGATGTCCTAATTGAAATTAATGCTCCATAACTCTGTAATGATAAGATGTCCTTTTTAGGTTGTCTGACTTAATTTATTTAATTGCACCTTTTTGCTAATGTTGTCCTGGGGTCTGTACAAATGACATACAATAATAAAACAAGAGAACTACAAACTAAGAGAATTTATCCATAATAACAAGTAGCACATAAGGACACGAGTAACATTATGTTTTCATTTAACCAGCATAAACATGACAAAGAACAATAAAATGATACTAATCATCAATATATATGGTACATGTTGTTACTGTTAGTCCCTTCTCCTACATTTAGCTACAATTGTGAGAAGAGCACCAAGACATATTGCTTTGTTAATAAATCATGTGTATCGTAATAAATAAACTGGTGTCGTATAATCACTTATTCAGACTTCTGCTCGGTTGATAGCTATAATATATATTATAATGTGTTCCATTATTTGACAAGACCAGTTTACAATATTTAAAATGTAACTGGACAGAACAGTTCAATAGGCTATAATTATCATCAACTTTCTACTTTCTGTGATGACAACTATTATTCATGACATTTATGAGTTTTATGCAGTCTATTAATATTTTCATTTTGTCATAGATTTAGTTGACATTTGCATCTACGTACTTTGTACTCTTGTCTAATTCATATTTACATACTTTGCAATGTTTTATTGATTTGTTCACTTAAGTGTTGACTTGCATAAAAATCCATTTCAATATAATGAAGAAAACTAAACTTTTGAATTGAAAAATAATTAATCATAGATAAAAACATATGTAAGGTAATTTCCCATATGCTTAGATCTAGATCTATGTGTAATATAAATCTCAGAGAAAAATGTAGATACGTATTTTACACATTAATTGACATCAAACATTATTTGACATCAAACATTTGCCAAATACAAGGGCAGGATTGAGGATTTATATAATTTCACAATATTTAAGTTAATACAATTACCGGTAAGTATTGTTTTCATTTTATAATGTTATTCCTATTCAAAGCTTTATTTAAATAAAGCTTAGCTATAATTTGTCAAAGCCTTCATTATTGATTTCTTGATTTAGACAAAACTGTGATAAAATCAGTTGTGGTTAAATAACAATTAAGTATTTTTGAGCTCAAGTGGCTCAATCATATTTGCTCATAAAATCATCCATACGCTTCAGTAGTATGATGCTAACAAACGGTTGATATATGTTCATCAATTACCTACTTGAAGAAGATAAATCGATCTGTCGAAAACAATAGCCGCTTCCCCATTTCCGCTAATTATGGTTTATCCCGCTTGTCATCTGTAATTCGGCCGTCGGCAACAGTGTCCGGCTAGCGCAAATATTGGGTATTCAGCGGGCTGTAATGCGCCAAGTTTACTGACCGCAGTTATTGATACGGAAAAATACGAGTTCAAAGTGTCTTCCACCAATATATTGTCACTTGATAGTTAACAGATTTTTATTTCAGTTGCGTACAGGTCTAGAATGGACCCACCCTTTTCTCGCCGCGCTCACCGCGCAGTTTGCCTGGTTCCAAGTCCCAAATCGTAACTGGAATGACAGCATTTTGATTCGTCAAACAGGGAGCGAGTGAGCTGCGCAGTGTCAAATTAAGGTCGCATATAACGTCGTTGTCACCAAAATCTGATCTCGTGAGGTATCGCACACATAAAACGAGATTCACTTGCATGCCCTATTAACTTATGTCCTTATGACTCAAACGCACTACATTACAGAAAAAATAATGTGAGAAAACAACAGTGACGTCATCAGTGAACAATAGACCAATGGATTTTACGAGGGTCTTCCACGTGCGTTATGTCGGACAAACAAGTCGGACAAACACGGATTCATAACTTGTGAGGCAATCGAAAGTTCTTTCCGAAACCCACACCCCCGTACGAAGAGCAACCAGGTTGGAAAAAGAGTATGAAAAGGTAATATGTCAGGGGCGTGTGCAGAAATACTTCACAGGGGGGTTGGGGGGGGGGGGGGCGGGGCACAATAACTTGTTCCACGAAAAGACATTGGTGACCGTGGTGCACCGAAACGTCCTGAATATACAACCAACCAACTTATATATTACATCAACCAATGATCTGTATCGATTAACAATATATACAGTATTTTGGCCTCGATTCCCAGAATTGTGACGATTGTGTTGACCTCTGAGTGTGCCCTCTCGTTACGTCCGGGGTTACATGTCTGCATTTATGCGAAGCTGACGTGAGCAGTCAATTCGTCCAATTGTGACATCACAAGTGTCGATTCGTGCATGATAGTCGACACTTCAGACAATACTATGACGTCACGAGTGTAAGAGCGTGATCGATTCGCCTCTTCCAAACACTACCTTTCCTAGAAGGACACTTCCCATAGACCACTTCGCTAATCGTAGTTCCAATTTTGCCACCGTGAGGCGCCACTGCATGTGCAATGCATTCTGGGTATTATTTTGGTCTTTGCGAGATGTCAAGATGGCGTCATCACCTGACAACGTATTTTGTAGACATGAAACATGAAATAGTGTCATCTATGTAACGGAAAAGTTACGTAATCTGAATGTGAGTTAGATATGCTCATTAATTTTATACATGCCTTGCCAATAACGCGGAAATATGGTATTTATCTCCATAGAAAAAGTCAAGATAACACCAAAATATTTCCCATAACTCTTTGCGCCAGTCTCGATTTTTCCAAGATGGCGTATAATTGCGAAGTCGTGTATGCGATCGTTTCGCCTCTTCTCTTCCTTGACGAACTTTTTTGCTCTTCCGCCCAAGGCAGGTGGAAGAGAGCGGAGGTAGAGGCGGAAGCTAATTATGCAACATTCGCTCAGTGTGATCAAATAGGTTTAAGGGCGAAATACCCGAATGAAACAACGAATACAATAATGTGAAACCTATGTAAGACCTTATTTTGTTATTTGAAAGGCATGTGCTGGGTACATGAGAGTCCACATATGTAGTTAACCATGTATCTGTCTATTAATGTTGGGCGATAATATATAGATGTGGGCAATAAGTTGTGAGCAATAAGTGAGTTTCTGTTGGCCATATTGAAACTACTCTTCCAACTCGTCAGACGCGATCGATTCATCGCTCATGTTCTCTATTCTTGGATGAGCTCTTCTCTTCATGGACGAGTTGAATCGATTAGACTCTAAGAGCCTAATTGATTCAACTCTTCCAGGAAGAGAATAGCTCATCCAAGAATAGAGAACATGAGCGATGAATCGATCGCGTCTGACGAGTTGGAAGAGTAGTTTCAATATGGCCAACGGAACTCACTTATAGCTCACAATTTATCGCCCACGTCCATATATTATCGCTAAAGATACATGGTTAACTGCATATATGGGCCCTCATATACCTGACACATATCTTTCAAATAACAAAATATAAGGTCTTACATATGTTTCACATAATTTTATTAATTGTTTCATTCATGTATTTCCCCTAAAGCCTATTTTGTCACACTGAGCGAATATTGCATAGTTAGCTTCCCCCATCGATCACTCGATCGAGTCGATCACGCCCTAAGAGCCTAATCGATTCAACTCTTCCAGGAAGAGAAGAGCTCGTCCAAGAGGAGAGAATATGAGCGATGAATCGATCGAGTGTGACGAGTTGGAAGAGTAGTTTCAATATGGCGAACGGAAACTCACTAATTGCTCAAAACTTATCACCCACTTCCATATATTAACAGCTAGATACATGGTTAACTACATATGTGGGCCCTCATATACCACGCACATGCGTTTCAAATAACAAGATAAGGTCTTCCTTAGGTTTCACATAATTTTATTTGTTGTTTCATTCATGTATTTCCACCTTAAACCTATTTGATGACACTGAGCGAATATTGCATAGTTAGCTTTGCCCATCTTGGAATAGCCTCTACCTCTTCTCTCTTCCACCTACCTGGGTGGAAGAGCAGAAGAGGTCTTCTCGGAATAAAAGAGGCAAAACGATTGTACTGCATGCACTCTTCCGGAAGAGGTAGATTTTGGAAGAGGCGAATCGATCACGCCATAAGTAAATCACTTCGATGAGATGATTGAGGTCACCACATTATGTGTGTGTGCTGGGCTGATACGTGAAACCCACTGTAGATGACTATATACCTGGGCGGATGTCCTCGATCTGGGTTGTGGGGTAAGCTGTACCTCATTCTGGTCAGCTCGGTAGTGGGGTAAGCTGCACCCCCTTTCTGGTCAGCTCGGTAGTGGGGTAAGCTGCACCCCTCCCGGTCAACTCGATAGTGGGGTAAGCTGCACCTCCTTTTAGTCAGCTCGGTAGTGGGGTAAGCTGCACCCCTTCCCGGTCAGCTCGTTAGTGGGGTAAGCTGCACCCCCTTCTGGTCAGCTCGTTAGTGGGGTAAGCTGCACCCCCTTCTGGTCAGCTCCGTAGTGAGGTAAGCTGCACCCCCTTCTGGTCAGCTCGTTAGTGGGGTAAGCTGCACCCCCTTCTGGTCAGCTCGTTAGTGGGGTAAGCTGCACCTCCTTCTGGTCAGCTCGGTAGTGTAGTGGCCTGCACCCCCTTCTGGTCAGCTCGGTAGTGGTGTCAGCTACACCCCTTCCTGGTCAGCTCGTTAGTGGGGTAAGCTGCACCCCCTTCTGGTCAGCTCCGTAGTGAGGTAAGCTGCACCCCCTTCTGGTCAGCTCGTTAGTGGGGTAAGCTGCACCCCCTTCTGGTCAGCTCGTTAGTGGGGTAAGCTGCACCTCCTTCTGGTCAGCTCGGTAGTGTAGTGGCCTGCACCCCCTTCTGGTCAGCTCGGTAGTGGTGTCAGCTACACCCCTTCCTGGTCAGCTCGGTAGTGGGGTAAGCTGCACCCCCTTCTGGTCAGCTCGTTAGTGGGGTAAGCTGCACCCCCTTTTGGTCAGCTCGGTAGTGGAGTAAGCTGCACCCCCTTCTGGTCAGCTCGGTAGTGGGGTAAGCTGCACCCCCTTCTGGTCAGCTCGGTGGTGGTGTCAGCTACACCCCTTCCTGGTCAGCTCGGTAGTGGGGTAAGCTGCACCCCCTTCTGGTCAGCTCGTTAGTGGGGTAAGCTGCACCCCCTTCTGGTCAGCTCGGTAGTGGTGTCAGCTACACCCCTTCCTGGTCAGCTCGGTAGTGGGGTAAGCTGCACCCCCTTTTGGTCAGCTCGGTAGTGGAGTAAGCTGCACCCCCTTCTGGTCAGCTCGTTAGTGGAGTAAGCTGCACCCCCTTCTGGTCAGCTCGGTAGTGGTGTTAGCTACACCCCTTCCTGGTCAGCTCGCTAGTGGAGTAAGCTGCACCCCTTCCTGGTCAGCTCGTTAGTGGGGTAAGCTGCACCTCCTTCTGGTCAGCTCGGTAGTGGTGTCAGCTACACCCCTTCCTGGTCAGCTCGCTAGTGGAGTAAGCTGCACCCCTTCCTGGTCAGCTCGGTGGTGGAGTAAGCTGCACCCCCTTCTGGTCAGCTCGGTAGTGGGGTAAGCTGCACCCCCTTTTGCTGAGCTCGGTAGTGGAGTAAGCTGCACCCCCTTCTGGTCAGCTCGGTAGTGGGGTAAGCTGCACCCCCTTCTGGTCAGCTCGGTAGTGGGGTAAGCTGCACCCCCTTCTGGTCAGCTCGGTAGTGGTGTCAGCTACACCCCTTCCTGGTCAGCTCGCTAGTGGAGTAAGCTGCACCCCCTTCTGGTCAGCTCGTTAGTGGGGTAAGCTGCACCTCCTTCTGGTCAGCTCGCTAGTGGAGTAAGCTGCACCCCTTCCTGGTCAGCTCGGTAGTGGAGTAAGCTGCACCCCCTTCTGGTCAGCTCGGTAGTGGGGTAAGCTGCACCCCCTTCTGGTCAGCTCGTTAGTGGGGTAAGCTGCACCTCCTTCTGGTCAGCTCGCTAGTGGAGTAAGCTGCACCCCTTCCTGGTCAGCTCGGTAGTGGATTAAGCTGCACCCCCTTCTGGTCAGCACGGTAGTGGGGTAAGCTGCACCCCCTTTTGCTGAGCTCGGTAGTGGGGTAAATTGCACCCCCTCCTGGTCAGCTCGGTAGTGGAGTAAGCTGCACCCCCTTCTGGTCAGCTCGGTAGTGGGGTAAGCTGCACCTCCTTCTGGTCAGCTCGGTAGTGGGGTAAGCTGCATCCCCTTTTGCTGAGCTCGGTAGTGAGGTAAGCTGCACCCCCTTCTGGTCGGCGCGTTAGTGGGGTAAGCTGCACCTCCTTCTGGTCAGCTCGGTAGTGGGGTAAGCTGCATCCCCTTTTGCTGAGCTCGGTAGTGAGGTAAGCTGCACCCCCTTCTGGTCAGCTCGTTAGTGGGGTAAGCTGCACCCCCTTTTGGTCAGCTCGGTAGTGGGGTAAGCTGCACCCCCTTTTGCTGAGCTCGGTAGTGGGGTAAGCTGCACCCCCTTCTGGTCAGCTCGGTAGTGGGGTAAGCTGCACCCCCTTCTGGTCAGCTCGCTAGTGGGGTAAGCTGCACCCCCTTTTGCTGAGCTCGGTAGTGGGGTAAGCTGCACCCCCTTCTGGTCAGCTCGGTAGTGGGGTAAGCTGCACCCCCTCCTGGTCAGCTCGTTAGTGAAGTAGTACCGCCGATATTACATGAATACCAAGGACGCGATCGGTTTTATAAATTATAAATATGAGCTGAAACGATCACAGAATAATGTGCAATGATATAGCCTCAATGAACAGATTCAACGAACCTGAGGCGAACATAGACCGATCCACACTCCGACACTAATCCCCGCTTGAGTGCTTTTTCCTTACTGGTGAGTATGAAACTGACAAACATAGCTGATGGTAGGTACAAGTGAGAAGTACTCATCTCTGAAAATGACAAGAAAGTAACACGCTGCTGTTTGTTTGTACGACTTGTTTGTCCGACATAAAGCACTTGGAAGACAGCCTGGATTAGGCAACATTAGATAAGCTAAGGTCTAGTTTTTAGTCGTTACGAAACCAATATGCAATTATAGAGCCGAGATGGGGCGCTGTTTCCTCGAGTTTGATTATTCCGTGTGACCACTACACAATAGACCGATCCAGGCTGTCAATCATTCATTGACGTCACTGTTGCTTTGATCCAAAAACGTGATGAAAACAGGTCTTCGGACAAGCAAAGGAGCGTGTCACTTTCTTGTCAGTTTCAGAGATGAGTACTTCTCACTTGTACCTACCATCAGCTTTAATTCTCAATTTGATGCTCACGATTAAGGAAAAGGGACTCAAGCGTGGGCGGGGCTTAGCGTCGAAATATGGATCTTTGCCCCCCCCCCCCGCCCCTCCCTCCCACCGTCCTCCTTCGATTAATGAGACCTCTCTCTGCCTTCGATTCACTCCGCTAGGGCTTCATTATATTTGCGTAGCCGGCTGAGCTATGTAGTACCACGTGAGAAGATTCACGTTTCACCCCAGCACACTCACCGTATCGTCGTGACCTACTCAACAGTCTTCGAAATAGTCCTGCATGTTCGATGTCGTTTTTTGCCGTGTCATCGTGGTATGCATTACTCCCTATGGAAGTGGGGCTATTTATGTGGGGCTCCTCCGTGGGCCACGGGTGAATGATATCGCGAGGGCTTTATTTTGCCGGTATCTGTGTGGAGTTGTGTTGTGTTGATACTAGGCTATCGGGTTGCATATGGGTGAAAGTCGTAACCATGATGGGTTACGAAACGTGGAGGTGGAGGCCAACCGCCCCCTCCTCCGCCCCCCCCCCCCCCTCACGATGTGGGCCCACTATTACGTAAATTAATTCGACCAATTGCGTGACACAGGAAAAAATTATTTCGTCTGTCTGTCGAACTATTTCGGAGACAGTGGTGGAGGAGGTCATTGCCGTCCACGTGTAGTGACGGTATCATACTCCCCCTCCCCCCCCCCCCCACCCGCTCACCTCACCCCCACCCCACCCGACCGCCTTATCCGGGGCTCAAGCACGCCGCTCCTCCACCCTGGCTTTTGTGCGATTCAGACAATCGGTTGAGTAGAGATTTTACTCTCCCTGTCCCCCGGTGTCCGTTAAATGAGTCACGTAGCTAAAAGGCCGCCAGAATGCACATTTATGTTTTAAGAAGCTGGTCACTGGAATATTTCTCATTTAGCTGACCAAAGGGAATTCGCGTCGTCGTCTTCCTAATCTTGAAATTGCGGAGTGTGATGACTTTTGAACCCAAAATTGTGTTCTAGAAAACATCATCGTCATCTTGTATCACGATTTTAATGGTGTATACCTAATATAAATCTAATTTAGTACACACTACGTATAAGTTTATGTCCGAGGAACACGACATTATCGGATAATAACTCGTCGTTATCCGGTAATGTCGTTTTCCGAGGTCATTCACTTATGTAAAATGCACACCTTTATGATTCAAACACACAACATTACAGAAAAATAATTTCGTGAGAGAACAACAGAGTGAAGTTATCAGTGGATTTTACTAGGATGTAGTGTACACCCAAGACCTTGTACGCATATTTCATTGTTAGTTGTTCTACGGATATGAATGCAATACTGCCTGAGTAATGGCATATACTGTATAAAATGAGAGAACTTGTCTTAGTTATATCCAGAAGAAACATTTCCTTTACATTGACATCCATATAGAATGTGTAATGGTCTAAATAATACGTTGCCATGCGGTGAAGCCTTCTTGACATTGCATACAAGCCAACAGAATGCATTACACATGCAGTGGCGCCTCATAGTGGAATAATCTATACTACGACGTTCGAAGTCCTCTTTGCAGGCTATCTATAGCAGGAGGCGCATGCGCGATGTACCTCTGTCGTATCAAGAGAAAAAGAAATGCTGATTCTGGGAAAGCTAAGTTTAGCTACAAAAATACTCCAGGGACAATCAAATGCGGTTGGATAAAACTTACCCCAAAGGCATGTGCCAAGCGGCCGAAAAACAAACTATTTTCTACACTACTAATAAAACCTTATTTGTTTTGGAAGAAAGGCGCTCGTTACGAAAGATGTCACCGGATGTGGCATTTCATGAGGCCTCCATATAATGGCATGGTGTGGTCGGTTACTGCAGTGCTAAGAGCGGCAATCTGTTCACCAGCTGTTAAACCGTGGAGCGGTTGGTTGGCGTAGAAGATTCATATAAGCCCAACTCATATTGGAGGACGGTTTGCGGCAACCCTAGACCGTGCTTACATTGGAGACGAGGGACACCAGCGACGGGAACATGGGATTTCACGCCATGGCGAGTGATCTGGCAACAGAAATACTTCGGGTATGCTCGGGGAATGGTTCCCAAGTCAGCCATTTTTTGGCCTTTGTCGTGGCCATCTTGACGGCGGTATTCTTCCAGCACCGCTACTCCGGCACCTACAGGGGGACGTACCCATCTCCCCCGGGACCCCCTGCTCTACCCATCCTCGGCAACATGATGCAGCTGGGTGCCAAGCCCTTCGAGACGTTTACAGAACTAGGACGAAAGTACGGGGACGTCATCAGTGTGCGCATGGGCAGTCACGATGCCGTAGTGGTCAATGGCTATGGACCGATCAACGAAGCGCTTCTGAAGTATCAAGGCGTCTTTGCCGCTCGTCCGAAGATGGAAACTTTTAAACATATCGCCAAGGGCTTTGCCATCGCTTTCAACTCCCCGAGTAGCAGTTGGAAAACGCAACGTAGAACTGCGGTGCAAAGCTTTTCCCAAGTCATGAAAGACCAAAACGTGGCGCTGGAAGATTTCATGGTGCAGGTGACCGACAACCTCAGCGGTTCCCTCGCCGCCTTATCCACGGCGTCCGCGAAAGCCATTGATCCCAAACCGGAAGTGGAGCTTGCCACAGCCAGTATAATCTTCCGATTTTGTTTCGGGGAACGGAATCACGAATTCGGCGCCCGTCGCTTGGTTATGGACACGCTCCAGCAATTCCGCACGAACATCGTCTTCGCCGTTATAACGGATATGATGCCATGGACCGGCGTCCTCTTCCGGCGACAGGTTCGCCGCTTCCAGCGGTGTATGGAGACGTATTGGACGGCGGTGGATCAGCAGATTGAGGAGAGCCTGCGGCACGGCGGGAATGGCGAGCTGCTGCAGCGGCTGGAGGGCGAGTGTCAGCGGCTGGGCGCCGACGGCCTGGAGCGTCAGGGACTCTCTCGGAGTCAACTCCTCCACGTCGTGGAGGACGTCATCGGAGCCGGGACAGAGACCTTCGCCAACTTCATCCACTGGGCCATCTTCTACCTGGCTAAATACCCCCAGATCCAGGAGAAGGCGCACCGGGAACTGACCAGCGTCGATCCAGACCTTCCTACTGAAAATCAAACCGACGATGGCGCTGGCAATCCTGTTTATTACAAGAACCGAGAAAAACTGCCCTACATCCAGTGCTTACTATGGGAGATCTGCCGACATTCCCACCTGGCCCCGATAACCATGCCACACGCCACTGACCGGGACACGGTATTCCGTGGGTTCTTCATCCCCAAGGACACCACCGTGATATTCAACCTCCACTCCGTAGCCACGGATCCCGATGTGTTCCCGGACGCGGGGGAATTCCGTCCGGAACGCTTCCTCGAAGTACAAAGCGGGACTGGTGGTAACTGCTGCGACGCCGCGCTGGACAAGGGTAAAGTGGACCGCATGCTGCTGTTCGGACTGGGGCGGCGGCGGTGTCTGGGGCAGCAGCTCGGCAGGACGGGGATGTTCCTCGTTCTGCAGCGACTCCTCAGGAATCTCTCCTTCCGAGAGGACCCCGCTAACCCTCTTCGCGAGGGTGAGGGTCATTTCAGCGCCACCTTTGCTGCGTATAATTACAAGGTCATCGTATCGCCTCGACGCTAACCAACACATCCGACGTCAGTGTAACGTGAACCACAGTATAAGTAGGCCTTGGTCAGGTGTATATGATAACGCTCGGCAATATGCAGCGTTAAAAAACATGTAACACGTGTATTTAGTTGCACATATTCATTTGAATTTATAAGTGAATATATAATATATGTATATACATGTACTATGGGCGCTGTGCCTAAAGTACCTCGTTATTAAGTAAGTAAATGTAGATATCTATTCGCCATTTCGGTAAATAGTGACATAGTTCTGTGGCGGATTTCACCGACGCAGTTTAGCCGGCTACGGGGCTTAGTCGATTAAAGTTACCATGTAAATGATGGGCGATTTTATCCGTCTAAGCCCCGTGGCCGGCTAAACCAAGTACGTAAAAGCCACTGGCTATGGGCGATTGCGGAGCGATATTTTTAAACTGTACCATATGATATGAGGATCGACTGACGATGTGGAATATCGCATCAGACCGCCCACTGAGAATAGGGGCCGGCGCGACAGCTCAGTGGGTTAGAGCGCTCGCATTGAGTGCTCTGGCCACCTGAGAGCCTAACGGCACGTTTGTCGGTGGTTCGAGCCCCGCTGTGGCCATGTCTGTGTGGTCGCAGGATAAAGATCCCATGTCCTTCGTAAAGACTAGGTGGTTACCCCCGGGGACATGGTTCCACTCTCTCTTCCTTCTCCCATTGACGCGATATGACCAAAAGTGGTTAAAGCGTCCTGAATAACCAACCGACCAACCACTGAGAATAGACAGTTCCATGGGAAATTCTGGCAGACGCGTGTTTAGGGTGAACTCTAGCTCGCTCTGCGCTGCGCTGCAAATGATTTTAAGTACGAGATGGAGACATACACGTCGAGAAAACAGATGATATAAATGCTAACGAGCGAATGTAAAACTATACTATGCGTGGCGGGAAAGTGGCCACATTCCCGGTTTGCGGAGTTTATGATCGTTCTGCCGTCTATTCTGTCTAGACATATTAAAAATCTAATTCAGAAATATATATTTCACCGAATACATGGTACCCGACGTATGCCGATTAATACGCTGTCTGTTCAATGCAAATCAGAGTGCATGCACTCTAGTGGCTTGTGCATTGTTGCGTAGCGACCAAGAACGTCGAACTGGGAGCCTAACGGATAGGACTGTTAATACATATTTAATAATAATGTAATACTTACCGGAAAGTGTATAGACCTCTTTTGTGATTGTTCTGTGAGTAACAATGCCATAGAACCAAGCTACCCCCGACAAAAAAACCGTTGAAGCCGGACACCTGAACTAACTCCATAGGCATGCATGGTAAAACCCATGCGAGAATCTGCTTTCTAGCCCGAAACACGCAGTGTGTACTTTTGACGATAGGTGTCGCCTGGGGTATCTGGAACACTATTACCAACATAACTTAAAAACGAGACATTAGTAAGACACTGAGCATTACCAACACAAAAGCGCCATCTAGCACCGAACAAAACTAGGCTAGTCTTATGCCAAACAATGCGAGCGCAAATCCCATTCCAACGTCAGTCTCGATATTGTTCCAGCCACTCCCCATGTGGTGCATGTATGTCAGCCCAGGCTTGTTTGATACATTTATAAAAAAATCCAAATGGAAACTTCCCTTAACTTGGCTTAATGCGCTTTTTGTTCGCTCGCAATGCGGAGGTCGGCGGTTCGAATCCCCCGCCGAGACCCATATTAAGCAGATGTAAATGTGAAGCAGTGATGCGAAGTAGACAATTTGGGTGAAGAGACGATGTACATGTGGCCTGTTTTGTGATTTTGCATGATGACGTCACAATAAATTGTTCATTGATCTTTGATGTTGTTTGCGTTATGTGACTTTGCAATAGGGTCTGTAAGTGACGTCACAGACAGCGCGCGTTCACCTCCAGCGAATCCGGTTTTGGGTACATGACACTTCACCGCCCCATATACATAACATGTGGAGCTCTTTGTAATTGCGTGAAACGTACAAAAAAACCAGCGTCGTTCGATTTAAAACTAGTATGGTATGGAGGTACACCCCCAAATATTTATTCCATATGGTTTTCAAATCTAACATTACATTCATATCTCCAACATCAGTGAGTCTAGTTTGAGGCCCATAGTAAAGTATAGGGAGCCGCTGGCGCGTTGTACCCAGAATGGTTGTTTCTGGAGGTGAGCGCGCGCTGTCTGTGACGTCACTTACAGACCCTATAGTCGGAGCGAACATGAAGATCTTGTTTGTTTAAAAAAGCCTTGTTACGCCACAGATTTATTGGGTACAATGTGGTACGCTGTGGTACGCTACGGTACGCTGTGGTATGCTGCGGTACGCTATGGTACGCTGTGGTACGCTGTGGTACGCTATGGTACGCTGTGGTATGCTGCGGTACGCTGCGGTACGCTATGGTACGCTGTGGTACGCTATGGTACGCTGTGGTACGCTGTGGTACGCTATGATACGCTGTGGTACGCTGTGGTACGCTATGGTACGCTGTGATACGCTACGGTACGTTGTGGTATGCTGCGGTACGCTATGGTACGCTGTGATACGCTACGGTACGTTGTGGTATGCTGCGGTACGCTATGGTACGCTGTGGTACGCTACGGTACGCTGTGGTACGCTACGGTACGCTGTGGTACGCTACGGTACGCTGTGGTAGGCTATGGTACGCTATGGTGCGCTGTGGTACGCTGTGGCACGTTGTGGTATGCTACGGTACGCTGTGGTAGGCTATGGTACGCTATGGTGCGCTGTGGTACGCTGTGGCACGTTGTGGTATGCTACGGTACGCTGTGATACGCTACGGTACGCTGTGGTACGCTACGGTACGCTGTGGTACGCTACGGTACGCTATGGTACGCTGTGGTACGCTATGGTGCGCTGTGGTACGCTACGGTACGCTGTGATACGCTACGGTACGCTGTGATACGCTACGGTACGCTGCGGTACGCTACGGTACGCTGTGGTAGGCTATGGTACGCTACGGTACGCTGTGGTAGGCTATGGTACGCTGTGGTACGCTACGGTACGCTGTGGTACGCTACGGTACGCTGTGGTACGCTACGGTACGCTGTGGTAGGCTATGGTACGCTATGGTGCGCTGTGGTACGCTGTGGCACGTTGTGGTATGCTACGGTACGCTGTGGTAGGCTATGGTACGCTATGGTGCGCTGTGGTACGCTGTGGCACGTTGTGGTATGCTGCGGTACGCTGTGGTACGCTGTGGTACGCTATGATACGCTGTGGTACGCTGTGGTACGTTGTGGTATGCTGCGGTACGCTGTGGTACGCTATGATACGCTGTGGTACGCTGTGGTACGCTATGATACGCTGTGGTACGCTGAGGTACGCTGTGGTATGCTGCGGTACGCTATGGTATGCTGCGGTACGCTATGGTGCGCTATGGTGCGCTGTGGTACGCTATGGTGCGTTGTGGTACGCTGTGGCACGTTGTGGTATGTTGCGGTACGCTATGGTATGCTGCGGTACGCTCTGGTATGCTGCGGTACGCTATGGTATGCTGCGGTACGCTATGGTGCGCTGTGGTACGCTATGGTACGTTGTGGTACGCTGCGGTACGCTATGGTACGCTGCGGTACGCTATGGTATACTGCGGTACGCTATGGTTTAGCTATGGTACGCTATGGATCGCTGTGGTACGCTGTGGCACGTTGTGGTAAGCTGTGGTGAGCTGTGGTACGCTGTGGTACGCTGTGGTAAGCTGTGGTACGCTGTGGCACGCTGTGGTAAGCTGTGGCACGTTGTGGTAAGCTGTGGTAAGCTGTGGCATGCTGTGGTAAGCTCTGGTACGCTGTGGCACGCTGTGGTAAGCTCTGGTACGCTGTGGCACGCTGTGGTAAGCTGTGGCACGTTGTGGTAAGCTGTGGTAAGCTGTGGCACGTTGTGGTAAGCTGTGGTAAGCTGTGGTACGCTGTGGTACGCTGTGGTAAGCTGTGGTACGCTGTGGCACGCTGTGGTAAGCTGTGGCACGTTGTGGTAAGCTGTGGTAAGCTGTGGCACGCTGTGGTAAGCTGTGGCACGCTGTGGTAAGCTGTGGTACGCTGTGGTAAGCTGTGGTACGCTGTGGTAAGCTGTGGTAAGCTGTGGCACGCTGTGGTAAACTGTGGTACGCTGTGGTAAGCTGTGGCACGCTGTGGTAAGCTGTGGCACGTTGTGGTATGCTGCGGTGCGCTATGGTACGCTATGGTACGCTATGGCACGTTATGTTGCGCTGTGGTACACTATGGTAAGCTCTGGTACGCTATGGTACGCTGTGGTACGTTATGGTACGCTATAATAGGCTGTGGTACGCTATGGCACGCTGTGGTACGCTGTGGCACGTTGTGGTAAGCTGTGGTAAGCTGTGGTACGCTGTGGTACGCCGTGGTACGCTGTGGTAAGCTGTGGTAAGCTGTGGTACGCTGTGGTAAGCTGTGGCACGCTGTGGCACGCTGTGGTAAGCTGTGGTACGCTGTGGTACGCCGTGGTACGCTGTGGTAAGCTGTGGTACGCTGTGGCACGCTGTGGTAAGCTGTGGTAAGCTCTGGTACGCTGTGGTAAGCTGTGGCACGCTGTGGTAAGCTGTGGTAAGCTGTGGCACGCTGTGGTAAGCTGTGGTAAGCTCTGGTACGCTGTGGTACGCTGTGGCACGCTGTGGTAAGCTGTGGTACGCTGTGGTACGCTGTGGTAAGCTGTGGTACGCTGAGGTACGCTGTGGTAAGCTGTGGTACGCTGTGGTAAGCTGTGGTACGCTGAGGTACGCTGTGGTAAGCTGTGGTACGCTGTGGTACGCCGTGGTACGCCGTGGTAAGCTGTGGTACGCTGAGGTACGCTGTGGTAAGCTGTGGTACGCTGTGGTACGCCGTGGTACGCCGTGGTACGCTGTGGTAAGCTGTGGTAAGCCGTGGTACGCTGTGGCACGCTGTGGTAAGCTGTGGTACGCTGTGGTAAGCTGTGGCACGCTGTGGTAAGCTGTGGTAAGCTGTGGTATGCTGTGGTAAGCTGTGGTAAGCTGTGGTACGCTGTGGTAAGCCGTGGTACGCTGTGGTAAGCTCTGGTACGCTGTGGTACGCTGTGGCACGCTGTGGTAAGCTGTGGTAAGCTGTGGTACGCTGTGGTAAGCCGTGGTACGCTGTGGCACGCTGTGGTAAGCTGTGGTACGCTGTGGTACGCTGTGGTAAGCTGTGGTACGCTGTGGTAAGCTGTGGTAAGCTCTGGTACGCTGTGGTACGCTGTGGCACGCTGTGGTAAGCTCTGGTAAGCTGTGGTACGCTGTGGTACGCTGTGGCACGCTGTGGTAAGCTGTGGTACGCTGTGGTACGCTGTGGTAAGCTGTGGTACGCTGTGGTAAGCTGTGGTGCGCTGTGGTAAGCTGTGGTACGCTGTGGTAAGCTCTGGTACGCTGTGGTACGCTGTGGTAAGCTGTGGTACGCTGTGGTACGCTATGGTACGCTGTGGTACGCTATGGTACGCTGTGGTTCGCTGTGGTAAGCTGTGGCACGTTGTGGAAAGCTGTGGTACGCTGTGGTAAGCTGTGGTACGCTGTGGTAAGCTGTGGTAAGCTGTGGTACGCTGTGGTAAGCTGTGGTACGCTGTGGTAAGCTGTGGTAAGCTGTGGTACGCTGTGGTACGCTGTGGCACGCTGTGGTAAGCTGTGGTACGCTGTGGTAAGCTGTGGTAAGCTGTGGTACGCTGTGGTAAGCTGTGGTAAGCTGTGGTAAGCTGTGGTACGCTGTGGTACGCTGTGGCACGCTGTGGTAAGCTGTGGTAAGCTGTGGTACGCTGTGGTACGCTGTGGCACGCTGTGGTAAGCTCTGGTACGCTGTGGTAAGCTGTGGTACGCTGTGGTACGCTGTGGCACGTTGTGGAAAGCTGTGGTACGCTGTGGTAAGCCGTGGTACGCTGTGGTAAGCTGTGGTAAACTGTGGTACGCTGTGGTACGCTGTGGTACGCTGTGGCACGTTGTGGAAAGCTGTGGTACGCTGTGGTACGCTGTGGTACGCTGTGGCACGCTGTGGTACGCTGTGGTACGCTGTGGTACGCTGTGGTAAGCTGTGGTAAGCTGTGGTACGCTGTGGTACGCTGTGGTACGCTCGGCAATGACCCTCTTACCATCCAACATGACGATAAGCAATGGAGAGTCACGTGACTGCATGAGCTCTATATCTCCTTATACCTAACATCAACGGAATCACAGCTCAAAGAATGATGCTCAAGACTCTTAACGTTATATATTGCATTTCATGGCGCTATGACTTCTGTTATTCAATCTGGCCTCCTTGAGACGTCACATGACGTCACATGACGTTATTGATGGTTTGCGAACACGTGTTTTGCTTTTTTATTTCACCCACATAAATATGACGTCATCGCACAGTTTTCTCCAGTGACGTCAATTAAGTTTAACCACAGGCGCCTCAATCGTGGGTGGGTGGGTGGGACGGGAGGGGGAGGGGGGGCCGGCTTCACACATATGTCATATAAATAGAGAAGATAGGAAACTCATTTTGCAGCCAGAAAACTCAGCCCGAACAACATCGGTCGATTTCGTCAACAAAGTGCCACGACTGCGCGGTTTTCTCGCTTCACTCAATGCCTCAACACTTTACTCACGAAAATATCACGTAATCCCATTCAAACACAGCTTCAAATCGCTGCATCAAGACGTTTTTCAGCCAACTTTACGCGATTTTCACTGTTGCCGCTCACCATGGCCGTTGACTGCCGCAGCGCATTTCTTAGAGCCTTCTAATTGGTTGTAACCTCGCGTGTGCCGTTTTCTCGCAAGCTCCTTCGTCCATATGCAAATTACATTGCAGGCTGTTCCATCACTGGTACTCCCGCCTCAAGTACTCGTATCGATTAACATGTAGTAATAGTTTTCGCAGGGGGTGATACGGCGTTAGAATAAGTAGCGCTGATCGAGTTGTGCCTTGGGCATTAAAGTTTATAGGGGTCTGCACGGGTAAATGGCGACACACACAGGCGCCGCAGATCGACTGACACAGGCAGGGGGGTGGGGGGGGGGTCGCGCACCGCCTACATAGAACAAGAAGGTATCCAACTCCAGCCCAAGCGCCTAGACAGGCACCCGCTTCAGACCCCAATACCTCACCTTTTTTGTCCGTGGGCAGGCTCTCAAATGGCGTATTTTGATCAATAAGGTAATAAGCTTGCTCGAACTCAAGTGAAAGATCACTGTCCTCCCTTCACCACGCCGTAATCAAGCATTTTCCCACAAATTTGAGCCGACACAGGCCGACTGTGAGACAAAATGGCGACTCACGCGAGGTTTCACGCGCATTTTTCTGCGAGACCGCGCTGATTGGTCCGCTGTCGCTGGCACCGACTTACGCAAATTTGATGACAGATTAATCGCCCATCGCGCGGATTTTCTAGAATAACGCCGTAGCGCGAAGGACCATTACATTTATTGGTATGTATTTTCATTTTTTCTGACATGTTTATCCCTAATAAAGGTCTAACAGCTTCGTATCGCTGCGTGCGGTTATGTTTAAGGGGACAAAATATTGCTTTGACGATGGCCTCTTTGAGGGGGGTCACATCTGTCACCGTCATCTGACCCGTCCCAGTGCACAGGCACCGTAAATCAACACAAGTCGGTGGGCTGGGCGTGCCCTGCCTGAGACCTCTTGCCTCTCCTGATTTGGACAACCAATGTCTGGGGAGGAAAGAGGGCCTGTATCAGTGTGTGGTGTGTGTGGAGGTTGGGGGGGGGGGGGGGGGTGCAGGGCTGGTCTGCTAAATTAATAGAGTAGATGTGTGTACCTGATTGAAAGGCCAGGTTATGTAGTACAGCAAGCAGTAACTGAATACGTTCTTATATGATATTTAAGTAAGTGTTTAATATGAGGTTTTTAATATGAAAAAATTGGGATAGATCTATATCTTTTTATATAATATATTTTAAATCCATTGTTTAACAGTCATAAATATGATACACTTATTTGATATCTCACATCGTTTGCATCCCTTATAAGACTTATAACACTTAAGTACTATATTATTGTGACATCTCATATGTGTTGATCCAAATGTTATAATTCTAAGCTATATTTATTTTTAACACAACCCATATTTTTGCTCTCCTCCAAAATATCTCTCTCCCACATTTTTGTATCTATTATTTCCAGGCAATGGCATACATGTTACATTTACTTTGCCACATTTTAAATTTCTACGCTCAACGTATTTCTCTGGAGAACATCTCACACTTTACCTCAATATTACACATTTAATAATTATTTTGACATGCCAATTTTTTTACATTTAGTGTTTTTTATATTTTCTATTTATTTTTAAGATCTGAAAAAGATATGCCCCTAGGGGGGGTGGGGGGTGAGAATGATCGACATGAGCTGAGACAACTTATCCACCAGCATTCACCTGATGCTCTGAATGTTATGTATCTGGTTTTTATTTTTATGTCAACTTGAAGTTAAAAAATTAAGATCTGAAAAAGGATTTTGAAAAATGAAATAGTTTATTTTGACAACAAAGTTTGGGTGGTCTTATGCATGTTATGGTCCCTATAATTTATAACTTTCATCCATAACTTTCTTCTTTCACACAATTGTATTGTTAAACCATATATGTACATTGTATTCAGAAACAGGTGGCTTACCAACAATTAATGAACCCGGATCTGGGCCTGGGATAAAGGCAGCAGAAATTCAGTGAACGCTATGATGACAGCATCACCAGTGTAAGTGTATCAATGTAACTAAATGTAACTAAATTGTTGGCAATGGGCCTAGAGAAACACCATCCCTATAAAATACATAGCTGTCATGCCTCTCGCTTCACCTCTCAATGCCATGAAGGCATCAACTTTCATTGTATTCACAACCCTCTCCATTACTCTTCTATCAGCAATTATCCTTCTTAGCCTCTCACAAGGTTGATTTAAAACCGTTTCATTAAGGTAAAGACTAGACTATCACGAAAGACGAGGTAAACACTAATGCCCTACTTTGCATTATTAATGATAATTAACACCAGATTCTTCATGGTGTGAAACACTAATATTGCCTTTTATTTCTCGCAGACAAATTTTCGGCTGATAACTGAACTATTTCCTGAAGCCAAGGCATACCACTATAAAGTCAGGAGTCTTGTGTCTCCATTGGTGAGTACACAGTTAACTGCATCTGCAGTGCTACTAAACCATCCTAGTTTGAGGCTACATTCGCTTCAAACACAGCTCTTTTTCTATGACATAAGGCTAGCTGCTAGTATAACAAAGTAAGCGACTAGCCAATAATGATAACAGGTTGACAATTATACATGAAAGACAGTTTACATACAAAGGAACAAGGGATATATTTTTAAACTTGGTGACAAGCTGCATACCATGATCAGAACAGGTGCTTACATGTTGTCTCTAATGTACTTGCATCCCATATGATGCTCATATACTGATGCTTAATTGTTCTCCCCATGCAGTGAAATATCAGAGCTGTGGCCGAGGCACACCACTTTCTCGTCAGCCGCAAGTGGATGTCCCTTGATCGAGATTTCGCACAAGCTATGTTATATCTGACCAGCCTTGAATGCTCCAGCGCAATGGTCCAGCGTCTGACCTGTATGTGATAAATGCAACGTATCTGTGAATAGCGGCGAGTCGGCGTTTCACATATACCTAGGGTCAATACTAATGGTCATAACCTGTACATTATGCTCATTATAGTAGAGAGGCCGGGACCCAAAGTCATGAAGGACAGGTTACTTGATGCGTGTATAGATTATTAGGCATTAAAATACCAAGAAGTAATTACCCAGGTTACATTTAATTTTTATGTTGCAGACCAAACATAAATGCTATGTACACATTTTCTACCACTTTGATGACACACATTAATAAATCATTGAAAACTTGTGTTTCAGCAGTACTTTTTTCTTTCATTTTTTTCAGTAGTTTCTCATTTTTTACTACTAAAAGAATTACCACAAAGTGTTGCATTTATCTCCTTCGTGAGATTCTTACCTTGGACCTGGTGAAAAGGTTATCCCAAACGCTGCTGTGAGGGGAATCTACTCCCCAGCGGGCAAATATCAATCCATCTAGTTGTTATGTGATGACAGTCCGCTTGACATCGACTAGTTTGCCATTGTCCAACTCCACGTTGATGACATCCTCACTAAATGCCACTACCATTCCCCTTGTGGATTACCATCAGATTGGCCTTCGGGCACAGGATGCTTGGTATAAGGGCCTGCCAGAGGTAATGTGCCTCACCTAAAAGTCAGGAACAATAGCATTAACAGTGGCATACATATGCGCCATGAAAACAAACCTTCAGTGACATCAGTGAAATCAAATTATACATATGGTTCATATATTGTTGCTATTAAATTTTACGTAACCATTGTCAGGGTGGGAAGGGGATTTTGATCTTGGAAATGTGTATTGAAAGCAGGTTAACTATGTGTCAGCATGAGAAATATAAAGGTACATTTTAAAAATAGTTAGCTAATTTCAAGAGTAATTTGGTGAAATAGCCATGATTGTGCTTATAAAAATTGTAGGTGTGCATTCACTATACACTCTCAATCTGACCATGTATTAATGCATCAAGCCATACATTTCCTTTAATATACATTATACATTAATTTGATTAGGTTTTCAATGACACATTCTTTAATATATGAGCTGGTAAAAAGCAGAAACAAAACTATTGACTTTATAAGATTATAGTAATTTTTATAGTGTGCCACCACAAAGTTGTAAGCTTACATCTAAGTTAGCTAGAGATTTAAAAATGAAATAATAATTAGAAAGAAATTAAAATGTCTCAATTAAAAGCACTTTAATCTGTATATTCTTAGGAAATAAAAACACTCCTATTAATTTAGCTGACCATGTGGCTTTCACGCCTGTTTGTTTGTTTACATACCTTTAATCCGAACCACGAATGCACGGTAACTGCTTGCGGTAAAGCCCTCCCCCCTTTTTTTCACTGCCAAAATCCGCTCGGTCGGGGCGTTTTATTATCGCCAACTTCCGCCAATTTGAAAATCTGCTCGAAAGGGGAACGTCCCACCTTTTTTGAGGACCAATGCCGTTTTTTCAATGCAAAATGTAGGCCATCTAAGCCGTGACTCCCCACCCCCCCCCCCTTTTTTGGCGTGGACCCGCCCCCCGGTAAGAAGTATTCAGTGGAGCCCCCGCCCCCCACTTCCCCGGTCATCAAAAACTTCATAGACCCTCGGCCCAGAGCCACAAATATCCGCTCTCTCAGGCATCAAGACAACCGCGGAAACTGCCCCCCATCAGTTTTGTGTAATAGTGTAACTCCCCCTCCTCCGCCCCCCCCCCCCGAGCTCACCCCCCCCCTCCTCACTTCGTCTCTGTGTACTTTATAGGCATGTAGGCTATTTTTAAAAAAGCCGCCAGATGATTTCTGACCAATCAGAAGGCTGATAGCCACAGAGCAGTTACAACCAATGAGAACGCTCGAAAATACTCGCTGCGCTACTGACAAACCTCAACGGCCATGGTGAGCGGCAACAGTCAAAATCGTGTAAAGTTGGCGGAAAAATGTCTTGATGCAGCGATTTGAAGGTGTGTTTGAATAGGATTACGTGATATTTTCGTGAGTAAAGTGTTGAGGCATTGAATGAAGCGAGGAAACCGCGCAGTCGTGGCATTTTGTTGACGAAATGGACCGATGTGGTTCGGGCTGAGTTTTCTGGCTGCAAAATGAGTTTCCTACCTTCTCTCTTTATATGACATATGTGTGAAGCCGCCACGCCCCCCCCCCCCTCCCGCCCCACCCACCCACGATTGAGGCACCTGTGGTTTAACACGGTGAAACATTCGCCTTGTTCACATGTTGGGAATTCCCACGAGAACGACGTTATGCCTGCAAGTTTGCGCACGAACGGCTAGTGTATATGATGTGTGGCCCTGGTGAGTGGCACAAGGGCCTTTCTCTCCTGCCGTCAATAGTCACTATTCAGTCTGTCCGGTCATTATTGTTCAAACTAGTTAACAAATAATAACTATTTCTGCAAATTTTAATCTTTTTCGAACACATTTGACAATAGCCGAACGTGTAGGCCTATGCCACACGGAACGGGTGACCCCCTCCAGCTGGGGGGTATCCCCGACCAGCAGTGGGATGCTATCAGTTCAACAGAGCTAATCTGCTTAGTGGAAGATAAGCTAAGGTCCATATATTGATTTGTCCACTGGAAAGTTAACGGCAAATTAAATCAAACGTTAATGATGTTTTTGTTACAAACTTTGCAGGGAATGGTTGCTCGAGGTACAATATGACGCACTGAAACGCATCGCGTAACGTTGAAAACCGCGTAGCTCAGTCGGTCGAGCGTTTCCCTTTTAAAAGTGGAGTCGTGCGTTCAATTCCCGAGCTGTGCAATTATTGTTTTCCCTGCATTTCGTGCAACAACCACATTCTCCCATGAAAGTGGTCATCACTTTTTTAAGATTAGTCTTGTGCATCTAGGCGTAATCGACCGATTATTTCATGCAACGGCACAGGCACAGTCAATCAATACGCGCACGGTAGGGGGCGGTGGGAGGGGGGGGGTAGAATTATTGCCACATTGGTCCCTTTATGAGATAAAATATGTCAGCATAATTCCATATACCCAGCATAATATCTCCCCATGCTCCGATCATACAATACCGGGTAAAACACGGGGTTCAACAACGCTGGTGTGCACAAGTTTTCACGTGGGTCTATCATATGGGTGGTAGGCAAAGAATGTCCCGGTCATAGGATTCACTCAATACTGAATAAAAATACTCATAATAAAAACGAAAGCAAAAGTAGGTCCATAGACTGACATGTTACAGCACAAAGATCCTAGCTAACGTGGAACGCGAATTAAAAAATATAGGGGGGCTTTAATTCATGTCAATTGACCCTTGTTGCATGCCGCGGGAAATACCCCACTTTCTTCAAATATACTCGCCCCAAAGGACCCTCATTTTTCACATGTACTCGCTCTAGAACACACACACCATTTTCATCTGCCTGCAATCGGTCATTTGATTACTGAAACCACCCGGGAGCTATTTCGCAGCGAATCCGCAGCAGTGTCTGCCATTAGATTTCACGCGTTGAACGAGTCACGTAGTTTGTGTTTGCAGGCACAGCCTCGTTTTGGCGTCAATATCGCGATTCCGTGAATAAGGCAAATTAGGCATAAAAGTCACACTTTGACTTTGAAAAATGTCGTTTTCTTTCCTGATTTGTGACGAAAATCTGAAAATCCTTCAAAGTTTCGAAACGAATGTTCGACCTCTGTCGTCATTCTTCAAGCTGCCGTTACTTCATCAGCCAAATAACCAAATAATCGAAAATGGCTTATTGTCTGACGACGGTCTGATCTGTATGGGTTTACAAAGCTTGTAATTATTTTTTTACTGTAAGGTAATTACTTCATTATGGTGAGCATAATTTACCCGGGAACTTCTGTGGATAACTATGTAAAATGAATTGTAAAAAGTAAACAGTTCTGGAAAATTAAATATGGTTTAACATTGAATGTAAAAAAAATGATCCCTTATATTATCTTTCATATTCACTTACATGTATTAGTTCAGACCTCAATCAAATGCGGTCGTTATTTTTTTGTTTAAAATCCCATCCGTTTGGTTTTTGGGACCGGTTTTTCGTGCTAGAGGCTAACCACTTTTTTCAGCATAGCCAACGTATACCTCAACCGTAGCATGTAATAAAGTACTGGAATTCGCGGGGAGACTAACCTGAATGGTGAACCAACATACTTTAATCGCAGAAGAATTTTAAAACGTTAAACAGTATGGGCCCGTTTTGTTACTTTTTGCAGAGAGAGCCAGCAATCTTCAACAAGGCGGCCATGATGAATATTGGTTTCCTGGAAGCCCAGAAGATGGCGTCTGTGGACTGTGTCGTGTTTCATGACGTAGATTTGCTGCCAGAGGACGATCGAGCAATATTACACTGCGGCCCCCGACCAGTGCATTATGCAATGGCGCTTGACCGCTGGCAGTACACGTACGTCCCTACAAGCCTGAACACATGTATTGGTTAAACAACGCGAACACCCTATTCTCTATTTACCGCGATCCGTTATAGCAATCTGTATTTTTTTTCGCGCCCTCTCTTGAACAGTCCTCATATTGGAGATTCGACCCCCCCCCCCTCCCCCCAAAAAAGCACAAAAAAAGGAAGAAGATTTAATGGGAGTGTAGTAGAGGGGGAAGGGGGGAAGGGGACCGCTTAGTACATTGCTATGGGCGGCCTTGACTGCAATATATTGACGGAAGTTATAAGGCGCATATCTCCTCTGTGGAGGCCGCAAAACAAATTTCGCGGAATTCAACATAGCGCACATCCATGCCGTCATTCAATGCACGTCGTGTGATGTCATCCGCTGCACGTTGTGTGACGTCATGCACTGCACGGGGTGTGATGTCATTCACTGCACGTGGTGTGACGTCATCCGATGCGCGTGGTGTGACGTCATCCGCTGCATGCCGTGTGACGTCATTCACTGCATGCGGTATGACATTATTTGCTGCATGCGGTGTGACGTCATCCGCTGCATGTGGCGTGACGTCATCCGATGCACGCGGTGTGACGTCATACACTGCATGCGGTGTGGCGTCATCCGGTGCGCGTGGTGTGACGTCATTCGCTGCATGTGGTGTGATGCCATATATCTTGCCTGTTTTTATCAGGATTTCAATCGCATCGTCGAGTAATCTAATATCTGTTTTGAATTATGACTATTATATTATACTTATACTTATTTTGCTGCCACAGAACATGGGACCATGTATTTCTCGATGCGTTTTCTCGTCACCCACAGGCTAGCCTATCCCAAAGTGACGGGGGGCGTTGTGTCACTCACACCTCAACAATTCATACAGATCAACGGTTTCTCCAACGAGTTTTTCGGTTGGGGAGGGGAGGATGACGACTTCCGGAACAGGTGCGCATCGCATGCAATATAGCGTTATATAATGTCAGATATTGTTATCGTATACAATCTTGTACTATATAATGTCAGATATTGCTATCCTATACAATCTTATCTCATATAACGCCAGATATTGTTATCGTATACAATCTTGCGTTATATAGTGCCAGATGTTGTTATCTTATACACTCTTGCATTAAATAATGTCAGATGTCGTTATGGTATGCAATCTTATGTTATATAATGTCAGATATTGTCATCTTATACAATCCCCCCAGACTTGAAGCGTTCGGGATGGAGGTGGAGAGGCCCCCGGGAAATGTGTCGTGCCACACGGCTCTCACACACGAGAAGGAATACTCAAACGCCGTCAACCCCAACAGGTAGGAGGACCGGACAGTATGGACTGAATTAACCCAACCGCATTAATTGGATTAACTCCACCATTTTTAACTGGATTATCTCAAAAGTATTAAATTAACCCAAGCGTATGAACTGGATTAAATCCGAAAGTATTGAAAAGGTTAACTCAAACATATTGACTGGATTAACCAACAGTACTGGCTCAATTAACCAAACCGTAAAGCCTGGATTAACCAAACCGTAATATTTGGATTAACCAAACCGTATTGACTGGATTAAATCCAAAAAGTATTGACAAGGTTAACTTGAATGTATTGTCTGGATTAACTAAACCGTGTTTACTGGATTAAATCCAAAACTCCACCATTTTTAACTGGATGATCTCAAAAGTATTAAATTAACCCAAGCGTATGAACTGGATTAAATCCGAAAGTATTGAAAAGGTTAACTCAAACATATTGACTGGATTAACCAACAGTACTGCCTGGATTAACCAAACCGTAATATTTGGATTAACCAAACCGTATTGACTGGATTAAATCCAAAAAGTATTGACAAGGTTAACTTGAATGTATTGTCTGGATTAACCAAACCGTGTTTACTGGATTAAATCCAAATTTATTGACAAGGTTAACTCGAACGTTTTGGCTGGATTAACGAAGCCGTATTGGCCGGATCAATCGTACGCCAGTATTGACCAGGGTGACCGGACCGTAAGATCACTAACAGATGGCCCCGACCATATTGAATGGAGTAATTTGGATTAACCAGGCTGGACCCACAGCATATATTAACTGAGCTCTGTGGCTGTACGTATATCTCCATTGGTTACAGGTTCAAAGGTCTCCGGAGACTCAGCCCCTGTCAGTACTCCAAACAAGGTCTAAACACCGTAAACTACACGAAGATAGTCGAACATCGATACCCGACGTACACTCATATACAGGTGGACCTCAACAGTGAGTCAATGGGCGGTCGAATGGCACAGGACCAAGGACAGTTGTAGGGGGAGGGGGGGGGGAGTCCAGGGGGTCCGGAACCGTCCCCCCCCCCCGCCTTTTGAGAAAGAATGCAGTTTTTCAATGCAAAATTTAGGCCATCTGAGGCGTGGACCCCACCCCCCTTTAAAAAAAAAGAAAAACGGTATTTGATGCGGCGGGGATACACTTCCCCCTCCCGGTCGCAAGTTTCCACGGCCCCCACCCCGCCGGTCGTCAACAAATTGATGGATCCCCCGGTCGCAATGTTGTTCAGAGCCCCTCCCCCCCCCCCCGGTCGCAAGTTTGGACCCCCCTCTTTTCAAGTTCCTGGATCCGCCCCTGCATGAATAATAATAAAAGTTTATTTATTGTACAAATATGTGCAAGGAACTGCATGCGTCACATGCGTTTCTGAAGCTGAGTATCTATGAGGCATGAGCGCTCGACTCCATAACGTATTCGAGGACTCCGCCCACCATACAATACCTAATATACATAAGAGTACGCAACTCGCCATAGCTGCCGCCCAGGTTACCCTCGATTCGACCCCTGTCACAGCCTTAATAAATATTTCAAACTCCACGTAGCTTTTTAACATTACACAAGTGTTCATTCTTCCTAAATCCGCTCACCTCAGTCCTCATCACCGACCAAAACGCGAACAACGACACATTTTGCCTGGGTGAAACCGTAGCGGACGGACTTTTCCATATGCCGAAAGCGGAAGTAGAATGCGGTGTCTTTTGATTGGTCGAGATCAACAGCGGCACCCTGGGCGGCAGCTATGGCGAGTTGCATACTCTTATGTATATTAGGCATTGTATGGCGGGCGGGGTCCTCGAATTTATTATGGAGTCGAGCGCTCATGCTCTGGTGGCTTTATATATCAATTTGGCTAAGTTTTCAGCTATAATGTAGTCCGTAGGATTAATAAAGTTAATAATGGTGGGATATTTGATAAGATTTCGTGAAAGGAGTGTTCTTCAAGAATAGAAAGGGCGAATCAAGGCTTATTTACTAAGTAATGAAGGATATTAATTGAGCCCTTTGCTTTCTGGCTTGACGCCGTAAATCTTTTCCGACAATAATGTCGGAGTAATACATGCACATGGATAGATGACCTGAGCTTGCTGGCGTGTAGAACTGCCAGTGCGTGACTGTCTGATACATGTGTTAGTATATATAGCTTTCTTTCCAATTTTTTAAATGAAAACCTAATCTGTCCTCATTACAAAAGACAACATACGAGTTTTGACGACACAGTACACAAGAAAACACACTTTTCCACATAAGATACACCAATCTGCGAAAAATGCCTCTACCAACATACCCTTTAAATTAAGTAAATCAGTTGTATAATAAAGACCCAAATACATAGTTTGCATTGAAATTCGCTGTAGTACCCAGTAAAATTTTGGTTTGTATGAGTGGAAAAAAACCTCATGCGGTTCATTTATATGTCAGACAATAACAATGTAACAACGTCGTTTGACGTGCAGAATCCTGTAGAAATCACTGTGACATGAAACACTCGGCTATATCTGGTAGAGAAGTCACCCACGATTAATGAATGCAAAGGTGTCGTCTTACCCATGGCTTACTGGGTAACTTGGCCCGGTAGATGGCAGCACTATACTAAACGACACTACGGAATTCGCCAACGATATGAGACGAAACGAACATCCCCGATTTACGTCTTTCCGCTACAACGCTTATTAATTATCGACTACGCATCAGGTGATGTTTACAAACTGACATTCCTTATGGTTTATAACTTTCTTCTCCTAAATTTTTTTATTACAGTTTCGGATCTGATGACGAGTTACGCCCCCCACCCTTCGTACCGCTACTTGGGCCGCAGCGGGGTGTGCCCCAACGAGACGCTACATGGTGGAGTCTCCCTGTCACGCACCACCTGTCGGTACGGGTGCGACATTGACCCCCAGTGCACGGGCTTTGTCTACTACCTCCATCGAGAAGCCCTTCATAACAACTGTCACCTACGATACAATGACACGTGCGTCACGCCACAGCCGCTAGATGGAGCCACTACGTTCGACAAAATGGCCGCCGATGCTTCATTTCCGGAGACGCTCAGTGAGTACCCAATGTATCCCTTTGTGACATTTTATATACATAATATATATATATATCCACCCACTTTAACCTTTTACAGATTGATATAAATATATCCACCCTTCTTAACCCTTTAAAGATTGATATATATATATATATGTGCAGAACCTAATTAAGATTTAGGTTTCTAGGACTGGGTTTTATTGCGGGAAAAGTCACGGAGGGGAGATCTGGGAACAGCCATAGAAATGGCGCTGGACATCACCCGTGAACACGCTGTATAATTTATAGATATCATGTATACAGCCCCTGATCTCCCATTAAACGTTTTGTGGTTTTGATAGTTTGCTTAATTGTATTTTAAACGCATTTATTATCAAAACGTCTTTTTCTTTGTTTAAATCTTGGCATAGAGTTACCAAATGTTTGACGCTTTCAGTTCCGTACAAACCACCGGAGAGAACTGAGGGCAATAAGACAGAGACTACATAGAACTCTGAGATCGCGTGTTAGACTCTAACGTGTAAGAGACACCACGCAACCACTTCATGAAGAGTTTCGAGCTCATAGCTTAGTTTACATGCTGGGGCCGTTTCGATAGCTCAGTGAGTTAGAGCGCTCGCCTTGAGTGCTCTGGCCACCTGAGAGCCTAACGGCACGTGGATCGATGGTTCGCGCCCGGCTGTGGCCATGTCTGTGTGGTCGCAGGATAAAGATCCCATGTCCTTCTTCGCAAAGAGTATGGGGTTACCCCGGGGACATGGCTCCACTCTCACATTCTTCTTCCATTGACGTGATATGACCAAAAGTGATTAAAGTGTCCTGAATATGCAACCAACCTGGTTTACATGTTAACGAGTCATCGTAAGTTGACGAGCCACGACTGTACTCAACTATTTATATACAGCGATTACTCTGTCGCAGTCATCCTTGTTCAATGTATTTGTCAGATAATAGCATTCAAGAAATGTTTGCAATACTTTTATGTCTGCCTTTGCTGCATCTGTGATGCATAACTTGACGTTTCTGCGCTGCGACGATGACAAAAATAAAGAGATATATATCTTGACACAAGACAGGTTTAACTTTTTACGTTTATGTATATAATAATATATATAATTATATATATTTTATTCACGATTGTCTTACATCGTCTTATTCTGAACTAGCGACTGATAACGTTGCAGGTAGATAACTACCCGAGTGGAGGGGGAGGGGGGGTGCATGTATATCCGACTACGCCCACATTTTTTTATGAATTGCGACGTGCTGCACATGGAATTAGTTCACAACGCAGTTACTGGCGGTATGTTGTAAATTATACAAATTATAAGAGTTTATTAGGGGTCTGGAAGGGGGGGGGGGGTCCAGTGTTCAGTGTTCAACATTTTCAGTGTCGAATGTAGATTTTTCACGACGTTCCGTGTCGCATTTGACTAAGTTCAGTGTTGTTTTTTTTCAAAAATCTGTGTCGATGTCGCTTTCTCAGACCCTCAGTGTCAGAATTTTGGGGTCAATGTCAAATTTTCCAATATGCCTGTGTCGCGTGTCGTTATTTACCCCTTCCAGAATGCTTTTTTAAGGGGTAATTCTGCTAGAGACAGGAAGAGATGTATAACAGGAGAGCGCCAAATCAGACCATGCCTTCCATTAAGCTTAGGGAGGTGCGTTTTAAGGGTATAAATCTGTTTTTCCCGTTATTTTAAATTCTCAGTAATACAAATCTTGCATAAGCGTAATTAAGAAACGAGGCTGCGGGAAATATTGTAACGCGATTGGTTTTCGTCTGGTCCCTCCCTGGTGAGGGGGGTAGAGGGTTCATCTTCCATGTTCATGCTACAGCCTGCGAAATGGACTACTGTAGTAAATGGTAGGCGATAGTAATACATGAGCTATGGTGAATGATTTGCACCAACATGGACGAACACCCCCCCCCCCCATCCCCCCATATTGGGTCAACTTTCCTGACCTACCCTCCCTCATGTTTCACTGAATATTGTACATCGTGTGTCAAAATAGAAATATGGTTTCAGTAACACCTTGCAATATGCTGTTGATTTGAATGCTCGAGCATCTTTCCTTTAAGTGTGTATGTTTCTGCCTTACCCAACCGTTGAAACAGAAAGTAGGGGCTGGCACGATAGCTCAGTGGGTTAGAGCGTTCGCCTTAAGTTTTCTGGCCACCTGAGAGCCTAACGGCACGTGGATCGATAGTTCGCACCCCGCTGTGGCCATGTCTGTGTGGTCACAGGATAAAGATCCCATGTCCTTCTTCGCAAAGAGTATGGGGGTTACCCCCGCAGACATGGCTCCACTATCCTTTTGTTCTCCCATTGACGCGATATGATCAAAATTGGTTAAAGCGTCCTGAATATACAACCAACCAATCAAACATAATATATACAGCCAGCCAAACAAAACACGTACCAAAATAAACATTTCCAGGTCACACAGGCTGACACTAAGTCTGTATGAAAAGAAAGGACACGAACTTTGATCCTAGGTTGTCACCACACACGGCTTAAGCTGGGGTCGATGTTTACCAAACATCTCCACCCGTAATGAACACGAGAGAAGAACAACGCAAAACGCAACATTTCATTCTGTAACTTTACCCATCGATCGGTATCCGACATGGCTCGGTCAAGTTCGTTAGCGGGGTATGTAGGTCAAAGGTCAAGGTCACAGGATTTTTTTGTTTGTTCCTTAACCATTGGTAGATAGGACCAAAAATCGGGAAGTTCACAGTTTTATTTTAATGACGCTGTACGTTATGTCACGTATTGAGCTCGTAGGTAACTTGTATAACGTCTTGGAATTGTGCAAATCCCTTAAGTAGTTTTTCTGCCAAAAATTGCTAAACTTTAACATGGGACCCTACGGGAGCTATTAACTATTAAGAACAGCTGGCCTACATCAATTGTCAGGGTCACCACACCACGGCATGTCTTATCATATCATAACAATACGCGGCGGCTCACTTATGTGCTAAAGAAGGAAAGAACAACAGCGAGGCGTTGGACGATCGCGAGCGGTGAAGATCGACTGCCATGGTGCTAGTGTGTGTAGGGGGCGGGCGGGTTCAAGCCGGTGTGATGGGATGATGTAGCGCCTGAATGGTGTGGGGGTGGGGGTGGAAGTGGAGTTGAGTGGGTGGTTTACGCAGGGCAAGGACGATGAAATCGTATCCATGTTGACAAACACATGGAGCCCGTGTGCTGTTTTGTAGATCAGTAGGCGGGGCTTAGCGCGAAGACATTTTCTGGATTTTACATTTTGCGTCATCTCAACCTACGGGTGACGCAATCTCGTTTATATTTCGTTGAGTCTTTAAACAACAATTTCAACATAAAACTGCGCGGACCAGTTTACCGCGCGCGGACGTCCTAGCGAGTCGCCGTAGACATCACACAGAATACCGAACAGCGAACAGGCGCACAGGGATATAAAGCCGGCCACCAACTTCTGCTTCGATAAACAAATTTGCTTCTTTCCGGATAGCCCACAGGCTTTCAGGAGTTAAATTCAAGAAAGAATATAATTATTTCACATGGAGAAGTGATTGGTAATATAAAAATTACAGAACATATTGCTTTAACAAACGCTACGTTCCAACGGCATTCTAATATGCAGCGCGAAACCCAGGCCAGATATTAGCAGGGGCGTAGCCAGAGACTTCAGTAAATATACCAACCTGCTGCACATGAAATGAATCAAATTACTTCCGAACAACAGGATTGCACGTACCGGCACAACCCAATGTGTACGCACGTGCGTACGTGCGCACGGCTGACTAAGCCCCTGGGGAGGGTAAACGTTGTTTTTTGTTGTTTTTTTATTTTTTATTTAAACATCATTTATTTAACGAGGTTCCCCTGAAAGGGGTTGCCATCTGGCAGGGTCACCCCAAAAAACGAGGTAACGGGGTAAACGTTGTAAACAAGCCCACGTGCGCTGTAGTGTTTGCGGCTCCGGACGAGTGTTTGTTTTCCTCTTGTGCAAGAGTAAAAGTCACGCGTTCTCGTATCAACAGGATTCTGAGAAACGTAGTACAAAGGGCACCCTGATACGGTATGGCCAGGACGGCACGCCTGACACGGTGGTAGCCCTGCCCCACATCTCTTTAGTAAGGTAGTTAACCCCCCCACCCTCTAGTTCTGGGGCTGTAGTGTCCCCCCCAGGTCCCCCCCGGGGGGGGGGACACTATTATACAAATATGGTAGGGGGGGGGGGGGGCGTTCCCTGTGTGCCTGAAAGAGCGGAAATGATGATAAATGAAAGGGATACCACTATAGAATATATATACATATATATATATATATATATATATATATATATATATATACTGTGCATTTGCAATACAAGAATTGAGAAGAAAGAATAAGGTCGTTCTTCCCTGTAAGGGCGAACCATTATTTCAGCATAGCTCACGTATTACTCAAGCCTAACGTTTACTACAATAATACATTTCGTGGGTTCTAACATGGAAGATGAGCCAAGAATACACAGAGCGACACAAAACGGGGTCGCAAAGATACCGCCTTCGCCTGCGACCGGATGGGCGGAGGAGACCGGTAACAAATGGGGAGGGGGCGTCACTTTAACAGTCCTTAATACCCCCCACCACCCCCCTTGGATCCGCCTCTGGGTTGGTTGTATCTCATAATGTCACTTTTCGATGAATTTCGTTGGAAAGCCCGACTTATACAGTGTATGCTCAAGTTCCCAAGGGGGGAGGTAAGAGGTAACCCCCCCCCCCTAGATCCGCCCCTGATGCCATCGGATACATAGATCTATATCAAGCTGCATGCTTTGCAGGAGCTTTATCCTGCGACCACACAGACATGACTACAGCGCGGGTCGCACCAGCGATCCACGTCCCGTTAGGCTTACAGGTGTCCACAGCGCTCTAACCAACTGAGCTATCGGGGCGGCCCTCTCTGTAAACCTTTGAGACGAAGCTGTGGCACTCTCCATGCAGCCACTTGACGAAGAACCGCCGACTGAAGGTGACGTAAAGTACTCGACTGCAGACGAACAGATTGCGGGTGCAAACCTCGTCTGTGCCTGGGGAAGTCTCGTTGTGTCGTCTCGGCGTGTCGAGGGGCTCACTAATGCTTTTTGACCTTCGACCCGGTTTCATTACCCCATTTATGCACACAGGTGCACCCAACCGCTCCCCCCGACAAAGACAAATATAACAATTCCCCCGTTGCCAAGGTAGGACAAGGTTGCCAAGGTAGGATGTTTGAAGTACCCCTTCACCAGGCCCCGCCCCGCATAGTCGCTCCACCCCCGTACGCAAGCTCCCCGCACGGTGGCGCTACGCCAGCTAGTTTTTAAAGCGGCTGTCGGCCGGGGGCAAATTTCAAGATTCTTGAAAAACGGTCAAATCAGATGTAATTTCTTGCATCATTACAATTTTGAAGAATAGCGAGCTTTGTGTATTTAATACAGCAAAAAACATCTTGTACTCTTTCAAACAAGTTATAATTGTGACAGAACTCTTTCTTTTCATCACCGGATTTTATGTGTTATTAGGCTTAGGCTGAGTCCCAGCACTAATTTGTACATAAACTTATCGATTTGCGCAGCGCCGCCCTGGCGAGCGAGTGCGAATATGCATTGAGGCCGTAGGCGACAACAGAGATATCATGGAGCCCTAGCGGAGTGAGTCGAAGGCAGAGAGTGCCCCTTACGCGAGACCAATATACTTGACCCCTGCAGGCCACTCCATCTCATGACAGGACTTCCCGACTAATGTCAACATGAGGCTGACGTGATATGGTCTACCTGTCGATAGATCAGAACCCCACAAGGCCACCACAGCTCATGCTGAGACCTGAGCGGGTATGTGGGCTGTGCCTACGCGTGTAGCTTGGTTTGTTTGTTCCACCAAGACTCGCTGTGACAAACAATACTAACCGCCACAGAGATAGATGTATGGGAGGCGGGGGGGGGGGGATCGCCCCCATAGTCTGACACACTAAAAATAAATGTTTTTCGACCTCACCGCCATCAGGAGGATTAGGGGTGTGTTGGAGATGGGGGGCGGGGGGGTGGGGGTATGAAGACTCCCCCTCCCCCCCCCCCCATCGCCTCCATCCCCCGTCGGCCGTCCACCTGTCTCGGATCGAGTGTAACCAACTTCAAACTGTCAGCATGCGCCGATCAATGACCGATCAGAAGGGGGAACTCTTTTAAGCGCGGTGATGCGGAACGCTGGCTTGTCCTCGAACGGTAAAGCGGTTATTGACACCTAGTGGAGAACAGACAAACACACAGACACACGGACAGACGGACAGACCAAGGGGGGGGGGGGGGTTTCGTGCCATATTGGGACTTAACTTGGTTTGTGTATATGTATGTTGGGGGGGGGGGGGCGTGTGTGTGCTCTAGAGGCCGTATAGAAGTACATATGCCCACAGTGGGTTGCCCAGGGCTACACGCCGCCCGCCAAGCCAACACGAGGCACTGCCTTGGTGGGTGAGTGTGTGGGGTCTGGGGGGGCTAGTGTGGGGTTTACGCTCACTGGGTCCGATGCCGTCTCCGCTTGCAGCTGTATGCCTAATACAACTGCAGACCCCCTGGAATTAAATCCAGAACTCACCTTCGTTTGGTTTCTGGACACACGTCCTGAAGTTTACCGTATCCGTTCTTGAATAAGTGTTCCTTGACACCACGTACAGGACTTGATTCTCCAGAAGGTCTGCAGGCGCCCACGATATATGGAGTATAGGGACTTATGCTGGATGTACCTATACTATATACGGTGTACATCTACATGACAGTGACCGTGACAGTGCACACAGGTACAAAAGCCAGGACCGGGGTAACCATGCAGTGAGGCGGAGTGCTTTGTGTGGCACATTGGGACAGAATGAGAGCGTTTGTGGAAGCTTGACAGGCGTTGGGGCATTTTGACACACTTTGAGGCAGCTTGACACACTTTGAAGCATTTTGACACACTTTGAGGCAGTTTGACGCACTTTGGGGCGTTTTGACACTTTGAGGCAGCTTGACACACTTTGGGGCATTTTGACACACTTGGGGGCATTTTGACATACTTTGGGGCATTTTGACACAATTTGGGGCATTTTGACATACTTTGGGGCATTTTGACACAATTTGGGGCGTTTTGACACAATTTGAGGCATGTTATAAGTAGATTGGGTCACGTGTAGACACTTGGGGGCACATTGAGACATATTGAGGCTACTGATGTGTCACTGTGGTTTTGGCCAGCGGTATCTATCTGCGGTGGCCACGCGGTCGCAGTCATGATGGCTTTCATCCGGGGCACAGATCCCCTGCGAGACACTCTCCCGAGATGCCCGAAACAAACCTATCTAGCGCTGTGTGGCAAAATGGCGCCCCATCGCGGTGCATCCTGGGACAGGTTCGGAGCAGAGCTGAAAAAATCTCTGCCGGGATACTATTATACGAACACGAGCGAACCCGTGCGACCGCCTAGAGAGACACACAGCGCGCATGCGCGGTCTGTATCCGGCGGCGCGGATGAAGCGGGTAGCGCCGCATCAGGGAACAAGACCCCCCAGCCTCGTTCTCGTCGCGTGACGTCAGCACGGCTAAGCAAACGCGAGCTGAGTCACGTGCCGGATTTCAACCACCCTCGTTGCTTCGCCAATTCGACCAACAACCGTGCGCTGGACAGCCCCAGCTGGGACCCCGTCGGAGACAAGCCCCTGGCCGTCAGTGGGGCGGAGAGTACGGAGTCCTATTGGGACATAGATCACCGGTCACCGTGGTCCAAGAACCCGGATTACGACGCCGAGGAGGGGAGGGAGACTCCGGGAACTGCTGCCCGGGTCCCACGTAAAGCCCGTCCGATCCTGACGCTGTGGTACGGGAGGAGAAGACCCTGGGTTAAGACGCACGACTGCCTCAGACCGCAGTCAACATTCAGAACTCATGACCTGTCCCAGTCGTCAACGTTCAGGACTAACAGGCCTCTGTCAATCTGAGGGTAGTCACGACTGTCCCAGACCGCAGTCAACATTCAGGACTGATGACCTGTCCCAGTCGTCAACGTGCAGGACTAACAGGCCTCTGTCAATCTGAGGGTAGTCACGACTGCCTCAGACCGCAGTCAACTTTCAGGACTGATGACCTGTCCCAGTCGTCAACGTGCAGGACTAACAGGACTCTGTCAATCTGAGGGTAGTCACGACTGCCTCAGACCGCAGTCAACATTCAGGACTGATGACCTGTCCCAGTCGTCAACGTGCAGGACTAACAGGACTCTGTCAATCTGAGGGTAGTCACGACTGCCTCAGACCGCAGTCAACATTCAGGACTGATGACTTGTCCCAGTCGTCAACGTGCAGGACTAACAGGACTCTGTCAATCTGAGGGTAGTCACGACTGCCTCAGACCGCAGTCAACATTCAGGACTGATGACCTGTCCCAGTCGTCAACGTGCAGGACTAACAGGACTCTGTCAATCTGTGGGTATTCACAACTGTCCCAGACCGCAGTCAACATTCAGGACTGATGACCTGTCCCAGTCGTCAACGTTCAGGACTAACAGGACTCTGTCAATCTGTGGGTATTCACGACTGTACCAGACCGCAGTCAACATTCAGGACTGATGACCTGTCCCAGTCGTCAACGTTCAGGACTAACAGGACTCTGTCAATCTGTGGGTAGTCACGACTGTCCCAGACCGCAGTCAACATTCAGGACTGATGACCTGTCCCAGTCGTCAACGTGCAGGACTAACAGGACTCTGTCAATCTGAGGTAGTCACGACTGCCTCAGACCGCAGTCAACATTCAGGACTGATGACCTGTCCCAGTCGTCAACGTGCAGGACTAACAGGACTCTGTCAATCTGAGGGTAGTCACGACTGCCTCAGACCGCAGTCAACATTCAGGACTGATGACCTGTCCCAGTCGTCAACGTGCAGGACTAACAGGACTCTGTCAATCTGAGGGTAGTCACGACTGCCTCAGACCGCAGTCAACATTCAGGACTGATGACCTGTCCCAGTCGTCAACGTTCAGAACTAACAGGCCTCTGTCAATCTGAGGGTAGTCACGACTGCCTCAGACCGCAGTCAACATTCAGGACTGATGACCTGTCCCAGTCGTCAACGTTCAGGACTAACAGGCCTCTGTCAATCTGTGGGTAGTCAAGACTGCCTCAGACCGCAGTCAACATTCGGGACTGATGACCTGTCCCAGTCGTCAACGTTCAGGACTAACAGGCCTCTGTCAATCTGAGGGTAGTCACGACTGTCCCAGACCACAGTCAACATTCGGGACTGATGACCTGTCCCAGTCGTCAACGTGCAGGACTAACAGGCCTCTGTCAATCTGTGGGTAGTCACGACTGCCTCAGACCGCAGTCAACATTCAGGACTCATGACCTGTCCCAGTCGTCAACGTGCAGGACTAACAGGCCTCTGTCAATCTGTGGGTAGTCACGACTGCCTCAGACCGCAGTCAACATTCAGGACTGATGACCTGTCCCAGTCGTCAACGTGCAGGACTAACAGGACTCTGTCAATCTGTGGGTATTCAAGACTGAAAAGGATACCATTCAAGCCAAAGATTGTCTTGCGCTGACCCAGGCAGCCCACACTTTCAGGCCTAATGTCATTTCGAAGGAAGTGTACACTTCGGCGACAGCTAATGGCATCTGTTATAGACCACGTGCAGCCAGTGCAGCTGACCCAAGATTATGACGTCATAGCTGGTAGTGACGTGTTTCCGGTACGTCAGCCCGGCTCCAGTACAAGCTCGGGTGTCTTTAGTTAGTCCGACTATTGGGCACCATGTTGGATTTTGCAAAGTGTATGATTCCATCGGACATGTGGCACAGGTCATTCTTCCATGTTAAGGTGAACCAGTCCTTCAGAATAACCCACGTATTGCCTACCATGGAGGCCCTCCTATAGGTTTAATCAATGTAATACTAAACTCTCCGACAGCATTATGTACAGTTAGCCCCCCGCCCCGCCCCCCCACCCCCTGCCCCTCCTGCGCCCCCGCTTCCAACAGGCCTGCAGCATAGTGAAATGTCGTTAAGACTCAGTTGTGTTCTATGCGAGTAGTATCTCATCAAAATATGAAATTCATACCATAAAAATATGCAATTCATACCATACAAATATGAAATGAATTTAGATGACGTTCAGGGAGCGTGGTTATTCTGCAGGGCAAGGGATTGTAGCATGAGCTCAAGGACATATATATATATATATATATATTCGTTTTAGATCGAATATAGATAGATTTATTAAAATCAAGCATGCATACACATTGGTAATCCGTAGACATGGATTGATGGTTTGTAATTGTCTGTCATAGAGACTAATTGATACTTTGGTATCATTCCATTGTAATATTCTAACGCCGTTGTATTTGGGTTTCTATTGTACGCAGGAGATTCGTAATTGTACTTCCATTCAATAATGGAAAACTTTATTGTCCTATAAAGGCATTGGGCTCAGAATTTCATATACCACGGATGAACAATGCGGAAACAATGGCAGACTGCTTAAATATGGCTTTCGCTTTGTAATTGGGAAGCATCATAAATATAATATGTAACATTGCTGATTACCTTCGTATTCCTAGTGAATCGTGAATCTACTTCCGTTTGTGAAAAGACTTCAATCAAGCTCCCCGCACGGTGGCGCTACGCAAGCTTTGCTTTTACCGCTGCTGTCGGTCGGGGGCCAATTTCAAGATTCTTGAAAAACGGTCCAAACAGCAGTAATTTCTTTGCAACATTATAATTGTTGAGAATAAAACATAAAAATAACGAACACTGTGTATTTAATAGAGCAAAAAATCTTGTACCATTCGAATAAGTTGTGACTGAACTCCTTCCTTTTCATCACCTCATAACGTGTGTTATTAGGCTTAGGCTCGGTCCCGGCACTAATTTGTAGAAATGCTCGGCGCATTTTTCCTTCTTTGCGCAGCGCCGCCCTGGCGATTGAGTGTGAAAATGCATTGAGGAAAGAGGCGACCACGGAGATATAATGAAGCCCTAGCGGAGTGAGTCGAAGGCAGAGAGTGGACTTCAATTTGTAAATGTGCTTCCGTTTCGTAGATGTACTTTCATTTGTCGCGCAATCTGAACTGTTCTGTTTCGAAAATGTGGAACTAAAATCTTGTTGAATTGAAGTTAGATATCGCAGCCCGCATGAGCGTGAGAGAAGGGGCGACGAGCAGTTCTCGTCCGACCGGTTCACAAAATAATGTGGTGATCCTGTACTATTCAGGGGGCGGTCCACATACATCTGGCGCATTTAGCATTAAGAAAGAGCATCCTCGCTCACACAATGCTCCAGGGGGGGGGGGGGGGGGTGTCCAGGGGATCCGGACCCCACCCCCTCCCTTTTTGAGAGAGAATGCCGTTTTTCAATGCAATGTTCGGAGCCCCTGCCCCCCCCCCCCCCCACCACCCTGGGTCGCCAGTTTGGACCCCCCCACCCTTTTTTTAAATTCCCGAATCTGTCCCTGCACAATGGGTGTCCAGGGCCCCTAGACCAGCCACCCCCACCCCCACCCCTTGGATCCACGCTTGCATAAGGGGACGTTTGGAGTGACGTCTCCGTGGTCGCCACTTGTGTTATGTGTTTGGGAGAGAGAAAGAACGTTCAGCTGTTCAGTAACATTTGGTTTAAGCATATTTATTGAAACACGATTGGAATACAGACACAAATTGTATGTAGAGTGTGATTTATTCCGTCGGTTTGTGAGTGTGGGCACGCGGCATATAGTCACGTGATCACAGCAGTTTCAATCGCGTTATAGACGGTGCCACGCCTGGTTATACAACTGGCGGCAAAAATATATCTCTACATATCACTTTCTGACTTCTGCTAAACAAAATATACGGAATCTCCACTTGTCCGGATAAGATTGTTATAAATATAGAATATTATAGATATATAATATCTTTGTATATAATATCTTTGTATTCATATAAGCGTCTGCTGTATGCCCCACGCCTTGTTACCGTTATGTCACAGGTGGATTTGTATTTTATGCCACGATGATGCGCACAGGGGTCAAACCGGGTCACAGAATCACTGAACAAATTAGACGGATAACGCGGCCCCAGAGAAAGGTTAGTCAGAAGTTCTGCATTACACACAGAATGCCTATTGGCCTCGTTATTTCTGTAATAGCTTGGCCCGAAGCAAGCCTATGAGATCAGGGATTAGGATTCATTAAAGTTGCATATCGAGCCACAACTAAGCCCAGGAGAAATGTATATCCAAATTTGCAGAAAACTCGACTGTTTCATTCTATAAATTCAAAAATCTGATAAACGTCGCACTTTTGGTTGTGGTGTGGCAAACGTGTCTATCTCGCTACACCACAGAACTCTGTCGCGGCGCTGCTACTAATAGCGAGCGCAAGCGAGCTCTTAAGGTAACATGCATGCATATTCAAAATCCATATCAAGCATAGGCTTAGGACTTTCATTTCGCGTAACAGCCGCCATGAGACGTTTTCGGATACGGAGTAAATATCAGCTGTATATAAATATATTCAAGCAAAGAGAGGTCGAAGCCTATGATGTCATATCTTTAATAATTAAATCAGCTTTGCCACAAAATTAACTAATAAATTCTTCAATGTTAACAATGGATGTATACTTCCAATTAAATTGAATTTATAAGCGACGGGCTAAATGTCTGTTGCCAAGCAGAGCGCTCTTGGTGACCGCCCATCGGCTGCTGTCATAGTGAGTAGTTGTGAAGTCAAAATGCTATTAACATGACGTCACAATGAGAGTTCCTAAGCAACCGAATGATATGCCAAAAGCACGTGCATGGTATACGTCATCCCGCCAGAGATATTCTTAATGGCAAGCCGAAGTGAGATTAATTTTGAATATTATTCTAGATGTATCCCCTCAGAATATCTGATTTAATAAATATACGCTGGTATTTTTTAGGTAGCACCTATCCATATTAGTGAGCGCAAGCGAGCTTTTAAGGTAACATGCATGCATAATCAAAGTCTATTTCAAGCATAGTCTTAGGACTTTCATTTCGCCTAACAGCCCCCATGAGACGTTTCTGAGTAAGGACCAAATTTCCGCGGCACCACAAAATTATCCCCTAAACACTGGTCGAAATGTGTTATGTCAAGTATTTAATAATCAAATTATCTACACTAAAACGGTAACTAACAAATTATTGAAACGCTGACACTTCATTTACGCTCTAAATTACAATACATTTATGAGTTCGACGATCCGCGCCGCGCTAAATATTCCTTGCCACACTCCCGGCAGAAGGCGCTCGTGCTGTATTCTACTAGTCAGACTGGTGCCCGACCTTCAACTGACTGTTTTCGCTTTCACTGACTGGTTCGCGTTCACATGCACAGTCGCCCCCGTAAACGGAACTCCACCTACCGGCATCGTAAACTATGAGCGTCTCCGTATAACAAAATGGCTGGTCGTCTGCTAGCTTTGCTCACCTGCTAACTTAAACTGCTTGAAATCGCCATTTCACAAAGAAAATTAATAGACCAGAAACTGATAATGTGATGAAACAACGATCACAGATAAGTGTTACTTAATTCATTGTGCAAAACTGCGTGTAATTCTACGCCATTGGCCATTTTGTTGACCTGCTTTCGCGCTCTGGCAACTGTCTGCCTGTCCGTCTGATAGGTCTACTACAATGAAAGCCTGAATGTTCAGACGTTACAGTTTGACAATCTGATGCCTACTGTAACAAGAACAAGTGTCAAGACTGTACCGTCTGAACATTCAGGCTATCGCCGTCGATGTGGTCAGTGTGACTCACTTTTTTATTGTCCCGGGCTGTCACTGTCAAACACACACCGTCACTGTGTCAGACACACACACAGCCACTGCGTCAGTGTCAGTGACTGTCGATCCTGGCAATTTTACTGTACCTAATTTTAGGCTAGCCTAGCCGCATGACTAGAATTTTCAATTCAGGCTGATCAGGCTTGGATCCAGGGATATAGGGGGAGGGGGGTCATCTACTTCCCTTGATATTATTATGCCGTGGCAGCAATTTAACCGTGAAAATGTGCACATAAAAATTGGCAGGTTTATCATGTTTATATCTAAGATGGCATCTAAAGACCTAATTTGCAAATGAAAAAGGATAAAAAAAATGTGGGGTCAGGGGCTGCCGGCAGACGTGCCCTACGATCCAAGGCTGCTTCGATCTCTCTGGACCACCTCTTCTCACAATCAGATGGAAAATAATAACAATAATTTTGTTCACAAAATCCTAGGCTATAATTTATAAATGGGTTTTTTCTAATTTCTTCAGCGTTGATAAAGATAAATGAATAACATTAGGATAATTATTATGCATAATCGAAGATTGGCGCAAGTGCCCCCAGGCAAGCCTGCTTGCTAGGGGCACAACGGTGTCCATGCTAAGTTCTTTAGACGCCAGTCGGGAATCGACTGTAGCTTTTATCAAAATGTGTGCGCGTACAATCATAGTATTACATTGTTCTATCTTCTGACATCAAGAAAGTGTGTCAAGACTAGGTTGTTTCGGTTATATTTTCGCGAAGAAATGTTGGAGCATGGTCTTTTCCCGAGTATGGACAAAAGAAATCTTTAATGATTTAAGGACTGATTCACGGCTCAACTCACCCCTCCACCCCTCCACCCCTACCGCACATGCGTACCCTGTGTATTGGTGGCCGATCCGCTGCCCGTCAGCTACTTGCTGCATGGTGCTCTTATCGTGATGCGAGGGGCCAGCGCGACAGCTCAGTGGGTTAGAGCGCTCGCATTGAGTGCTATGGTTCCTTCTCCCGTTGACGCGATATGACCAAAAAGTGGTTAAAGCGTCCTGAATAACCAACCGTCGTGATGCGAGCGCCCCCCCCCCCTCCCCGCTGACCCCCCAGCCCTCAATTGAGGTCGAGATGATAGCGATGGCATCGGCATGTAAAGCTGCGGAACGCTGTAATAATGTGCACCGAAACGACCCCCATGCATCAGTCATGCGTCATCAGACGTCCATTTGAGCCATAAGCTCTCAGCCGCTAGGGTGACTTGCCTTCTTTATATTTTGACCTCTTTAGTGTTGGGGCGGGAGAGCTCGATATGCAACTTTAAGCAATAGAGGTACACTCTTGCTAAATCACCTAATATATCACCAATATCTATTTAAGGCCTTTTTAAGTTACGTATCGAGCTCTTTCCCGCCAAGAAGAGGTCAAAATACAAACAACAAGCGACAGAGTTCCGCGGTGTCCCGGTATAGACACGTTTGCCACATCACAGTCGAAACGGCGATGTTTATTAGGTTTCTAAATTCATAGACTAAAATGATGGAATTGTCTGCAAGTTGTGATCTATATGTCGCCCGGGCTTACATTTGGCCCGAAAAGTTTGACAAGCAGCTTTAAGACAACTCGTATGGATATGATCTTGTTGGCCTAAGCAATGGGGGGGGGGGGGGCGTAAGCTTTCTCAAGGAATCGTCAGTATCAACTTCACATGTAAATGGTTCCTGATATGTCTCGAATATAATACAAATACCTGTTTAAGGTCAGCGTAAGAAAGTCTGCATTTGAAGTATTTGCGTGATCTTGTACGTGTTAAAAATTCTTCATGAAATGTTTTACCCAAACATGAATCACAATAAAACGTTTGCTTAGGATAACGTTATGATTGCTCCGACGTCGTCAGACAATTATTTAAAACCTGAGGGCAACGTTATGAAACGGAAAGCTGGCTTTTCTGCCGCCTAATCACATTTGAAATTTGTACTACAGTGAAAGCCTGACGTTTATTATTCATGAGCACTATGACGTACGTCTCGGGAGAGTTGGCGGAATTAATACTGAAACCTGAGTGGTCTTATCCATCGCACCTCGAAACCATCCCTCGAAACTATACATTTAGCGTGCTCTCTTTTTTTTTGCTGAGACGTCTCCCACCACAGATACGATCACATACCCACCATAAGCCGAAGTTATGATCGGCCTACAGCCGCATTTATTTTTCGAAGTGATACAACTTTATAAAGTTTAAGGGTCAGAGAACTTGTTTAATGTGTTGAATACTAAAGGAACATCTATTTTTATGCAATATTAAGGAACTGGGGTCGCGGGGAGGGGGGGGAGGGGGCGGGCGGAGGGGGGGGGGTCGCGCGCAGCGGGGAGGGGCCGGACGTAGTGGGGAGGGACCTGGCGTAGTGGGGAGGGGTCGCGCGTAGTGGGGGGAGACCTGGCGTAGTGGGGAGGCGCTGCGCGTAGTGGGGAGGGGCCGCGTGTAGTGGGGAGGGTTCGCGCGTAGTGGGGGAAGGGGGGACCACGCGTAGTGGGGAGGGGCTGCGCGTAGTGGGGAGGGTTCGCGCGTAGTGGGGGAAGGGGGGACCACGCGTAGTGGGGAGGGGTCGCGCGTAGTGGGGAGGGTTCGCGCGTAGTGGGGGAAGGGGGGACCACGCGTAGTGGGGAGGGGTCGCGCGTAGTGGGGAGGGACCTGGCGTGGTGGGGAGGGACACATGCCTAGTGGGGAGGGGCCGTGCGTAGTGGAAAGGGGTCGGACGTGGTGGGGAGGGGCCACGCGTAGTGGGAAGGGGGGGAAGGGGGGACCACGCGTAGTGGGGAGGGGTCGCGCGTAGTGGGGAGGGACCTGGCGTGGTGGGGAGGGACACATGCCTAGTGGGGAGGGGCCGTGCGTAGTGGAAAGGGGTCGGACGTGGTGGGGAGGGGCCACGCGTAGTGGGAAGGGGCCGGACGTAGTGGGGAGGGACTTACGTAGTGGGGAGGGACCTGGCGTAGTGGGGAGGGGGCGCGCGTAGTGGGGAGGGGCCGCACGTAGTGGAGAGGGGCCGCACGTAGTGGGGAGGGGCCTGGCGAAGTGGGGAGGGGCCGCACGTGGTGGGGAGGGGCCGCGCGCAGCGGGGAGGGGCCGCACGCAGTAGGGAGGAGCCGTGCGTAGTGGGGAGGGGCCGCGCGCAGCGGGGAGGGGCCGTGCGCAGCGGGGAGGGGGCGCGTAGTGGGGAGGGGCCGTGCGTAGTGGGGAGGGGCCGCGCGTAGTGGGGAGGGGTCGCGCCTAGTGGGGAGGGGCCGCCCGTAGTGGGGGGAGACCTGGCGTAGTGGGGAAGGGCCGCCCGTAGTGGGGGGAGACCTGGCGTAGTGGGGAAGGGCCGCCCGTAGTGGGGGGAGACCTGGCGAAGTGGGGAAGGGGGGCGCGCGTAGTGGGGAGGGGGCCGCGCGTAGTGGGGCAGGGGGGCGCGCGTAGTGGGGAGGGACCTGGCGTAGTGGGGAGGGACCGCCCGTAGTGGGGGGGGGGGTGGGGACCTGGCGTAATGGGGAGGGGCCGCGCGTAGCGGGGAGGGGCTCTGCGTTATAGAGAGGGGCGGCGGGGTGGCCCCGGTCGGGGTCGCGCGTGGTTAGCAGGGGCCCTGGGTTTTTTCTCGGACACCAGCCCCACCTAGTGTAAACTCGTTTATGACAATAACGTAATTTTTCATTGTCACTGGTGTTAACCCATTTCACAGCGTGCATAGCTACAGCAAACCGGGGCCACCCCGCTGCCTGCTTCGCAAGCCCCGGGCCGGAGCCACCCCGCTGCCCCTCCCTACTTCCAAAGCCCCGGGCCGGAGCCACCCCGCTGCCCCTCCCTACTTCCCAAGCCCCGGGACGGAGCCACCCCGCTGCCCCTCCCTACTTCGCAAGCCCCGGGCCGGAGCCACCCCGCTGCCCCTCCCTAGTTTGCAAGCCCCGGGCCGGAGCCACCCCGCTGCCCCTCCCTACTTTGCAAGCCCCGGGACGGAGCCACCCCGCTGCCCCTCCCTACTTCCCAAGCCCCGGGCCGGAGCCACCCCGCTGCCCCTCCCTACTTCCCAAGCCCCGGGCCGGAGCCACCCCGCTGCCCCTCCCTACTTCGCAAGCCCCGGGACGGAGCCACCCCGCTGCCCCTCCCTACTTCCCAAGCCCCGGGCCGGAGCCACCCCGCTGCCCCTCGCTATATCGCAAGCCCCGGGTCGGAGCCACCCCGCTGCCCCTCGCGATATCCCAAGCCCCGGGACGGAGCCACTCCGCTGCCCCTCCCTACTTCGCAAGCCCCGGGCCGGAGCCACGCCGCTGCCCCTCCCTACTTCGCAAGCCCCGGGACGGAGCCACCTCGCTGCCCCTCCCTACTTCCCAAGCCCCGGGCCGGAGCCACCCCGCTGCCCATCGCTATATCGCAAGCCCCGGGCCGGAGCCACCCCGCGGCCCCTCGCTATATCCCAAGCCCCGGGCCGGAGCCACCCCGCTGCCCCTCCCTACTTCGCAAGCCCCGGGACCGAGCCACCCCGCTGCCCCTCCCTACTTCGCAAGCCCCGGGCCGGAGCCACCCCGCTGCCCCTCCCTACTTCCCAAGCCCCGGGACGGAGCCACCCCGCTGCCCCTCCCAACTTCGCAAGCCCCGGGCCGGGACCACCCCGTTTCCCCTCCCTACTTCCCAAGCCCCGGGACGGAGCCACCCCGCTGCCCCTCCCTACTTTGCAAGCCCCGGGACGGAGCCACCCCGCTGCCCCTCCCTACTTCCCAAGCCCCGGGCCGGAGCCACCCCGCTGCCCCTCCCTACTTCCCAAGCCCCGGGCCGGAGCCACCCCGCGGCCCCTCCCTACTTCGCAAGCCCCGGGACGGAGTCACCCCGCTGCCCCTCCCTACTTCCCAAGCCCCGGGCCGGAGCCACCCCGCTGCCCCTCGCTATATCGCAAGCCCCGGGTCGGAGCCACCCCGCTGCCCCTCGCGATACCCAAGCCCCGGGACGGAGCCACTCCGCTGCCCCTCCATACTTCGCAAGCCCCGGGCCGGAGCCACGCCGCTGCCCCTCCCTACTTCGCAAGCCCCGGGACGGAGCCACCCCGCTGCCCCTCCCTACTTCCCAAGCCCCGGGCCGGAGCCACCCCGCTGCCCATCGCTATATCGCAAGCCCCGGGCCGGAGCCACCCCGCGGCCCCTCGCTATATCCCAAGCCCCGGGCCGGAGCCACCCCGCTGCCCCTCCCTACTTCGCAAGCCCCGGGACCGAGCCACCCCGCTGCCCCTCCCTACTTCGCAAGCCCCGGGCCGGAGCCACCCCGCTGCCCCTCCCTACTTCCCAAGCCCCGGGACGGAGCCACCCCGCTGCCCCTCCCAACTTCGCAAGCCCCGGGCCGGAGCCACCCCGTTTCCCCTCCCTACTTCCCAAGCCCCGGGACGGAGCCACCCCGCTGCCCCTCCCAACTTCGCAAGCCCCGGGCCGAAGCCACCCCGCTGCCCCTCCCTACTTCCCAAGCCCCGGGCCGGAGCCACCCCGCTGCCCCTCCCTACTTCCCAAGCCCCGGGACGGAGCCACCCCGTTGCCCCTCCCTACTTTCCAAGCCCCGGGCCGGAGCCACCCCGCTGCCCCTCCCTACTTCCCAAGCCCCGGGCCGGAGCCACCCCGCTGCCCCTCCCTACTTCCCAAGCCCCGGGCCGGAGCCACCCCGCTGCCCCTCCCTACTTCGCAAGCCCCGGGACGGAGCCACCCCGCTGCCCCTCCCTACTTCGCAAGTCCCGGGACGGAGCCACCCCGCTGCCCCTCCCTACTTCCCAAGCCCCGGGCCGGAGCCACCCCGCTGCCCCTCCCTACTTCGCAAGCCCCGGGACGGAGCCACCCCGCTGCTCCTCCCTACTTCGCAAGCCCCGGGCCGGAACCACCCCGCGGCCCCTCCCTACTTCCCAAGCCCCGGGACGGAGCCACCCCGCTGCCCCTCCCTACTTCGCAAGCCCCGGGACGGAGCCACCCCGCTGCCCCTCCCTACTTCGCAAGCCCCGGGACGGAGCCACCCCGCTGCCCCTCCCTACTTCCCAAGCCCCGGGCCGGAGCCACCCCGCTGCCCCTCCCTACTTCGCAAGCCCCGGGACGGAGCCTCCCCGCTGCCCCTCCCTACTTCCCAAGCCCCGGGCCGGAGCCACCCCGCTGCCCCTCCCTACTTCCCAAGCCCCGGGACGGAGCCACCCCGCTGCCCCTCCCTACTTCCCAAGCCCCGGGCCGGAGCCACCCCGCGGCCCCTCCCTACTTCCCAAGCCCCGGGCCGGAGCCACCCCGCTGCCCCTCCCTACTTTCCAAGCCCCGGGGCGGAGCCACCCCGCTGCCCCTCCCTACTTTGCAAGCCCCGGGACGGAGCCACCCCGCTGCCCCACCCTACTTCCCAAGCCCCGGGCCGGAGCCACACCGCTGCCCCTCCCTATTTCCCAAGCCCCGGACCGGAGCCACTCCGCTGCCCCTCCCTACTTCCCAAGCCCCGGGCCGGAGCCACCCCGCTACTAGCCCCTCCCTACTTCCCAAGCCCCGGAACGGAGCCACCCCGCTGCCCCTCCCTGCTTCCCAAGCTCCGGGCCGGAGCCACCCCGCTGCCCCTCCCTACTTCCCAAGCCCCGGGCCGGAGCCACTCCGCTGCCCCTCCCTACTTCCCAAGCCCCGGGACGGAGCCACCCCGCTGCCCCTCCCTACTTCGCAAGCCCCGGGCCGGAGCCACTCCGCTGCCCCTCCCTACTTCCCAAGCCCCGGGACGGAGCCACTCCGCTGCCCCTCTGGTTGTTAATTTTACGCTTGAAACATAATATATTTGGCATGTTTTGACTTTTGTTATCTAAGCTTTGTAACTTCTCAGCTAAGTCAGGGCATCCTTAGTAAAGGCCTGTTAGTCAGGTATATGCTTTGGCAATATTTCTACAGACACGTGCAGACTTACCGTGGCTTCGCAAAATTCTAATTAAAACTACTAAATTAATTAACGAATCTTTTATTATACCGGTTCAAACGTTCAGGTTAATCACTTCCCCTAGCCCATGCGAGACCCTGCTGATTTTGCTGCACGGAGTATACGTCCGAGAGGGGGAGAATCCATCACTAATTCAATGCCATATTGTGGTAATAAATCAAGTATAGCTGACAAAACAGTGCCGCTTTGGAAGAATACGCAAGACGATAAGATATGGCAATAACATATTTATTTATAGGTTTAACGCACTTTCTCATGTCAAGTAGCACCTATGACATATTAGCTGAAAATACGCACTCACATGTATATGTGCTAAGTGAATAATTTGTGCCTGATATCAGGCGCGGACGCGCTCTTCAAGCCAAAGTTTCCTGTCTATGTTTGGGGCCCTTTGCCCTAATTATTTCTTTCAAGCGTTTTATCGGCTGCATGCGCAGTAGTGTTACGGCAGAGTGTTCGACTTCCGGTTCTTCAACTATGATCGAAGACGTAAGCTTTCATTTCCTTTTATATATATATATATCGACACGAAACAAATGTTTTTGTTGCTAATGTTACAGAAGTAAAACTAAAATGTATCTTTGCAATTTTAAATGGGTGAAAGTGTGACACTTCTTGGAACAAATAGGTGTTCATTGGTTTGATAGAGATGACCCGAACCTGAAAGTGTAAACAGTCAACTTGCTGAGGCTGCAAACTGGCAAACTGCCGCTGTCAGTGTATCTTTCGGTGTTTTACTATATTTTCTGCTGTTTTTAAAGTTGCATGTCGAGTTCTTTCCCGCCAAAACTAAGCCTAGGCGAAATTTATATCAAAATTTGCAGAAAACTCGAATGTTTCATTCTATAAATTCAGAAACCTGATAAACATTGTCGTTTCGGCTGTGGTGTGGCAAACGTGTCTATCCCGGTACACCACAGAACTCGGTCGCGGCACTGCTACTTATACCAAAGCATCGCGAAGCACACAAACTGATGACGTTTACTACTAAAATGAAAACTTGTGGTAAATTGATATCACGGGCAAGGCTAAGAGACACTATTTGGCAGTCTGGTATGGGTGGAGTATAGATAACAGAAGTCTTGAATGATTCAAGGACTGATTCTTATATGTATTTTGACCTCATTAGTTTAGGCGGGAAAGAGCTTGACATGCAACTTTAAGTACCAGTTTATAAATTAAAGGGTGGTAAGAGATTATCAGGTAAGAAGACTGCATAAATCAATATTTGTACAGTCCAATAAACAATTTCAATTCGCGGTTGATCAGCCATGGTCATTGTCCCTTTGAGGCACAAGTTGATCGTAAGATACGGCCGAATGGTGTTGTTTTAATGACATGCACGCATGCACAGTTTCTCCACTGGGTGGGCAAGATGGCGGATAGAACAGAGCGGTCTGCTGGCTTGAGAAAATAATAAAGGTTATCGTCGTAATAATGAAGACTTGAACTAAAATAATATAGTAAGTTGATAGATACATACTTCCAGAAACTATTCCCATACTCCAACAAGTTTTTGCCATCAATATCGCTTCTCGCCACGCATGTTTATGTATTTGATAGTTAGGACATGTGTACCCATGAATGGCCTCGACTCCTTCGTCGTTCTCATCCATGAGAGAAGCCCTTCACGTGCTGCTGCGCAAAAAAAATTCTCTCTTTAAACTGACCCTGTTCATACATTTGTGACACAGGGCTTAAATAAAATACGTCACCGTGTTCCTGAGGCATACAGTTAGCACCCTGCTGCATTATATTTATCCATACTTGCCGATTAATGGCATATTTTCACAAAATATCTTCCAAAGGTCTATCTCAACGACCAGCGACATCCATGTTTAGACTGCACTGAGAGCTCTGGCTACCTGAGAGCCTAATGGCACGTGGATCGGTGGTTCAAGCTCTGCTGTGGCCATGTCTGCGTGGTCGCAGGATAAAGATCCCATGTTTTTCTTTGTAAAGAGTAGGGGGTTATCCCCGGGGACAAGGCTACACTTCCTTCTCCTATTGATGCAATATGACCAAAAGTGGTTAAAGCATCCTGAATAACCAACCAACCAACCTAATAAGATCTGCAGCTTCAAAAAGGCAGTTTACAGTATATAAAAGTAATGCATTATTTGATTTTTGATATTTAAAGCTAATTCCAACTGATTTCAACCCCTTATTGTGGAGCCACGCAGATATAGACAATACATCATTAAGAGATATTTAACCTGAAAAGTTAAAAGGTCTCTTCAAACCAGTCAATCATACCTATTTTTCAAGCCTGTCTGATAATATCTTTATCGATATGTACTAAAACTAATTTGTGAAGTAAACCTGTCTAACTTGCATCATGCTAGCATTTAGTTATTAACTGTATCACCATAAATATTTATCATTTATATATATATATCATTAATATACCTTTTAAGTTTTCTTCCTTGGCAGGAGGCAGATGTTTTTGAAATCACCGATTTTACCACAGCTTCTGAGTGGGAAAGGTAAGTGTAAAGCTATTATTATAAGCTATGTATCTGGTAGGCATTGTTTTTAATTACAGGTAATTTGACATTTGCTCTGTTATGGCGGTTTTTATAGTTTTAATATGAGATATATGATATTGTATGTTAATGCCAATAACAGTGCTGTTTGAAAAATTGTGTTGAAGGATGAATACATCTATTAGTTAACTAATATAATAATTTTAACTTGAGCTTATTTGTTTCACCTCTTTGGTCTAAATAGAAGATCAATATGCATATACGGTATATCGTAACGTTCTGTTGGGCTAGCCATTAAGTTTTAAGTGAGGTCCTTTATTATGTAAATATTTTGCTCCATCTGTGGAGTAAAGGTAGAACTTAAGGGAGTTGTATGCTTAAGGGGTTGTGTAAAACAGGGACTATGTACTGTATTAAAAAATGAGTTGTTGGTGTTTATTCCCTATTGATTTATACTACCATATATTTCATTACTATTTATATTCAGATTTATTGCACGGTTTGAGGAAGTGATTCATGAATGGAAGTTGACAAATATTGTACAAAAGCCACCTCTTGCGAAGGTAAGTTACCGGGTAATACCTTTTATGATTAATTTTCAGTATTCACATTAATTAAAGATGTTTATATACAATTGTTCTACTCTGTAGCAGTATTTAATCATATTTTCATTGATGCTGACCAAAATACTGGTCTCTCTTTGAGTGTGCACAAAATAGTTTTTAAGTAGTTCAGTCAACTTTACTTCCCATAATAATAAATATTTATGCCATGAAAACATTATATGATATCCACTCAAACTTTATACCAAATGTTATGAGGTGCCTTAATATGGTATGGTTATCTCGTTATATCCATAGCTTGTTCACAGTGTAAAAAGTTCTGCTATGCCAGCCCAAGTGGCCAGTGCATGGTGCGAACTCCACATGTGCCGATGTTTGGATAAGTCATGGGTTAATTACTTCAGGAGAGAGGGCTCTTCTCTGATCCTTCCCATTCTGGCGTTAGGACCCATCGTCTCGTTGTGACCCATTGTCGCGTTGTGACCCATTGTCGCGTTGTGACCCATTGTCGCGTTGTGACCCATTGTCTCGTTGTGACCCATTGTCGCGTTAGGACCCATTGTCTCGTTGTGACCCATGGTCGCGTTGTGACCCATTGTCGCGTTGTGACCCATTGTCGCGTTGTGACCCATTGTCGCGTTGTGACCCATTGTCGCGTTGTGACCCATTGTCGCGTTGTGACCCATTGTCGCGTTGTGACCCATTGTCGCGTTGTGACCCATTGTCGCGTTGTGACCCATTTTCGCGTTGTGACCCATTGTCGCGTTAGGACAAGCATAACAAGCTTCAAGCTTAACTCAACCATCCAAGCAACCATTCAGCCTCAGATTCTACACCTGAGTGATCATTATTCGATGCTTGTCCTCGCAGGGAGTCACATAAGTCCTAAGGAACCATTGAAAGAACTCCGTGACCAACCGACCGATTAGTAATTAGTATTCTTTGACCTTTAACCCTAGCCTCCCTGACGTCGGTCATACGTCACTATCTGTCATGCGCGGTAGACTTGATTTGTTTGTGCCAGCATTGTCATTACGGAATAAAGCGTCGAACATAACAGTCTCCAATCACTACAGGGGCCACCGCGATAGCTCAGTGGGTTAGAGCGCTCGCATTGAGCGCACTGGCCACCTGAGAACCTAGCGGCACGTGGAACGATGGTTCGAGCCCCGCTGCGGCGTTGTCTGTGTGGCCGCAGGATAAAGATCCCATGTCCTTCTTCCTTCTTCACAAAGAGTAGGGGGTTAATCCCGGGGGCATGGCTTCTTTTTTCCTTTCCTTTTCCCATTGACGCGATATGACCAAAAGTGGTTAAAGCGTCTTGAATATATAACCAACCAATGACTACACAGGCTGAGCTGACGTTGGGATCATGGAGCGAGAAGACAGAAAACCTGCAGTTCGCAGACTTCAACTTCACCGTCACCCACCATTTCTTGAACCAAGAGGCGGAGGAAGCAGAGACGGCACCCGAGGAGGGAGGAGAAAAAACAGATGGAACAGATGAACATGACGACCGAGGGGGTGAAAGGGAACAGCCCGAAGCCGACACGGAGCCGGACGATGGTCAGTGGTTTATCTCTGATGTTTTTAGACAGGTTCTTGCATTAAATTAATTAATTGTAGATATTTATCATAATCCCACACTAAATTTAAATAAAGCTGTTCTTTTCTGACCTGCAGGCGTCTTTCTCGTATATTGAGGTGCCCCGATCATTCCTTTCATCCTTTTGATTTTGATGCTCGATGACTTGCTAAATCAAATAAATTAGTGTTTTAGACCACTTTTGTGTACATGAAGGCTAAATTAGAACCAAGAAACCCCCCGGAACAAGACAGTGAAGTTAAATGAAATTGTCGTTTACTCTCTCGTGACTTGCAGACCTGCAGCCCATGGCATTGATGACCTGGTGAAAAAACCTTTCGCCTTTCCCACTCTGACTCGCAGACCAGCAGCCTAGTGGCATGGTATTAAATGCTAAATGAAGCTTTTGTCGTACAGTCTCTGAATCGCAGACCTGCAACCCACATGGCATGAAGTCTTTGACTTGAATGACATGCTAACTAAAGCTTTCGTCTTACCCTCTGTTGACCTTCAGACCTGCAGCCCGTGGCATTGGATGACATGCTCAATAAAGCTCTTGTCTTACCCTTCCTGTCTTGTAGACCTGCAGCCCACATGACGTGAAGCTTATGTCTTACCCTTCCTGTCTTGTAGACCTGCAGCCCACATGACGTGAAGCTTGTGTCTTACCCTTCCTGTCTTGTAGACCTGCAGCCCACATGACCTGAAGCTTGTGTCTTACCCTTCCTGTCTTGTAGACCTGCAGCCCACATGACGTGAAGCTTATGTTTTACCCTTCCTGTCTTGTAGACCTGCAGCCCACATGACGTGAAGCTTGTGTCTTACCCTTCCTGTCTTGTAGACCTGCAACCCACGTGACGTGAAGCTGGTGTCTTACCCTTCCTGTCTTGTAGACCTGCAACCCACGTGACGTGAAGCTTATGTCTTACCCTTCCTGTCTTGTAGACCTGCAGCCAACATGACGTGAAGCTGGTGTCTTACCCTTCCTGTCTTGTAGACCTGCAACCCACGTGACGTGAAGCTTATGTCTTACCCTTCCTGTCTTGTAGACCTGCAACCCACGTGACGTGAAGCTGGTGTCTTACCCTTCCTGTCTTGTAAACCTGCAGCCCACATGACGTGAAGCTGGTGTCTTACCCTTCCTGTCTTGTAGACCTGCAGCCCACATGACGTGTAGCTTGTGTCTTACCCTTCCTGTCTTGTAGACCTGCAACCCACGTGACGTGAAGCTGGTGTCTTACCCTTCCTGTCTTGTAGACCTGCAACCCACGTGACGTGAAGCTTATGTCTTACCCTTCCTGTCTTGTAGACCTGCAGCCAACATGACGTGAAGCTGGTGTCTTACCCTTCCTGTCTTGTAGACCTGCAGCCCACGTGACGTGAAGCTTGTGTATTACCCCTCCTGTCTTGTAGACCTGCAGCCCACATGACGTGAAGCTTGTGTCTTACCCTTCCTGTCTTGTAAACCTGCAGCCCACATGACGTGAAGCTTGTGTCTTACCCTTCCTGTCTTGTAGACCTGCAGCCCACGTGACGTGAAGCTTGTGTATTACCCCTCCTGTCTTGTAGACCTGCAGCCCACATGACGTGAAGCTTGTGTCTTACCCTTCCTGTCTTGTAGACCTGCAACCCACGTGACGTGAAGCTGGTGTCTTACCCTTCCTGTCTTGCAGACCTGCAACCCACGTGACGTGAAGCTTATGTCTTACCCTTCCTGTCTTGTAGACCTGCAACCCACGTGACGTGAAGCTGGTGTCTTACCCTTCCTGTCTTGTAGACCTGCAACCCACGTGACGTGAAGCTTATGTCTTACCCTTCCTGTCTTGTAGACCTGCAGCCCACATGACGTGAAGCTGGTGTCTTACCCTTCCTGTCTTGTAGACCTGCAACCCACGTGACGTGAAGCTTATGTCTTACCCTTCCTGTCTTGTAGACCTGCAGCCAACATGACGTGAAGCTGGTGTCTTACCCTTCCTGTCTTGTAGACCTGCAGCCCACGTGACGTGAAGCTTGTGTATTACCCCTCCTGTCTTGTAGACCTGCAGCCCACATGACGTGAAGCTTGTGTCTTACCCTTCCTGTCTTGTAAACCTGCAGCCCACATGACGTGAAGCTGGTGTCTTACCCTTCCTGTCTTGTAGACCTGCAGCCCACGTGACGTGAAGCTTGTGTATTACCCCTCCTGTCTTGTAGACCTGCAGCCCACATGACGTGAAGCTTGTGTCTTACCCTTCCTGTCTTGTAGACCTGCAACCCACGTGACGTGAAGCTGGTGTCTTACCCTTCCTGTCTTGTAGACCTGCAACCCACGTGACGTGAAGCTTATGTCTTACCCTTCCTGTCTTGTAGACCTGCAACCCACGTGACGTGAAGCTGGTGTCTTACCCTTCCTGTCTTGTAGACCTGCAACCCACGTGACGTGAAGCTTATGTCTTACCCTTCCTGTCTTGTAGACCTGCAGCCAACATGACGTGTAGCTGGTGTCTTACCCTTCCTGTCTTGTAGACCTGCAGCCCACGTGACGTGAAGCTTGTGTATTACCCCTCCTGTCTTGTAGACCTGCAACCCACGTGACGTGAAGCTTGTGTATTACCCTTCCTGTCTTGTAGACCTGCAGCCCACATGACGTGAAGCTTGTGTCTTACCCTTCCTGTCTTGTAAACCTGCAGCCCACATGACGTGAAGCTGGTGTCTTACCCTTCTGTCTTGTAGACCTGCAGCCCACATGACGTGTAGCTTGTGTCTTACCCTTCCTGTCTTGTAGACCTGCAGCCAACATGACGTGAAGCTTGTGTCTTACCCTTCCTGTCTTGTAGACCTGCAGCCCACATGACGTGCAGCTTGTGTCTTACCCTTCCTGTCTTGTAGACCTGCAGCCAACATAACGTGAAGCTTGTGTCTTACCCTTTTTGTCTTGTAGACCTGCAGCCCACATGACGTGAAGCTTGTGTCTTACCCTTCCTGTCTTGTAGACCTGCAGCCCACATGACGTGCAGCTTGTGTCTTACCCTTTTTGTCTTGTAGACCTGCAGCCAACATGACGTGAAGCTGGTGTCTTACCCTTCCTGTCTTGTAGACCTGCAGCCCACATGACGTGTAGCTCGTGTCTTACCCTTCCTGTCTTGTAGACCTGCAGCCAACATGACGTGAAGCTTGTGTCTTACCCTTCCTGTCTTGTAGACCTGCAGCCAACATGACGTGAAGCTTGTGTCTTACCCTTCCTGTCTTGTAGACCTGCAGCCCACATGACGTGCAGCTTGTGTCTTACCCTTTTTGTCTTGTAGACCTGCAGCCAACATGACGTGAAGCTGGTGTCTTACCCTTCCTGTCTTGTAGACCTGCAGCCAACATGACGTGCAGCTTGTGTCTTACCCTTCCTGTCTTGTAGACCTGCAGCCCACATGACGTGAAGCTGGTGTCTTACCCTTCCTGTCTTGTAGACCTGCAGCCCACATGACGTGAAGCTTGTGTCTTACCCTCCCTGTCTTGTAGACCTGCAGCCCACATGACGTGTAGCTTGTGTCTTACCCTTCCTGTCTTGTAGACCTGCAGCCCACATGACGTGAAGCTTGTGTCTTACCGTCCCTGACTTGGATGACCTGCTAAATAAAGCTTTAGTCTTTGCCTCTGTAACTTGCAGACCGGCAAGCCCCTGGCATTTGATGACCTGTTAAATGAAACATGACATAGATGACATGTTAAATGAAAAGTCTTTTCCCCTCTCTGTCTCACAGACCTGCAGCCCGTGGCCTGGGGAGACATAATGTCCTCTGAGAATGACTTCCCGGGCCGCGCCCACTGCCTGTGTCGGTGGTACGGCCTGCGGGACTTTATCGTCATGGCTCCCGCGTCCTCCATGGACGACATCCTCAGCGAGAGCCGCGCCAAGCTGCTCCTCAGCTCAGTGGCCATCGCGCAGCACAACACCACCTGGTGAGTGGGGGGCCGGCGCGATAGCTCAGTGGGCGAGAGCGCTCGCATTGAGTGAGTACTCTGGCCACCTGAGAGCCTAACGGCACGTAGATCGGTGGTTCGAGCCCCGCTGTGGCCATGTCAGTGTGGTCGCAGGATAAAGATCCCATGTCCCTCTTCGCAAAGACTAGAGGGTTACCCCCGGGACATGGCTCCGCTCTTTCCTTCCTTTTCCCATCGACGCGATACGACCAGAATTGGTTAAAACGTCCTAAATATACAACCATCCTGACCCGCAGAGCTACTCCAGTTTGACGGCCACTTGCAATGGGTTTTCTCCGGTATGTCTCACAGTTCGGTGCCCGTCTTTGTACAATTTTCACCAGAAGTGGTGACACGGCCACTTGCAATGGGTTTTCTCTGGTATGTCCCACAGTTCGGTGCCCGTCTTTGTACAAGTTCACCAGAAGTGGTGACACGGCCACTTGCAATGGGTTTTCTCTGGTATGTCCTACAGTTCGGTGCCCGTCTTTGTACAAGTTCACCAGAAGTGGCGGCGCCTGTTTTTCGGACACCTCAGCTGTCCTGGTTTCCGGACTTCCTTCGAGATGGTTCACCTCAAGTACGTTCCCCATCAGTACAGTCACTTGGCCGGACTGCTGGACGTGTACAAAGCCAAACTGGTGAGAACAATGGAAAGGTCATGCGTTGAATTAAAGTGTTTGTGCCACGCCAAAACAACTTTAGCTCATATTAATCTTCTATGTGTCTGCGCTTATATTATCGAGCTGTAACGCCCAAAATCGTAGAAGGGCATACTTTTTCCACTTGTTTTCGCACTTACCAATTTAACTTCTGCGAGCGAGGAAAGTGACGTCAAAGAGGAATACAAACGCACGTGCTTTTATATTGAGACTCAGATTCTGTCTGCTCATTGGCTTGAACTCAACGAAATGCACTCAACCATGAAAACGATACACGCCCTCGACCACAGATGTCTACGCACTGCATCAAAGCTCACCTGTCAATCTTGTGACGTCATTGGGGAATTTTCAAATAACGCTCAGATGCAATGCTCCCAGAAGTAAACTGGCCGGACCTCACTCTTGCTACTTTAACGAACCCGTTTATAGTGATATCGTGGAATAAAAAACTCCCATTAAAACAAATTGTTTTTTGTTTATCTTCTCTAAACCAAGTTAACTCTGAGCAAGACAAAATCGTGGCACGAACACTTTAATCACCACGTAAAGACCACGCAAATCAAAATGACAGTTAGACTCGATATTTTGTTACCACGATTTTTAGCTACATGTCACGCGTTGAGTTAATTACCACGGCAAGACGTAGCATATCAAAATGACAGCTAGACTCGACATTTTGTTACCGCGATTTGTAGCAAAATGTTATGCGTTGAGATAATTAGCACATGAAGACTAAATCTTCCTTGTCTTTCTGGTCACAGCTCTGTCCGGTGAGCCCGCTTATGCCAGTCACTGTAGGCGTCCGGTTCACATACGTCTTACACGACTGGATCAGCTATAGCTGGCCCCAGCAACCGCCAGGTGAGTTCAACCAACCACTGCGCTCGTTACTTCTGGCCGTAGCAACCGCCAGGTGAGTTCAACCAACCACTGCGCTCGTTACTTCTGGCCATAGCAACCGCCAGGTGAGTTCAACCAACCACTGCGCTCGTTACTTCTGGCCATAGCAACCGCCAGGTGAGTTCAACCAACCACTGCGCTCGTTACTTCTGGCCATAGCAACCGCCAGGTGAGTTCAACCAACCACTGCGCTCGTTACTTCTGGCCATAGCAACCGCCAGGTGAGTTCAACCAACCACTGCGCTCGTTACTTCTGGCCATAGCAACCGCCAGGTGAGTTCAACCAACCACTGCGCTCGTTACTTCTGGCCATAGAAACCGCCAGGTGAGTTCAACCAACCACCGAACTCGTTACTTCTGGCCATAGAAACCGCCAGGTGAGTTCAACCAACCACCGAACTCGTTACATCTGGCCATAGGGTGGGTTTAGCCAACCACTGCGCTCGTTACAGCGGGCCCCAGCGACCGTGCATTTTGTACAATTTAAATGTTGATACAATCTCAGTGATTGAAGCCGGTGAATTATCTCCCTGGTAGATATGGATTCTCTGACGGCTAATGAGGTGGGAGTGGTGGAGTTTGGAGATCTTCCCTTCGGTCCTTGTGAAGATCCAGTCAGGTGAGTTGCGTATAATGCCAGATATAAAAGACAACTTTAATGACTGTGTGGTAGGCGAGATTATCCCCCATGCGAGATGTCCCCCCCACCCTGTGTCTTTCATAATGGCACCGTACGAAGACATGGAGCGGTGAGGGTCTCAATACCATGTATTCTATATAAGGGGGACAGCTGTGCATGTGGGGGACACGTGTCTGAAAAATGTGCGAAATAACATGAGGTAATGTTAATTCAAACTAAAGTACAAATTTATCATTACATAAAATAGTTCCCGCCACATATGCACTTGACCTAACATGCGAATAGCTCAACCAGCAGCAAAACACCACTTATACATACTTGGCCTAACGTTTGAATGCCACTTGCAGCGAGCTCAACCTGTCGACCACGTGGCCGAGTCTATCTGAGGAGATGATCGTCGACAATGATGTGTACTCGTAAGTCTTGTTGCCATGTTAAAATCAAATAGATTGTGTTTTAGGCCGCTTTTGTGCACACAATGGTTAAACTATAAAAACTTAAAGATTTCACTTTAAACACTTCTTTAGGAGGTGATACTTCCAGTATCAGAAAATATTTCCCGTAGGTTTTTTTAAATAATATTTAAAAAATCATGATATATATGAAAAATTACTGTATGAACAGCTTTAATCAACTCTATAAACGACTCTTGTACTCTTTTGTTTTAGCGACCTTGACCCTTTACAAGCCCCACACTGGTGTGTAAGAGTCAGGATGACTGAAAACCCGCAGTGCCTGCTGGGTAGGTTATCGAGTCTCGCGGTGACCGCTGGGTAGGTTTTGCCTTGGTTAGGCAATTGAATAATAATTCTAAAGCACGAACTGACGTGGCGAATATATATTACATGCCAACAGAATGATCTCCGGAGTACAGTTTATTATCAATTGACAGTTCTGTGATAACACTAACTTGTCTTTCAGTCGTACATATTCAGTCGTGAGATAAAGTGCCCAAGGTGACCATACTTACTAAAACATAAATCTGGGGCTTTACATAATGCAAAACTCATTCACGGAGGCTAAAACATATATAATATACTTCATTTTTCGGCTTTCTCGATGCTAGGAATGTCAGCATTGGCTGCACAATTAATAAAGAATATTTAATAGTCGGATTACCAGGATAATAAAACCAAAAATCCAATAAATTATTGGTCGTATATGTTCTTGAATTAATTATATATATACATGTAGTTTAATTATTCGGTATTTCTCTATTTCCTGCAGGTGATTATTTAGAAGAATTCGTTCAGCTGTGCCGAAGGAAAGAGTCCACCGATCAGTTACTGGGGAAATCTATATTAGATGATGAGAACGGTAAGGATCCAAAACTTTCTATTATTAGATTAAATAGTTGTCAAATTTTCATGTGTTTTTTCGCCGCACTTACTCTCTTACGTTCATTGATGTGAATTGCTACGATTATGTATATTTTGGACATATTTGACGTGGGAGGTTATTGAGGGGCAAATTGGCAAGGTGCCCTTAAAAACACAAAGTTCTTAATGTAATTGAGCTCTTGTAGTTCCTGCTACAGCAAATGCGGGATTTCTTTATGCAGATATATATTTGCGCACAGTCAGTTCTGTGAATAACGTAAATTCAGACTCATTTTTAATTTAAAGATGCTATAAATACCTAGAAGACTTCGTAATATTTAGTATTAATTAGTAATTTACTGTAGAGATGTTCATATATATTTTCTATGATCTCGTGATGAGTATATGGCGAGACTGCTCAAGGGCATACATTCCAGGGAGAAAAAAAACTATGTGTATGATTTTTAAACAAAATGGTTAAGCCATATCATGGGTGCGACAATCAAAACTGCTTGACTGATTGTGTGATGAACGTTTGGTTTCAAACTTGCTGTCCTGGGTGTTAGTATATGACTGTCAATCTTCTCCTCGTTGACCCCCGTCTCGCCTCTCCCACCCACCCTCCTCGCTCAGACATGGACGTCAGCCAAGCGCTCCAGCGACTGACTGAACCCGGACCCTACAAACTACCGTCTCTGGGACGGGTGGTAACCAGGGCAACTTCTAAGCTCCAGATGAAGCCGGAGGAGGCGCCAATCCCTGCAGACCTACTCAACGAAATATTACTGGTGCGACACCACGAGGGTCACACGACCAGCTTGATTGGGCTTTATCTGGGAAGCTTAACCGACGTCGCTCCTGGCATCAAATTCCGATCATGCTGTAAAGACTGTGTCTGTGATTGCTTCACGGGGCAATGATGGTATTGCAATGATGCAGCACGTATGGAGTGAGCGCGTTTGTATTAAGTCTTTAAGAAACGTAGGCGTTATCAAAAGTATCATCATGGCAAAACATGGCAGCAATGTCCAGATTAGATGATCGTAGAGAGTAGGGAGTTACCCCCGGGGACATGGCTCAACTCTCCCGTCTTTCTCCCATTGACGCGATATGACCAAAAGTGGTTAAAGACGTCCTGATTATACAACCAATCAGATTGGATGAAGTAGTACACAAGAAAAACACACTGGGATGCGCCGTTAAGGCGAAAAAGGTGTGGTTACCCCACGTCTTTTTATTTAAGGCACTCTTTATGTTTGTCCTTATACAATAAACACCTCGATTCATCGTTTTCTATTTTAATAATTTTACGTAATTGTCCACATAAAATGCTGCAAGATAAACTGTAACGTTAACCCCGTGGTCTAGTAGGTAACCCGTTGGGCTGTATGGTAGTGTGCTCCGCTACGAGTGTGGTTGGAATCCAACCGGTGCAAATGATTGTGCAGGATACAGATCCTAAGTCTTTCTTTACAAAGACTAGAGGCTCAATTTCTCTCGGAGACGCGGCATCTCTCTACCTTTCCCTGCTCATTGTCACGACATGAGCTACAGAGGTTAAAACGTTCTACTTTAAACCAACCAAATACAAGTTTTTCTATATCTTTTTCGTGTCCCTAGATGCTGTTTCCAGACGCCAAATCTGACGCCCAGAAGATCTCCAAGAGCATGTCTGCGGCGTCCCTGGCGGGCGGGGAGGGTGGGGGAGGGGGAGGTGAGGGTAGTGACGCCAGCAAGGAGAACTCCCCGCCATCCCGGGGCGATCCGCAGGACTTGGAGAAATCCATGGTGAGTTAGTTGTACGATATATGGAAGACATGGAAAAAATCGTGGTTAGTTGTGCGATACATGGAAGACCCGGAGAAAGCCATCGTTAGTTGTGTGATACATGCAAGACCTGGCGAAATGCATGGTTAGTTGCGTGATACATGCAAGACCCGGAGAAATCCATTGTTAATTGCGTGATACATGGAAGACCCGGAGAAATCCATGTTTAGTTGTGCTTTTTTTGTGCGTTAGTTCAATCTAGTGCTCTTAATCGTCATAAAAACAGAGGATAAAAAAATCTTGATTCTCCTTGGCTTTAACACATTTTTTAAAAAGCCCCTGAGATAGAAATAAAATCACACAAAGTCAGTACGTTAGAAAACAAATTTAGCGGAGATTTAATTTGAGGTGGTTCATGAGACGCAGGCGGTGATACGAGATTCAGGTGTTGAATAATCATATACAAACTGCAAGCTACCGATCATTACATTTCATTACACTATATGTAACTCTTACTACCCCCCCGCCACCCCGCCCTACCCCCCACGCAGGAGATGTTCAAGCAGTTTAAGTCTGCCCCGGCCGGGACCCTCAGCTACCGTCTCGCCACCTGTATGTGTATCGTGAACCACAGTTACGGCGGTCTGCGGGCCGTCGTCCACCTCTGGCAGGAGTTCGTGCTGGAGATGCGCTACCGCTGGGAGAACAACTATCCCGTGCCCGAGTGAGTATCTTAACATGGAAGCCCATTGCGGAAATAATTGTTTCTTTTAGTTGTATTATATATATTGCTTACTGAAGCTGTTACATTTTGTTTTTTTCTGCCAGTTTAGTACGAAAAGATATTTAGAAAATAAGTCTTGCCATTTGTTGTTGACTTATTGTTTATTGAAGGTTTTACATGTCAGTGTCCGGCCAGCTTAGTATGGAAAGCAATTCCGAAAACAATCCCCTGTGTCAATCTGAGTCTAGGAATCTAGTTCCTTTTACTTTGTTATCACAGAAGACGTCTTCGCCCAAGTAAACTGTTCTCATGAGCGTATGAAGCGTTTATTTTGGCATTAAATCAAACTCAAATACTTGTCAGAAAGGTAGGATTCAATGTCCATAAGGAAGTGACCTTATACTTGTACAGCCATGAATATTAGCTGTGTATGATGCTAATTATATGACGGCGTTTTATTTACAGTTTAGACCCTGGATCACCTAACATGGGCTGCAGCTTGCTCCACCAGAAATTACAGGTAAGTCTAACTTCAGGCCTTATTCACAATAGGTGCCGTGTATTATTCCCAGCATTGCGGAAGGTATATGGTTTACATTTCCCTTTCTTGAGGATTTTTAAACGTAAACCTGTGGAGGATAAGAAACTGTTTATAAAATATTGAATGTTCAAGTTGAAGGTTTATGTAAACGTAACTGTGTCAATTCTTTCATCTTATGAAAACATTTAAGGTCTTATCGTCCTTTATTGTGTAATTCACAGTAAAACATGAAAACATTTAAGGTCTTATCATCATTAATTGTGTACTTTACAGTATAACATGAACACAGTTAAGGTCCTATCGTCACTAGTTGTCTACTTCACAGTATCACACTGCATTATTTTCAGGACTTTGTGAGCACAGGGTCACGTGCGTAATAAAATAACATTTTAGCAAAGTCAATCACTCGAGATTTTACTACAAGGATCATTAATGTCTTTTGCCAGATGTTGAATTGTTGCATCGAACGGAAAAAAGCAAGGGAGGCGCTCGCTAGTTCCAGAGGCGTCCCGCGAGCTGGCGCTTCAGCGAGATTGGACTCAATCTCCAGCGACACGGCAGATGGCGCTGACGACGCCATGAAACCACGTGGCCGATCCGGCTCCAAACCCGACGCGTCCGTCTCAAGCGACGACGAATTCTTCGAGTGCGAAGACGACAACGCCAGTGACGTGGGCTCCGACAAAGCCGCCAGCCAATCAGGAGCGGAGCCGATGGACGTCGACCAATCAGATTCCAAGGCGCCGTCCTCGGGAAGCCAGTCAGAGACGCGGAGACGGCTGCGCGAGCGGGATCAGTCTGTCGACGTGGCGTTCGCCGATTCGTTCACCCACCAGCCCGAGGGCCGGCTCAAGCCCTGTGATGACCTGAGGCTGTTGAATGTGGACGAGGCGTTGTACATACCACTGACCCAGGAACCGGCGCCCATGACGGAAGACATGCTGGAGGAACACGCCGAGGTGCTCGCCAAGTGAGTTACTTAATGGGAGATGTTCTTCAGTTCATTCTTGAATTCCGTACACCGCAATGTACAGTGCTGCCCCCTATAGGGTCTGTAAGTGACATCACAGACAGCGCGCGCTCACCTCCAGCGAATCCGGTTCTGGGTACATGACACTTCACCATCCGATATACAAAACATGGAGAGCTAGTTGTAATGGCGTGAAACGCACAAACAACCAGCGTCTTTCAATTCAAAAGTAGTCTGAAAAACATTTACTCCATATGGTTTTCGACTCTAACAGTGCATTCATATCAAAAACTTCACGGAGTCTAATTTGAGGCCCATAGTAAAGTATAAGGACCCGCTGACGCGTTGTAACCAAAATGGTTGTTCTAGAGAGGAGCGCGCGCTGTACCTCAATGTACAGTGCTGCCCTCTATTGATTATAGTCAGGATATTCCAGCATATTCCAGCATCAGCTCGCGACCGGTGTAAATTATTTGATAACTTATGGCTGATTTTATATTACAGTAAAACCTCCACGCCCGACTACCTCCCTAACCCAATCGCCTCCCTAACTCGGATTTTTTTTCTCCAGTCCCGACGGTCGGCCTATGCTTTAGCATTGTAACAGTATTCTCTAACCCGATCACCTCCCTACTCTGTAAGTCAATGGATCATTTTGGTCCCAAAGCCCCGTTTCATATTCCCTAATCGAGCCGATCGGTTGTCGGCTAGCGGAAGGATTAGTGTCACCGGCTGATTGCAATTAGCAGAACGCGCACACTCCGGCGATAACGCCTGTGGACTGAATGGCACTCTTGAAATGCGTGAAACATGTTTGCTTGTTGTTATAGGTTGTTAGAGTATGCATTGAAGCTTTGATGTTCTTGACCCCAAAACTCCCTGGTTATAACACACCCGTAAGATACAAGTAGTTTATCTCCCTCAGCGTCAGGGCAGCAATGTATTTGATTTTTGATAGGTTAGTTGTATATTCATGTCTCTACTCTGTCCTCTGTCTCTCGCAGTGGACCCCCGGGGACATGGCTTTACTCAGTGCTCTGGCCACCTGAGAGCCTAACGGCACGTGGGTCGGTGGTTCGCGCCCCGCTGTGGCCATGTCTGTGTGGTCGCAGGATAAAGATCCCATGTCCTTCTTCTCAAAGAGTAGGGGGTTACCCCCGGGGACATGGCTCCACTCTCCCTTCCTTCTCCCATTGACGCGATATGACCAAAAGCGGTTAAAACGTCCTGAATATACAACCAACAATCAACCAGTCAGTGTAGCTGCTGTAAATAGCCCTATCTACACTCTGGTGGCCCAGATTTAGCGCACATGCGCACAAAAGGTGGCCGAAAAAAACACCCAATTTGTTTTTCATCCATCTCAAATCTGAATCTCTACCTGTGTAGACTGGGGACGTCGCCAGAGGGCGCCACGCTGCGTGCCCGGATGCAGAGCGCCTGTCTGCTGTCCGACATGGAGTCCTTCCGGGCGGCCAACCCGGGGTGCATCCTGGGAGACTTCGTCCGCTGGTACTCGCCCCGGGACTGGGTGGAGGAGGACGTGGTGGCGGAGGATGGCACCGTCACCAGGAAAAGTGAGTGTAAGGGGGGGGGGGGGCAGAGGTGGTGGCGGAGGATGGCACCGTCACCAGGAAAAGTGAAAGGAGGGGTGGTGGGGTGGATGGGGGGGGGGGCGGAGGACGGCGCCGTTACCAGGAAAAGTGAGTGGAGGGTGGGGGGGGTAGCGGCCGGGAGGAAGTGGAGAGCGGTGGGGGGGGGGGGGGAGTTGGCTTAGTTTTAAGACTTAGGGCGAACCATTGTTTCAGCATAGCTCTCGAATTACTCACCCCAAACTTTTAGTACAGTAGTCAATACCCTGGGCTCTAACATGGTATATATGGACGTAATTGTACAGGACCCATCTTCCATGTTAGATCCATCGGAATGGATTATTAGTGTAAATTGAAGGCCTGAGTAATACTTGAGCAATGCTGAAACAATAGTTCGCCCCTAATCACTATTTGTCCCGTAGGCTCAGGTCTTTCCGCCTCCTAAATTGTCCCCGAGCTGTAAACCCATTATGTGTTAGGCGTCATGACCATGTCCTAGGAGCCATCGTCGTACGCAGACTGGCGGCTGCCAACAACTGGACGAGCCGGAAATTAATATTCTCTCCCACAACTCTTCGAGTGTCCCCATCACACGAACAATTTCAAGCAAAACAAATAGTAAGCTGTTTTTTTTTATATCAAAGTCTATATAAAAGTGATCCGTGTCTTATGTTAGGTGACTGTCCGAGTGAGTGGTGTCCTCGCCTTGTTTACAGGTCAGCTGAGTGCCCGGATGCAGATCCCGGGTAACATGTGGGTGGAGGTTTGGCAGAGTGCCAAGGCCGTGCCGGCCAGGCGACAGCGGCGTCTGTTCGACGACACCAAGGAGGCCGAGAAGGTATTTACGCTATTATATATTTATATTAAATCTATATATGAAATATATTATAATGTAGTAAATGGTCTTGTGATATTCGACCGTAAATAAAGGGCATTGTGCTCTGTCTCGCTGAGACCCTTGGCGGATTTCACGAACCCAGTTTAGCAGACTACGGGAATTACTTGGTTACGATGCAAATGACGGGCGATTGTAGCCGTCTGAGCCCCTATGTACGTGAAATAGGCCACATAGATCTCGACTGGTTGTCGGGTGAGCAGACTGTCCTGTGAGGTTTGGAGCTCGCCTAATGTAGGTCCTAGTATGGTTTTGATATAATGAGGTTTGACTCTACCATTAGTAGTAATACAGAACACGTGTGTCTGTCCTGTAGGTCCTTCATTGGCTTGTCGCCATGACTACTAGTAGTAATACAGAACACGTGTGTCTGTCCTGTAGGTCCTTCATTGGCTTGTCGCCATGACTACTAGTAGTAATACAGAACACGTGTGTCTCTCCTGTAGGTCCTTCATTGGCTTGTCGCCATGACTACTAGTAGTAATACAGAACACGTGTGTCTGTCCTGTAGGTCCTCCATTGGCTCGCCGCCATGACTACTAGTAGTAATACAGAACACGTGTGTCTCTCCTGTAGGTCCTTCATTGGCTTGTCGCCATGACTACTAGTAGTAATACAGAACACGTGTGTCTGTCCTGTAGGTCCTCCATTGGCTCGCCGCCATGACTACTAGTAGTAATACAGAACACGTGTGTCTGTCCTGTAGGTCCTTCATTGGCTTGCCGCCATGACTACTAGTAGTAATACAGAACACGTGTGTCTGTCCTGTAGGTCCTCCATTGGCTCGCCGCCATAACTACTAGTAGTAATACAGAACACATGTGTCTGTCCTGTAGGTCCTTCATTGGCTTGCCGCCATGACTACTAGTAGTAATACAGAACACGTGTGTCTGTCCTGTAGGTCCTCCATTGGCTCGCCGCCATGACTACTAGTAGTAATACAGAACACATGTGTCTGTCCTGTAGGTCCTTCATTGGCTTGTCGTCATGACTACTAGTAGTAATACAGAACACGTGTGTCTGTCCTGTAGGTCCTTCATTGGCTTGTCGCCATGACTACTAGTAGTAATACAGAACACGTGTGTCTGTCCTGTAGGTCCTCCATTGGCTCGCCGCCATGACTACTAGTAGTAATACAGAACACGTGTGTCTCTCCTGTAGGTCCTTCATTGGCTTGTCGCCATGACTACTAGTAGTAATACAGAACACGTGTGTCTGTCCTGTAGGTCCTCCATTGGCTCGCCGCCATGACTACTAGTAGTAATACAGAACACGTGTGTCTCTCCTGTAGGTCCTTCATTGGCTTGTCGCCATGACTACTAGTAGTAATACAGAACACGTGTGTCTGTCCTGTAGGTCCTCCATTGGCTCGCCGCCATGACTACTAGTAGTAATACAGAACACGTGTGTCTGTCCTGTAGGTCCTTCATTGGCTTGCCGCCATGACTACTAGTAGTAATACAGAACACGTGTGTCTGTCCTGTAGGTCCTCCGTTGGCTCGCCGCCATGACTACTAGTAGTAATACAGAACACATGTGTCTGTCCTGTAGGTCCTTCATTGGCTTGCCGCCATGACTACTAGTAGTAATACAGAACACGTGTGTCTGTCCTGTAGGTCCTCCATTGGCTCGCCGCCATGACTACTAGTAGTAATACAGAACACATGTGTCTGTCCTGTAGGTCCTTCATTGGCTTGTCGTCATGACTACTAGTAGTAATACAGAACACGTGTGTCTGTCCTGTAGGTCCTTCATTGGCTTGTCGCCATGACTACTAGTAGTAATACAGAACACGTGTGTCTGTCCTGTAGGTCCTCCATTGGCTCGCCGCCATGACTACCAGTAGTAATACAGAACACATGTGTCTGTCCTGTAGGTCCTTCATTGGCTTGTCGCCATGACTACTAGTAGTAATACAGAACACGTGTGTCTGTCCTGTAGGTCCTTCATTGGCTTGTCGCCATGACTACTAGTAGTAATACAGAACACGTGTGTCTGTCCTGTAGGTCCTTCATTGGCTTGTCGCCATGACTACTAGTAGTAATACAGAACACGTGTGTCTGTCCTGTAGGTCCTCCATTGGCTCGCCGCCATGACTACTAGTAGTAATACAGAACACATGTGTCTGTCCTGTAGGTCCTTCATTGGCTTGTCGCCAAGACTACTAGTAGTAATACAGAACACGTGTGTCTGTCCTGTAGGTCCTTCATTGGCTTGTCGCCATGACTACTAGTAGTAATACAGAACACGTGTGTCTGTCCTGTAGGTCCTTCATTGGCTTGTCGCCATGACTACTAGTAGTAATACAGAACACATGTGTCTGTCCTGTAGGTCCTTCATTGGCTTGTCGCCATGACTACTAGTAGTAATACAGAACACGTGTGTCTGTCCTGTAGGTCCTTCATTGGCTTGTCGCCATGACTACTAGTAGTAATACAGAACACGTGTGTCTGTCCTGTAGGTCCTCCATTGGCTTGTCGCCATGACTACTAGTAGTAATACAGAACACGTGTGTCTGTCCTGTAGGTCCTTCATTGGCTTGTCGCCATGACTACTAGTAGTAATACAGAACACGTGTGTCTGTCCTGTAGGTCCTTCATTGGCTTGTCGCCATGACTACTAGTAGTAATACAGAACACGTGTGTCTGTCCTGTAGGTCCTCCATTGGCTCGCCGCCATGACTACTAGTAGTAATACAGAACACATGTGTCTGTCCTGTAGGTCCTTCATTGGCTTGTCGCCATGACTACTAGTAGTAATACAGAACACGTGTGTCTGTCCTGTAGGTCCTCCATTGGCTCGCCGCCATGACTACTAGTAGTAATACAGAACACATGTGTCTGTCCTGTAGGTCCTTCATTGGCTTGTCGCCGTGACTACTAGTAGTAATACAGAACACGTGTGTCTGTCCTGTAGGTCCTTCATTGGCTTGTCGCCATGACTACTAGTAGTAATACAGAACACGTGTGTCTGTCCTGTAGGTCCTCCATTGGCTCGCCGCCATGACTACTAGTAGTAATACAGAACACATGTGTCTGTCCTGTAGGTCCTTCATTGGCTTGTCGCCATGACTACTAGTAGTAATACAGAACACGTGTGTCTGTCCTGTAGGTCCTTCATTGGCTTGTCGCCATGACTACTAGTAGTAATACAGAACACGTGTGTCTGTCCTGTAGGTCCTTCATTGGCTTGTCGCCATGACTACTAGTAGTAATACAGAACACGTGTGTCTGTCCTGTAGGTCCTCCATTGGCTCGCCGCCATGACTACTAGTAGTAATACAGAACACGTGTGTCTCTCCTGTAGGTCCTTCATTGGCTTGTCGCCATGACTACTAGTAGTAATACAGAACACGTGTGTCTGTCCTGTAGGTCCTCCATTGGCTCGCCGCCATGACTACTAGTAGTAATACAGAACACATGTGTCTGTCCTGTAGGTCCTTCATTGGCTTGCCGCCATGACTACTAGTAGTAATACAGAACACGTGTGTCTGTCCTGTAGGTCCTCCATTGGCTCGCCGCCATGACTACTAGTAGTAATACAGAACACGTGTGTCTCTCCTGTAGGTCCTTCATTGGCTTGTCGCCATGACTACTAGTGGTAATACAGAACACGTGTGTCTGTCCTGTAGGTCCTTCATTGGCTTGTCGCCATGACTACTAGTAGTAATACAGAACACGTGTGTCTGTCCTGTAGGTCCTTCATTGGCTTGTCGCCATGACTACTAGTAGTAATACAGAACACGTGTGTCTGTCCTGTAGGTCCTTCATTGGCTTGTCGCCATGACTACTAGTAGTAATACAGAACACGTGTGTCTGTCCTGTAGGTCCTCCATTGGCTCGCCGCCATGACTACTAGTAGTAATACAGAACACATGTGTCTGTCCTGTAGGTCCTTCATTGGCTTGTCGCCATGACTACTAGTAGTAATACAGAACACGTGTGTCTGTTTTGTAGATCCTCCATTGGCTCGCCGCCATGACTACTAGTAGTAATACAGAACACATGTGTCTGTCCTGTAGGTCCTTCATTGGCTTGTCGCCATGACTACTAGTAGTAATACAGAACACGTGTGTCTGTCCTGTAGGTCCTCCATTGGCTCGCCGCCATGACTACTAGTAGTAATACAGAACACGTGTGTCTCTCCTGTAGGTCCTTCATTGGCTTGTCGCCATGACTACTAGTAGTAATACAGAACACGTGTGTCTGTCCTGTAGGTCCTCCATTGGCTCGCCGCCATGACTACTAGTAGTAATACAGAACACATGTGTCTGTCCTGTAGGTCCTACATTGGCTTGCCGCCATAACTACTAGTAGTAATACAGAACACGTGTGTCTGTCCTGTAGGTCCTCCATTGGCTCGCCGCCATGACTACTAGTAGTAATACAGAACACATGTGTCTGTCCTGTAGGTCCTTCATTGGCTTGTCGCCATGACTACTAGTAGTAATACAGAACACGTGTGTCTGTCCTTTAGGTCCTTCATTGGCTTGTCGCCATGACTACTAGTAGTAATACAGAACACGTGTGTCTGTCCTGTAGGTCCTCCATTGGCTCGCCGCCATGACTACTAGTAGTAATACAGAACACATGTGTCTGTCCTGTAGGTCCTTCATTGGCTTGTCGCCATGACTACTAGTAGTAATACAGAACACGTGTGTCTGTCCTGTAGGTCCTTCATTGGCTTGTCGCCATGACTACTAGTAGTAATACAGAACACGTGTGTCTGTCCTGTAGGTCCTCCATTGGCTCGCCGCCATGACTACTAGTAGTAATACAGAACACATGTGTCTGTCCTGTAGGTCCTTCATTGGCTTGTCGCCGTGACTACTAGTAGTAATACAGAACACGTGTGTCTGTCCTGTAGGTCCTTCATTGGCTTGTCGCCATGACTACTAGTAGTAATACAGAACACGTGTGTCTGTCCTGTAGGTCCTCCATTGGCTCGCCGCCATGACTACTAGTAGTAATACAGAACACATGTGTCTGTCCTGTAGGTCCTTCATTGGCTTGTCGCCATGACTACTAGTAGTAATACAGAACACGTGTGTCTGTCCTGTAGGTCCTCCATTGGCTCGCCGCCATGACTACTAGTAGTAATACAGAACACATGTGTCTGTCCTGTAGGTCCTTCATTGGCTTGTCGCCATGACTACTAGTAGTAATACATAACACGTGTGTCTATTTTGTAGGTCCTCCATTGGCTCGCCGCCATGACTACTAGTAGTAATACAGAACACATGTGTCTGTCCTGTAGGTCCTTCATTGGCTTGTCGCCATGACTACTAGTAGTAATACAGAACACGTGTGTCTGTCCTGTAGGTCCTCCATTGGCTCGCCGCCATGACTACTAGTAGTAATACAGAACACGTGTGTCTCTCCTGTAGGTCCTTCATTGGCTTGTCGCCATGACTACTAGTAGTAATACAGAACACGTGTGTCTGTCCTGTAGGTCCTCCATTGGCTCGCCGCCATGACTACTAGTAGTAATACAGAACACATGTGTCTGTCCTGTAGGTCCTACATTGGCTTGCCGCCATAACTACTAGTAGTAATACAAAACACGTGTGTCTGTCCTGTAGGTCCTCCATTGGCTCGCCGCCATGACTACTAGTAGTAATACAGAACACATGTGTCTGTCCTGTAGGTCCTTCATTGGCTTGTCGCCATGACTACTAGTAGTAATACAGAACACGTGTGTCTGTCCTGTAGGTCCTCCATTGGCTTGCCGCCATGAAGCCGTCAGATGTCGCCCTACGTCTGATGCCGATGCTAGCGCACTCTGCGATAACCAAGCTTCTGGAACAAGGTGAGTCTCTTGTCTTCTGGAACAAGGTGAGTGTCTGTCTTCAGAAGCGAACCACTCCCTGTTGCCTTCTGCGTCATCATGTTACAGATTTTATTCCTCCAAGTTTTCATGCAAAATACTCGCAGATAATAGAAATATCAGTCCAACAGCAAGGCATTAATTATTGAGTGAATATCTGTTCTCCTAGTTACGTTAATTTATATACTTGGCTGTAGAAAGTATATTATTAATTGACTCATATCTTTGTTTTACTATTTTGGTTCTCCAATAACAACCAATATTTATAGATGCAATATGATTTGAGTGACACAATAACGTTATTGACTGAAGTATTCTTCAGCGAACCCAATATAAATTTTGCTTCAATGCTTTTGGTATTTAAAATAGCACCCCATGATGTTATGGGTGGTTATTATCTTGTTGGTCCAAATTTGTATGAGTTTAATGCACGATCGACATTGTTACGAGTGCCAAATGAATAAAATCAGAGCAATGAGCTTGTGAAATACATTGATGTCACTCATATGCGAATTCTATGCAATGTGGACGATATGTTGTGGTTGTGTGGGAAGTAGTTTAGTCGGTAGTCTTCTATCAGCCGACAGAGTTGACTGTGGTTTGCCTTGTCTTTTTATATATACGAACACCATCTATATGTATATGTTCTCATTGAAGTCACATATCACATATCGCTTTTCTGATGCCAGAGCCATTTTTACCATATGTTGGGCCTGCTATCCGTGATTCTGCTCCCAATACTATCATCCTCACCCAAGAACTATACATGTTATACAGTCAACTAAAGATGGCGGAAGGTGGTGTCAGTTGAATGTTTTATTCGTCATTTGTTCGAAACTGACTGTGCATCGGCCGTGATAAATGCTCTAGAAAATGCAACTTACAGTACCGGTACTAAAAATTGATGTATAACAAACTTGAAGGAAATTTATATCGAAAAGACATTTCAGACGGTTGACATATTTCTCATGGTTTGACGGCGGATTTAGAGTTCACCTGACATACCGTCCACCATCTTTAGTTGACCGTGTCTGCCGTTGACGTACAGTGATATTTAAAGTAACACCATTTCTTACCCACCCATGTCTCATTGTTCAGACGAGGGCCAGCTTCCCATGCTGAAGAAACTGATGAATCAAATCACCAATAAAGCCACGAAGGCCATGCGCGCCCCTCGGATGGAGGTCAAGCGATTCGAGGTAAGTCTCTCACATGGCCGGCACCACGACATATCCTTAAAGTCGCCGTTGCGTGGTAATGCGTAGCGGTTTACAAGCCACGGGAGGCCGGACGTCTGAGTAATGTGCAGTGAAGTAGAATTTAGAACTTCTATGACGCTATTTACGAGGACTGTTTAAAAATCTTGACTAAAATGGATAGTACTTGTAGACACGCGCGGTAATTAAGTCACATGTAATATGTATACAGTGTGCGCCACCTAATCGCAATTCGGTTAATTAATCGCAACTTCCGCTTAATCGCAACAAATTTCAAATCCAAACGCCGTTTCCTCTACATCCCCATGTTAACAAATTCGGTTAATCGCAACTTCGGTTAATCGCAACTTCGGTTAATCGCAACTTCGGTTAATCGCAACTTCGGTTAATCGCAACTTCGGTTAATCGCAACTTCCGCTTAATCGCAACACAAATTTACCTGAAAATGGGCGAGATGTTTTATATGTTATATATGTTTGTTTTCTGTTTTGTTTTCTGTTTTGTTTTTTTTCTCTTTTTTTTTGGGGGGGGGGGGGGGAGAGAAGGAAGTTGTGTTTCTGTGTAGCAATATCGCATTTTTATTATCTCGTACTAGCGTATAAGCTTCGGCTTCAGCTTTTGCCATATTTTATGCTGTGTACTTTTACCGTTACAATGTATCATGCAACCTCTTTGTATGACAATCAGGATATTATTTATTATATATGAAGCCAGGATCTGTAACCAAGCGTAAGTGTGTACAAGCGTTCAAAGTATCTACCTTTAAATCTTCAAACGGTTAGAGCGTGTGATTTAATGTTTTTAGCCGGCACAACAAAGTACCGTATGAAGCCAGGATCTGTAATCATTGTAATTCTAGGGGATGTAGAAAACGAAATTCATGTCTTGTTAGACTGCACTTATTATTGCTTTGCGTTCAAAGTATGTAAAAAAATCTTCAAACTGTTAGAATGTGAGATATAATGTTTTCCTTCGTTAGAACTATGTCGATGAGAGACGATGTTATAATCAGTCAACTGGCTGCTTTTGTTTTATAATATGTTTAAATTCAGGAAAGCTAACTGAATTGTTTTGATGTTATATTTGTCATATAGCCTACGCACAATGAGCACACAAAACAGAATTGTACCATGTATGCACTTTGGCCGGTGACTGCTTTCTGCAATAAACTCATTTAATAATTCATACAGCTAATTTCTTGCTCAAAAACTTTGAGAATACTTTGTATTTAGGTTCTTAGTGTATCAGAACGCACTCTATTATATGCAATAAGTGACAGGGTAAGAGGTTAAACCACTTGTTTTGGCCAAACTGCTGCGTCTCATGTGGCAAAATGTGACTTTCTTGTGGTTGGCTGTGTATTCAGGACGCTTTAATCACTTTGGGTCTTTTTAATCTTTTTTTGGCAACTAATGCTTAACTTGTTATAACATGTATTTTTTGTAATATAGTATAAGCATTATTCTTATTATTTGAGGAATATATATATGATTTGTTGTTGCCTCGGCCAGGTCGTTCTCCCGTGTAAGGATGAACCATTAATGTTTCAGCATAGCTCACGTAGTACTCACGCCTGATGTATACCACAATAATACATTTCATGGGCTCCTAACAATGGAAGATGGACCATGAGCCAATACGAAACCCAACAATAATATTTTAAATTTAATTGAATTGAATCGGTTTATTGTTCTCTTAAATCAGTAACACAACAATAATATTTTAAATTTAATTGAATTGAATCGGTTTATTGTTTTCTTAAATCAGTTACAGTTGTTAGACAAACTTATACAACATCAAAAGGGAATATTATTAAACAAATTAACAGCAGCAGAAGCAAGGCTTATTAGTTCAAACACATTAAATGTTCCTCTCCATGACAGGACATCGTACGACAGATCTCCATGGTGGAAATTGTCATCACGCGTGCGCAGTCGCTGTTGGCCAAGTTCAATCAGGAGAAGCAGGGTCTGGATCTCTCCTACAAGGACCTCCAGCAGTTCGTGTCCAACCTTCTGGATCAGCCGGATGTTAACATCATCGGAGCTTCCCGCTCCCCGCTGGGCACCATCATACACCGACTGTTTGCCGCCTCCCAGAAGGTCAGTGTCTCTTCTAGATCCGGGATCCTAGGGGAGTCTACCTGGTGTAGTGGTTAGCGCACTAGGCCGCAGATCAGTAGGTCCTGGGGGCCTCCCTGGTGTAATGGTTAGCGCACTAGACCACAGATCAATAGGTCCTGGGGGCCTCCCTGGTGTAATGGTTAGCGCACTAGACCGCAGATCAATAGGTCCTGGGGGCCTCCCTGGTGTAATGGTTAGCGCACTAGACCGCTGATCAATAGGTCCCGGGGGCCTCCCTGGTGTAATGGTTAGGGCACTAGGCCGCAGACCAATAGGTCCTGGGGGCCTCCCTGGTGTAATGGTTAGCGCACTAGACCACAGATCAATAGGTCCTGGGGGCCTCCCTGGTGTAATGGTTAGCGCACTAGACCGCAGATCAATAGGTCCTGGGGGCCTCCCTGGTGTAATGGTTAGCGCACTAGACCGCTGATCAATAGGTCCCGGGGGCCTCCCTGGTGTAGTGGTTAGGGCACTAGGTCGTAGACCAATAGGTCCTGGGGGCCTCCCTGGTGTAGTGGTTAGGGCACTAGGCCGCAGACCAATAGGTCCTGGGGGCCTCCCTGGTGTAATGGTTAGCGCACTAGACCACAGATCAATAGGTCCTGGGGGCCTCCCTGGTGTAATGGTTAGCGCACTAGACCGCAGATCAATAGGTCCTGGGGGCCTCCCTGGTGTAGTAGTGAGCGCACTAGATCGCAGATCAATAGTCCTTGGGACCTCACCGGTGTAGTGGTTAGCGCAATAGACCGCAGATCAATAGGTCCTTGGGGCCTCCCTGTTGCAGTCATTAGCGCACTGGACTCCAGATCAATAAGTCCTTTATAATAGGTACTTTACTACTGTAACAATAACTGTACATTATAATATTTGTTTCGTAGAAACCGGTTACTAATCCACCCACTCATTCCTTAATATAAAACTTTTGTGATACTGACCTCTTTTGCCTGCCTATTCTGGTAAGTTATATGGTATGCTTGCATATAATAATAATAATAAAATTATTATACTGGAATATTGTATGATTGCATATAATAATTATAATTATTATTATTATTGGTATATTGTATTATTGTATTATTACATAATAATAATAATAATAATAATTATGTTTGCAGTCGGCATACTTGCTGCCGGAGGAGAACGAGGCAGAGGAGGAGGAGGGGGACAAGGCGGCCTCCCGCTCGGTGCCAGACTTCCCCACCCCCGCCGGCAAGGAGTACATCCTCCGAACGCTGGCCCAGTGCCCCTCCCCCTGGTCCCGCCCGTCCCCGCAGCGCATGTACTGCGTCCTGATGAAGGAGGACTTCAGGCTGGCCGGCGCCTTCACCCAGGACACCACCTTCCAGTGACCTTCAGAGTCACCTTGGCGGCGATTTTTGTACTCAAGGTGATGACCTTGAAGACGTGCGTCCCCAGACGGCAATCGCTCAATGAGATTGTCGGAGCTAGACGTTGGCCGATGACCTTGCTGGTACTTGATAATGACCTTGGTCCTTGCTGCGCGTCTCACCGTATTCAAGGACGATGGCGAGGTTGTGCAATGACCTTGGGAGTAACACTAGTCGGTAATGTTCGCCAAGTGGTAGGCGTGCGACCAAACCGCGTTCTTGGTAATGTATTGCCATCGCAATGAGTTCGTATGCATCATGGTTGAAGATGACAAAATGTTTTTTTCAACATGAAGACTTAATTGACATTATGTCACGGTACACCATAGGCATACCATAACTATACAGTATGGCCTTGAATGTGATCTGCCGCTTTGCAATTATATTTCAGTTTTTATTATTATAGACTCAGTTTCAGCGTATACCCGCCTTACTGCGTGCTAAGTAACAGTCAGCATCACATGCGTTTATCATACAACCTGGGGTCTTATTCATAATCCCCTCGTAAGTTACACCCGAAAAGTGCATTTTCGTCTTAGCCTCACCAGCTCGTTGTGGTGGTGTTCATGATTAAAGAATCCTCTTCAATATAGTTTTAGCACTTTCTCAATTCCGAAAACTTATTTCTTGGTGGACTATTTTTTGTATTTTGAACCTGATAATCGCTCGACAAATGATCCACTTAGCGCTAAGTCTAGTGGCGCAGCCTAAGTGGCGATTATGAATGCGGCCCCTAGTGTGTACGTCCTGTCCTCACCGCTCTTGCCTTTCATAAATGTATTGATCGTTATGTCGCTAAACCCATGTCCATGTCAAATCGTTGAGTAGTTTCACGCGAATTTAGCGCATGGCCGCCCTCAAAAAGACATGAAAGAGGCATACCATTATACTGGTAGATCATTGGAGGAATCGCTACGTCGCCCAATCCAATTCCATGATTGAAATTGGAGTTGTTTAGTTTTCATGCGGTTCAGGGTCTGACCGTCCACAAGAGGCTTCATACTTCTCGACGATCATAACCGTTTGCGCTGATAGTAAAATGAAAATCATAATTTAGTCTCTGAGCTGAAGAGTTGTTTCTCGTTGTCGGTGGTATTTTCATTACATATGCCGTTGTCATAGTAACCATGTGACGTATTAGGATTTCCATGGCGCGAGTCCTAAAAACCAAAATAAAATCTTTTACCGCTTCGCTTTCCATTTGTGTTTCAGTCATGTAGTATATATATTAAGAGTTATGCTATTTATGATCAACCGGTTTTGCGGTTTGTAAATAATGCATTGTCTGTTGTGGAAGTCTTCACTCTGTATAAAACCCACATCACATTGCCGGACATAGGTATATGATTGTAAATCCTGTATTTATCTGACGCTCCTTACTCGAGACAATAAAGTACAACAAGAAATATACTTTTCTTCAAGCGTTATCAGAGATTTATGCAAAGTTTCATCCGTGGTTCGCGTGGTGCATTGTTTTTCCATGGCCCAGTTGTAGTTATACGTTCTTCGCACAGTAGCGGGTTATTGCCGGAGACCAGGGCCCGTAAGTTCGAACGGCGGGGGCAAAATATTTCGCCCCGCTCCATGCTAATGTCCTATTCTAGGGCAAAATATTTCGCCCCGGCCGTTTCGAACTTACGGGCCCAGATTCCTCTCTTTTACCGGTTCAGCAGAAATGAAAAACTGAATAGGAGCAGATTTGAAGATCGAACCAGGGTTGTCTCTATGGCAAAAATATGTTAGGAGCTCATCGAAATTGAAAAAGAAAACTCCAAACTAAGGACCGGAGCAACGACCTTTGATTATAATGATACAATCCGATCAGTAACCGAACGAACTTCTGAATAAATAATTACACCACCCAATCGCGAACCTTCCACAAATCTTGGATTATTATTTTAGTTCACGCTTCGAATCTCTGGAGGCGACCCGCATGCCGATAATTCAAGGGAAACGTACCGTAAACTGCCTATTAGAAGCCGCACCCCAACTTTGGCCTAAAAACCGGGTTGGCCGGCGCCTAGAACGATTTCCGGAAAACTACATGTTATAAGCCGCACCCCGACTTTGGCCTTCTGAGTCTCAGAGTAACAGAGCTACTGCTGAGCACTTTGGTCTCGAAGCTCGAAGAGGCTCCCTGGCGGTGGTAGAACTTTGATCGAGCCCAACCTCGTTTTGTTGATTTGTATGACGTTGTGATGCAATAAATTATTTTAGCAACATCGGTAATTTTCACATTACTCCCCCCCCCCCCCCCCCCCGCTTGTCCTGCCACGCTCACTTGAAATCGGCAAAAGGCCCTATTTAAAGCCGCACCCTACCCGTACGTTCAGGCTGTGCGGAACTTCTATCGCAGGCCTGTGATTGACCCCTTACAAAGATATGATACTTTTGCCAGAAAGGGGGGTGGGGAGGGGCTGAATATGGATATGGCAAAAATAGGGCATTCTGATGAAAATTAGCTACGCCTTTTCTGCATATCTACATAACGAGATGTTTTTTACCCTTACCATATGATACATAACTTGAATCACATTGGGACCAGGCCAGATAACATGCATTCCAGTACCGTGTTATAGTTCATCGGGCATTAATCAGACACTTGGGGCGTGATCCGATTTACCTCAAACAAGGGGTACCATGCAGGTCATCTGGTCACATGACCGGAAAATAAAAGTTAAAAAGTGGTAATAAAAAAAGTGATGACAACCTTAAAAAAGTACTGAAAAAGTAGGAACGAGTATCGCAACTTCTCCGGTGCACACGAAAGCCTCCCTAGCTCAGGTAGTATCACCGGACAGAGCTGCACCTTTTAGTCCAGAGTTCGATTTCGAGCAACTGTATCTGGGGCATTTTTTAGCCAACCCCATTTCATTGTCCCGGGCGGTTACGTGGTAAAATTCAGTGTCCCACAAAAACAGAACACCAACATTTTTCAAGTCACTGATGTACACAATATAATACAATTAAACAGAGCGCACATTTAACTTGAAAAGCCATTGAACATTGATTACTTCACCGCGTAGTCAATTCACGAACTGGGTCGTTGCACGACAACAGCGAACGTCAATACCGACATATGCATGACGACAGACTAGTTGAACATTTTCTTGTACATGTCCTTTTCCTTTTGGATGAGTCCTTGCACTGTCCTTATCTGATTGACAACCGCTTTGTTGTCCGGTTCCAGTTTTCGCGCCAGGTTTAAGTCCTCCATCGCCGTCTCGTACTTGTGTAGCTCGCCCAGGGCCTGAGCGCGCCGGAAGAGGCCTTTGACACTCTGGGGCTGCATGGCGAGTGCCCGATCACAGCTCTGCACGACTTGATCGAAGGCCTTCTGCTTGAGGAAGCACGCCGCCAGGTTGAGTTGGCATTGGCAGGAGAGCGTGGCGAACTGGTCTCGGAGGCTCGGGGGAAGACCGTCCATACACCCGATCCCTTCCAGACTCTCCACGGCCCTCGTGTACCGCTTAATGGCGAACTCCACCCGGTTGGCCTGAAACAACTCGGTGCCCTTGTCCTTGTGATGCTGCGCTCGCTCCAACCGCTCATCTTGTTCTAACTCGGCGATGTCGGCCGCTCGGCTGAATGAGGAGAGCGCCACGTTGAACTTCATGCTCTTCTCCTTCAGTTCCAATTCGTCCAGTTTATTTCCTTCAATGTCCACTTTGGATTTGATGTAGCACAGTTCGCCTTCTTTCATGCTCATCAACACTTTATCGAGAAGTTCGGACAGCAACGTGTCGCCCTCTCCAATGGTGACTTCAACGTTTTCATCAATTTTGTAGTTTCCCAAATCGGCCTCCGTTGCCTTGTGGTCTCCTGAAGATAATTAATATCATTAGATGTGTGATAATTACCCAGAATAACTGACAAGGCTCTTTACTTTATTATTACGAGTTGGTGGTCATGTTAACTAGTACAATAGCGTTACATCTGAAGGCCTCTAAAATGCTGTATTCTGACCCAAACCGCCCTGCTGCCCATGCAATCGACAATCGTTGCCATAGCGACATTGCATAGAACAATGAAACATGATGTCACGCAAAAAATTATTGTAGTTATAGCTTTAAATGGCCCGCTTACATGCCTAGTTTTCTAGTTGCACGTGCCATGTTTCTTGGCAACGATATATATGGTATAAAAAGGCGACTGGCCAACTATATGTGGAAAGGCTTGCGATTTGCGGACAGCAAAGATATTAGTACACCAAGTGGTGTACTAATATCTTTGCGGACAGTCAGTCCCAAAATGCTTTACTTTGGTCGTTGCATGCGGAAATTAAACCAAAGAAGCAGAGACAAGTCAACACCTTAAATTTAAATTCAACTCGTAATAACATGGATAGGTGCTACCTAAAAAATGCGAGCGTATATATATTAATTCGGATATTCCGAGGGGATACATCTAGATTATTATTCAAAATTAATCTCACTTCGGTTTGCCATAAAGAATATCTTTGGCGGGATGACTTGTGGCATATCATTCGGTTGCTTAGGAACACCCATTGTGACGTCATGTTTATAACATTTTGAGGTCACAACTGCTCACTATGACAGCAGCTGATGGGCGGTCACCAAGAACTTGGCAACAGACATTTAGCGCGTCGCCTAAAAATTAATTTTAATTTGAAGTATACATGTTATAAGTATACAATGTGTTAACATTGAAAAATTTATTCGTTAATTTTGTGGGGCAGCTGATTTAATTATTAAAGACATGACATAGTAGGCTTCAACCTATCTTTGCTTGAATATATTTATGTACAACTGATATTTACTCAGAATCCGAAAACGTCTCATGGGGGCCAGCTGTTACGCGAAATGAAAGTCCTAAACCTATGCTTGAAATGGACTTTGAATACGCATGCATGTTAGCTTAAGAGCTCGCTTGCGCTCGCCAATAGTAATAGCGCGAGTTTTGCATGGCGTTAGGTATTTTATTGGCCCTTCATCAAGCTGTAGCAGCCCTTCATTTTCATTATCCGCCCTTGGCCTTATGGCCTCGGGCCAATAATAAAAATTGGCGGGCTGCTACAGCTTGATGTCGGGCCAATAAATTGACTAACGCCCGGCAAACTCGCGCTATTGTCATATTAGTCCCATAGATACAATGTGTCAAGAATACTTTACACCCTCTTTAAAGCCACTTACCTAAACATTATTGGAGAGAAGTATCAACCCTTTCATTTAGAATATTTTTCAGTACAGTTTTGTCATGGAGGGCTTGGGAGGGAGGGGGGGGGAGGGGCATTTTTCATTCATATTGAATATCATTCATATCAATGATCGACTTATATAAATACCATTACAAACACAAATTTACCAAACAAAACATCTTACGTGGTTATCTATAACAGTTGTCAGTATCCATTCAGTGCCATGTTTCTCTACTTACCCACGATGTTGATGTGAACAAGGCACACAGAACCCTCATTCGGAGTCAGATCCCCTTGGCCCGGTTTGAAGGAATGCTTCGAGAAGGACTTGTCTGGTGGTTCCCAAGTGTCCATAGCACCTATACTTCTATATGCACTCTTGTCCATCATGGTTACAACTTAAGTCTGGTACTACCCACTTGAAACAGCTGATGTGGATTTTACTCAATACTCTGAAAAATAATGTAAAACTACAGTGAGTTCAGTCATATCCATTGTGGTTTTTTAACTGTTAAAGTCTTGATACTATTGATAGTTCATAGTCATAGTTCATGCTACTTTTTTGTTATCATCAATGAATCAAGATTCTGATATATACAACTCAATGATAGAAATATAGTGCAATATATACTAAAAAAAGTGGCCTATAGAGGCTTACAAATAATCATGGGAAGAAGGTGTGTGAGTCACTGAGGTGAGTAAGCAAACACTGGACCATTTGCATGAAGCCAAATTTACCATTACCAAGTTTATCATTTTGTTATTCTGAAGTACAGACAATAAAATGATTTAGTTGCCATAGTGTATGCATGGCTGGCACAAATAGAAAGAGTAACTTATTCAGAGCATGTATACACCATGGCAACTAGATAATTTCATGATGTGTACTGTAGTATATTTGTGACAGTGGCAGTGCATCTGCTGCCAATGCCAATGAAATGAAGCACAAAGAAATATTGTTTGTATCATAAAATAAGAAAAACTTGTAATACAATCAGAAGTATGATATCATTAAAATATATGGCTTATTCACCCAAGTGATTTTCACAAAGATTACAGCAAATTTGTATATAATATGGGTGGAATCGTCACTCCACAGCAGTTATCATTTGGCTGTAGCTATTCATACAGACCCATACCAATAAACAGATTTGCTAGTACAGCACGGATATCATATGACTACTACTCTACAACCACTGGCAGCCCTCTAACTCGCTGGCCAATCAGGGCCAATCATGTGACGATTGAGCTCCCACTACATTGACTTGGCTGACTGAACGTATTTCACGTATGTTTTCGGACACTGTATGTTTTCGGACACCCCCTCAAAGGCAGAAATAGGATAAATTTAATGTACTGTAAGTTTTCGGACACCCAACGCAGATAATTTTTCAAGTGTATGTATATTTTCGGACACTATCGGACCTAAATTAACAATGCGTCTAGGCTCCTTTGTTATTGCGTAGTGCCGGCCCCCATGATTGCACTTCACTGCTTGTGATTGCAGGCTTTCGGCGAGAGGGGCAAGTCCCTGTCTCGGGGGTTATTTGTGCCGTGTATCAGGTGTGAAAGAGCAACACCTTGGTTGCTAAGTAATGAGCTGGGCTTTGGTCTCCATTGTGCTGCCCGGCGGACGAGTCAGTCGGCGGAGGAGTTGTTTATAAACCGCGAAAGTAAACAAGCCTTAAATCACGGAATGCGTGAAACTATTTGATTAATTTATTTTACCGAAGACTGCAGCGCGTCGGCTGCAGAATCAAAGTTTCTCAAGAATTGATCCATGCTCTATATCGTTTTCCGAACAACTGTCACAGGATCGAATCCGCAGCTATATATATGGCACCTCTCGGATGGGAATTAATCCCCCTTTGTTCTTGTAACTGTGCTTTATCTCTCAGAAGTTACCGTTATATTTGGCACAATTGCAGTTCATTGTCACTGATTGCAATTCATAACCACTGTTTGCCTAAAGCCATATCTTCATTTACATTAAAGTTATCGAGTATATTTTATCTCCTGTAACAGATGAGAGATGACGCCAGCAGATTGCACTCCGAGTATCTTCAAAACAATATTATACTCTTGATCACCTTATCCGCTGTTAAGGTGTGAAGCAGCAACACCTGGGTGTTAAGTGATATAATCGGCATCAGTCGACTCGCAATGTAGAAATTCTTGATCGATATTTTGTTATGTATGTATGTTTTTCGGACAGTGGATGCGGGAGTCCATTTTATTGACTGTAAATATTCGGACAGCCAGAAAAACAATTATTTTTAAGTGTCCGAAAACATACGTGAAATACGGTAGTGAGTATTGGTATGGGTTCAGGGTAATTCACAGATGTAATTCTGATCCGCCAATCTAGTTCCGATCTATGGTTTATGGTATGGCGATATTAAAAACAGTGGTATATATGGAATACCTGTTCATTGCAATAATACTTTGTTTTCAGGGCAATATGATATATCCAAAGTGACTATTAAGGCCCGTTCTACCCATCTGGATGATTTTGTGCCAATCCATCCACCATGACACTGCAGCAAGCTTTAATTAGTATTCACTTTAAATAAATAATATTGCTTAGAAAATGGAGTATTATAGCAATGAACAGGTACACATGCATGCCTCTGTTTTTAACATTACCTGATCATAAACTATAGATCGGAACTAGATAGGTAGATCGAAACTACATCTGTGATTATCTTATATGCCATTAATATGATATATGAATAGCATGGCAGATATTATTTATACTATACTTAATTACTCGGGTTCATATCAATCAAAGTATAAAAATGTACACATAAGATAACAGGCTATTCATACAGCAGTCACTGCCTCAAGTCAGTCATAAATGCTGTAGACACACGCTTCGGGCCTATATTTTCCGCGAATTTGCCTCGATCACTCTCAAAATCACTGACCTGAGAAAGCAACACTAGACCATTTTAATGATACTAAACTTATATTTGTACTGTGATGTTATCCTCTTTTATGACACAAAGAATATTTCTCTATGCTGATACACCATTGGCAGAAAACCCTCAGTTGCCAAACTACTAAAACACTCATCATAAAATAATGGTTGCCATGGCGCCAAACGTGCTTTAAACAATACATGCTCTATATTTATACCAGCCACTAATGCCATGGCAACTATAGAGCCTTTCATTGTCTGTGATTTAGTCTATTTGCGACAAAGTATCTGCTGCCAATGGAGTGTCAGCATGGAGAAATATTGTTTGTGTCTTAAAAACGGGTAACATCGCAGTACAAACGTAAGTTTAGTATCATTAAAATGGTCTAGTGTTGCTTTCTCACTTCAGTGATCTTGAGAGTGATCGAGGCAAATTCACAGAAAATATGGGCCAAAACGTATCTACAGCATTTATGACTTTGACTTTAGATAAAGGTGAATACATAACAAGAATGCTGCAAGAATTACCAACACTGCAACAGTCACAGTTTATTTTAGCCTGCGAACAACCTGACAACTATCAACTGTGCTACGACAGTAATGTCTTGTGGAGTGTTGTTTTCAGGCGAGGTTTATTCATACGGACCCGTAGGACTATAGCTAAGGCTACGGCTAAGATAAGGCTACGGCTACGGCTACGACTAAGCTAAGGCTATAGCTAAGGCTATAGCTAAGGCTAGCTAAGCCTACTAAAAAAAACAAGTTAGGAACTTTAGGCCTAGTGGGCGATAATACCGACACAACAACGATTTTGATGTCAGTTTAACGCAATTTAAGTTCGTTTAATAGTAATACCAGAGATGACGTGAAATCTTACAAATGTGACACTCTGCTCATAATTAACTTACTTTGCCAAAACTAATATGCAAAAATTTAGGTTTTAAGCAATAATATGCAGCGAACTCTAAATCATGTCTGTCACCACCAGAGGGCGTTGTGGATATGTTTATTATGCATTCGTCACATAGAGGGCGCACAGGGTTCTGAAGAAAACCCCGGGCTTGTCGAGAGGTGAAACTGGTTCCGGTGTCACATGCGGAAATGCCCCTCTATGCGGAGATGACCCCTTATATAAAACACATTATATTTATATGGTGGCATATATGTGCCACTCGCGCTCTCGCATTATCGCCTGATACAACCTGAGGCGAGATCGCGAGAACGCGAAAATGAGCGAGGCGAGAACGCGAAAATGCGCGAGGCCTGGTGGAGGGGGCCGCGGTAAAGTTCCCCCCCCCCCCCCCACCTTCCATGTTCACCGCCCCTCACTACTCTCCGGTCGCAAGTTGTCTATAGGGATATCTATTTCATCACAAATGTCCGCTTTCTCACGCATCAAGGAACCCGCGGACACCCCCCCCCACAACGGATTTGTATAATAATGTGTCTGTTCGGGTGAATCTCGCATTCTCGCCTCGCGGGTTCTCGCTTCTCACGTTCATAATGGTAACATGCATCATGTTTACTTTATGTGTAACCCTTGAGTTATGTTTGGGGATTGATGCAAAATGCTAATGCAATCATGCAAGCCATGCTCTCCCCTTTCGTTTTGCTCAGTCCTCCCCTTCGTTCTGTTCTCTCTCATTCCGGATCATTTTGCTCTCTAAACACCTAACTAAACACCTAACTTTTCTGATGTCCCCGATTGGCATCCAGGAATTCTTGGAGATTCGCGATCAGCTGTTGGCAATTTGTGGAGATCGTTACCCGTAGAATTCCTGAATCAATACGAAAGACCCCTTGCCTATATACGCGATCCGTTCAGTCTGTGAATTCCTCGATATTCACGATTTCCGCATTAAGATGTTTTCTTTCGCGCCTAGCTTTAAAATGTCTTATTTTGGAGATTCGATATTGCTCTCCCTAATTCTTGGGCTTCGCGATTCAGAGGGGGTATCCACCCCCCCCCCCCCCCACCCCGCCTCTAAACAGTGCTGGGGTGCGTTGCTTATGGGTGTCGACCGCGTGCGCACGCCATCGTCAACGACTGATAAGGATTTGAACTTGGCGGATTGGTCAAGGACGCGTACAATTTTGAACCGGAAGTGGGGTGTAGTTCGCCGCGATCAAGAGCAGCACCGCATGATAATATTAAACTCTGGACGACGATTCTTCTCAAATAAGTGGGGATAACCCGTAAATATCGATGCTTTATAGTTATCTTTTATTTATCAATATTTACACTATTTAGATTGTGCTGCTATTTCCAAAGTAAAGACTTTATTTAGTAGATATCCCGCAACAAATGGAAATAGTTCGATGTGACCAATGTCGTTGCATAGCGAGCTCCGAGTGACCAAAAATGTTCGCGGCGGTCGAGCGTGCTCCGCAACTCAACCCCGATGCATGTTACTTCAAAGCGAGAAGACGTGAGACGAGCATGAGCGAGGCCCGAGAGATCGTTTTCGTTACGAGGTCGTAACCCTATCTTTTATATATGCTAATTTAGCGATTGTAAGTTTAAGACAAATGACCATAATCGTTTTAGTTTTAAAGTACGGTTATGACGTCATCGTATTGTCTAAACTGTACATTAATTTTCAAGAAGGTACTGTTTTAGCGAGCTGATAAATGGAGATTTACTCAACGAGACCAAACTATATTCCAGGTAAACAACCTTTCTTCAATGTTACGAAATCGACAATCGGAGTCAATGCCAATCATGAAACGTGTTACAACCACAATGGATGATGAACTGGAAACTCAACGCCCGGTGGAATGCTCTAGCAAAACCTGAAATTCCATTTCTCTTTAAAACAAGCGTCGAACACGATACCCAATATTATAAACTGAAATTGAGATCATGTGCAATTCTTAAGCAAAATACGTATACCGACATGTCCTTATATCTTTCGGTTATCACACAAGAAACTTATCTTTAAGCGGATTCCACAAAACTCATTTTGCAAAGGATATCCTATTCATCAACAACGCACTTTACGTGGTGTTCCTTGATGGTAGTGGGGGGGGGGGGGGGGGGGCAGGTTTGCCAAGAAGGACTTCGAACTTGATCATCTAGAGGAAGGAAAAGGCGTAACAAGGTTTCCGTAGGTGAACCTACGGAATGATCATTATCGAAATGGACTATCGGTTCCAGTGGCGGATCCAGGAATTTGTGAAAAACGGCCAAACCTCGTGTGAGAATATTTTCCATAAAAAACTAAATTTTTCCTCAAAAATCCGACTTTAACAGTGCTTGGCTCTTTCCTAAAAGGGGGGGCGCCCGCCCTCGGTGTCCCCCCCCCCCCGCTGGATCCGCCACTGGGTACAAATCGTATTTGTCGGTGGCAAGGAAAAATATAGATGATATTTTTTCCAATATTTGATGGCAAGGAAAAATATGGATAGTTTAGTTCATAAATGATAAAGCCGTGATAAATGATTTTCATTAATCGTGAACTGGGAATTTTAATATTAAATGAGCGTGAATCGGGAAATCGTCAATTTAGTATCGTATATCCGCCCTCCCATTGCATGCGGAGAGTTCAGCTTTTAATTCATCGTGATTTGGGAATGCAGAAATTTATTCTTCGTGACCTGGGAACACGACCCCTCCCCCCTTGCCCCCCCCCCCCACCCCTTGATGTTAACCCGATCGCAACATCGCTACATATCATATCCTTTTAGTATCCAACAATTTGCACGATTGCATCATATTCCACCTGCAAATGATAACGATCGTCGGTATCATGATACATAATCCCAGTAAAGTAACCTACGCGCCTTGATTCGAAACACTTCATTCTTGCAATCTGAAGATGAATTAAACTAACGTGTAGCTGCAGGGTCCGACGGTTCTTCCATGTTTGGGCAGGCCATTGTTTCAGCTTAGCTCGCGTACGCCTCAAGCCTGCCATTTGCTACAATAAGACATTTTTTGGGTCCAAAGATGAAAGACAGACTGGCTTCAGTCAACTATCTTGTTGCTTTCGGAAGCGAGAGATGCAATGTACATTTAAAGAACTATGCATGCCATGGAAAACAGGTGAGGCTCACCGTACTTTAAGTCAGAGAATACCCGTGTAACAGTTCATTCTTGAAAAATTGTGTACTCTTGTGTACTTCTTTTTCAAGAATGTAGTTACATGGGCATTCTCCTTACCGTCATCTCGGGTCAGCCACTGTGGCACTTCGGGTAAAGGAGAGATCCCTCTAGCCAAGGCTAGTAGGAATTGCTTGACTCACTGCTGTATGTTTTTCCTCCCTGCGTAAAAATTACCCCCAACTTACTAAAGCTATATTAATATGAAAAGACCTTTTTATTTGGCATTAAGGCTTTTTATATAATATTATATTCTATGCCATATCGGCTTTCCATATTTTAAGAGCTCCGCTTCACTTCAATCTTTCTGGCCCCGAAATGTATGCGATGTCTATTTCAGCTCATTGCACTACGCCTTATGGTAAGCGTGTTGCTTACGGGCAACGAACGGGTTACGGTGTACCGCATATATTCCAGCTGAACAATTTCCTTTTTGTTTTACGAAATCGACATTCGCAGTCATTGCCAATCATGAGCAATAAATGAGCTTCTCTGAAGCATTCTTATGCAAAATACCTACCTACATGTTCTTATATAATTCAGCAATCCCTCACTTTGCAGCGTATCCTATCCATCAACAACGTACTTAAAGTGTTCGTTGTTTCAAACACCATCGCACAATCGCTGCAGATCATATCCTTTTAGGTACTTTTAGTATCCAATAGCATCATATTCCACATTCAAATAACAATAATCGTCTGCATAATGATATATAATCCATGCAAAGTAGCTTGCGCGCCTTGATTATGTTTGGAAGAAGCATTGTTTCAGCTTACCTGGCGTAGGACTCAAGCCTACCATTTGCTAAAATAATACATTTCGTGGGTTCTAAGATTGAAGATATACAGACTTCAGTCATTCAGTCAGCTAGCGCCTCGTACATTCTTTTTCAATAATGTACTGTTACATGTGCATTCTCCTTGACATTAGTTTAGCGAGCTAAGAAATTGATTTGGGCTCAACGAGACCGAACTATATTCCAGTTGAGCAATCTTCCTTCTATGGTACGATATTGACAGTCGCAATAATGTACAAGAAGTGAGCTGCTCTGAAACAAGCCACAACCACAAGGAATTATGAACTGGAAGCTGGACACCCGATCGAATTTTCTCTCGCGAAATTGCTAAATTATAAATTATATTTGCCTTTAGCTAAGAGGTTTACATTACTTTATGTACTGGCAATCTATATAACAGCAGATACAAATTTCTCTTTAGCACAAACGTCGATAACAAGATCTATTTTTAGAAACCGATATAATGAGATGTACCGACGTTTCTTTATATCTTTTGGCGATCACGATAGATTGTTCCTTTGACAATTTACAAGCCAACGAGACTTGTTGTAAACAAAAATAAAGCTTAGAGTCCTTCACGACGTTTCAAAGTAGATTGATCGTAGTCGACCATAGCTTATTGTGCAGCGTAAAGAACGCAAGTCTTACACTCTAGATGTCTCGAGCACAGCATTGTGTTACGGTGGGATCTGATGAAAATAGGTCCTTCAGACGAGAAGTATGCGATCAAAACGAACAGAAGTAAGATTAAACACTGGAAATTCCATGCAATTTCATAATTTATTGCACATACATAAATAGATTTCAAATAAATTTACAGACAATCACATTTTACATCCATCATAGTAACATGGGTTCACAAACTACACAGAGTACTTTTCTACAGGAAAAAAAAACAGCTTCTATAACATATTTCAGCATATGTTTGAATTTCCTGTCACAGCCAGACCACATATTCCTGGAGACGCTAGATAGTGGGCCGACAAGAAGGGATAAGATCACATCAGGTACCGAATTACATACTATATTCTCCAAGGGCGATATTTAACGCTATGCCTTGCTTGTTCAGCAAGTCATGTTCAACGCTTTGTAGATTTTCACCAGGCGATTACCGTCAAAGTTCTTTTTCTAGGTAAAAGGAAACGTACAGGAGGTGTATTCAATGCATATTCTAACCATCAAGAGATGAGTAAAGTTTTCGGAGATTGTCACATAATTAATATGGAAAAAGCGCCATTTTTGTCATTGAAAATAAAAATAAAATCAATTATCTGCTTAGCCTTCACAAGCTTGAACTGTCATTAAAATACCTTTACATAGCAGGTTATATAGATAATCATTTGTCGCAGTTGCGTCTCATACATGAATATACTTCTGTTCTAAAAACCGATATATTGCAGTTTGCACGTGCGACGAGGTTTGGCTACCTCTCAGCTCGAGCGCCCCCTTGATGTGTTCATCGTCATGACTAGGCTGGTTACTAAGTCTTCATGATTAGCAGTAACTAACAACACGCAACAACGCAGTACAATATAAAAGCATACTACCACGTGTTCGCTAAGCGACAGGGTTCGAACGGAGTAGGTCACACATGCCCGCCAATGCAAAGACCCGGCTCCAATGAGGTGACGTATACGACACTATATAGGTCTCCAGTGCCGCGATCATACATCGAAATGGAACTTTTCCATTCCAATATTTACTTTCCGGTGTTCTAAATGTCTTCTAAAATCGAATTATAATAGAACGCAAGCACCAACAGCACAGATTCAAACTCAAGTTCTCCCGAACCCTAATTATTGATAATTGAAGCGATTCGCAAGCGACAGAAACCGGTTTTGGTTGTGAACATAATCCTTTTCCGCGCGAAAAACTTTCCACTATTCAGACCGGAATTCCCAGGAGAGAAAGTAATTTCCGGAACATCCAGTTCACGATGAAACATCGGCCAATTCAATTACTGGGTGAAAAAAACAAAAAACAACAGGATTCTTCACATGTGGCTGAACGTTGCCAAGTCAACGCAGGAGCTACGATATAAATACGAATCATTTCTTATTCCGGGGAAACGGTTTCCATCTCTCTCTCGTATACGTGCTAAGCACAGCTAAGGTAAAATGACCACAAATAATGACCTAGACAGCTACAGCGTTTCCAGTGGGCAGTATTTACAATAAACAATTCGTAGTTTGACCTTTGTACACATTAAGTTACAGAAATACACAAACTCACATTACTAATCCGAGTGTGAGTTGGGACCATGCACTGATAGCAACTCGGGATTTCTGTAGCATTGTAACGAGACTATTAACAATACTTCGTTCTCATCCCTAGACATCATACAACTAAATTGGGATATGAAAGGGGCTGGGGTAGGGAGGGGCAGGAGGATGCTTTAATAAAATGCAAAGTTCTATCGCCATAATGGAACAAAGTCAGACTGGGCTCTTTATCCGGCACAGACGTAAATCCGTGCACGAGTCGGGTCAGAACCCACCAAGATCTCACTTCCAACTGGAGTAGAATATATGGGATGTTTAGTGGGACGCCATCTGGTTATAAATGCCCAGATCCGACAGATTCATTGTCCTTACTGTAGTAAACCTTTAGGAAACAACGATCTACCTTGAAGAAATAAAGCGGAACAATTTCTTGTATTTTGTCTCGTAGAACTTCTCCACAAAGATCTCTTCCATAAATAACTAAGCATTCACCAGTAATGTCTGTAAAGATATGGCGCACGGTCCCTCGACATTTAGAAATAAACTCTAATGGATCACGGAGACTACGCGACTATCGAGTCGACGCAACGCCAAATTGGCGTACGACAACGAACCCAAAGTCGGCATCCATTCGAAGGGGACCACGCGTTTTTTCCCCCCTTTTGCCATCAGAGTAACCTCACGCAAGCCAGCAAGACGAGACGAGACGACTCCGTACACGTAATACCAATGAACAATAACAGTGCCAGCGTTGGTCGTTGCGTCGTTGCTTCAGACCCAGTTACTTACATGTCACCGCAAAGTAGTACAGTTTTTGTTGTCGATTGTACATCGGGTAAAACAAACTAAAATAGCTCTTACAACACCGATAGGACTAGGAGGTGCAAACACGTTAGTGGCCACACATCGGCCCCCGCTGCAACTTTCGCTCCATCAATTATATAACATATATATATATATATATATACCACTTTAGACCTTGTGCAAGGTTAATTGGAGACCTACAGGATATTGGTTCTTACAACAAGTGCGGAAGAAAATAATACTGCATTTAAATAGCAGTCAACGTTTGGGAGATTTCGCTGTCAAGCGTTCGAATATACGTCACATGACAACGCCGCGTCCATCAGTCTCCATGGCGACGGACGGATAACGCTCAGGAGAAACTAACTCAACCCCAGAGAGATCATTCTGACATCCTAACGCACTGCCCAACTCCCTAACGACACTGTTTACGTTTCACATCACAGTTCGACATAAATATATGTACAGTTTATGTTCACGTCAGGCGACTTTACATGTACCTGGAGGTTGATGGTTATTTCGGTTCGTCGCGGGGTGCTGTCAGCGCTATAGGCGTCAAAGTTGAAATGAATCGTAAAACTGGGTGAAATAAGTAAAACTTGATGATGGGATGTTTTTGTGACATGCCTCGAGGCTTGCACTCTTAATGGCCAGCCAACCTACCGGCGGAATAGTTCCAGACCCAAGTCCGAATTTCTTCAGCGTACTTAAAATCTTATTTAGACCAACAACAAACCAGTGTTGAAGAGCCCCAGGCATCACCGCGTACTGGATCATTCATGCCAGTAGCGCCAGTTGCATCCCCATCTGAGAGGCAATTTGGGTGTTTACCTCAAATTGGCTGAGGTGTTCGTATACACAAGGATTTTCCCGAGCCTAAAGTTTATCGGGCTCGTCTGAGTTTCGGGAATTAAACGACTCCTACATGCGTTTTCCACGGCTTTTCGGGTAAGCAGATAAACCGGGCTCTTCGATGCTGGGAACCCGTATGCTAATCATACCCCATAAAACAAAATGTGAAAAGCGAAATATCACTTACACGATCGAATAATTCAATATTACCAATACATACATGATCATTACGCAAGAGGCTATTGTTTACAAAGTAAAACTCACGCACAAAAAGATCACCGCCACACGACTTGTGTGTAATTAACACACGACACAACCACAATATTAAGTCCCATTGTAAATAGTTACTTCAGTAAAATACGAGGAAAAACACGTTACCTAATACGCTTCGAGGTACATTCCATCACATGTCCATCCACAATCATCTTTCTCTCTTTTACAATAAAAATAATCTTTCCCTGACCAATCATATTCCAGCCCAATCAACGTCCCCAACCCAGCGTTGCAGTAAATGCTCACAATATTGTTTTTCTTCGCTTCTCGCTGTTTGACACGCTCTCGCCGTTGTGTGACGTCACGATGGCGGGCAACACTACACGATAACGTCATGCTGAAACATTCCAGAAGCGTCACTTAAAGAAGCTAGACCAACATTTCGCTGACACCCTCGGCGTTCTTGGGTACAATCACCATTTTCATAGTGTCTATAAAGTAAATCTGGATGGAAACTTACATACAACATTTAATTCCCCTACAGATACGCCCTTGGCGCCCCCTTTCGGAACAAAAATCTATCGCGGCCAAGTTGTGATATATATATAGATTTATATGGTCAATATAAATAAGATCAGCATATGTTTTTGCACAATTCAGACAACAGCTAAGTTAACATGAATCATTATAATGCCGCAATAGGAACGTAAAACTCTGTCTTCATAATGACGCCAGCTATAACTGGTGATGTCAGATCGGTTTCATTTCCAGATGCTCCATCATCTTAGTGACCAATACATGTATAAAACTATGGGGCTGTCGGCCAGTTTCTCAGCCACCGAATGCGTAATAACTAGTGTCCATAAAAGCAGCCTTCCGCGTATAGTTAATTGAAGAGTCTGGCCCCCGTCAAATCTAGCTAAACCTATTAAATCGTTCGGTCAGCGTGACGACAGAACACGTGGTGAGGTGGTACGTTGACGGGAAGACGCAGGGACAAGGTAGGCCGCACCTATACGGACCGCATGGGTAAGTCGCTATACCTGGTCGTACCACCGATATGATGGAGAGCGCCAAGCCCAGTCACAGACGTCGTCATAACGGCCGTTCTAGGGGTACCAGGCCGCATTATAGGAGTTCTACAACACGCAAACATGGCAACCATCCTATCGCGGCGATGGGCTTTTGGAAATTCTGCGCAGTTACCTAGCGAATCTGTCGGATTAAACTGATGGCATAGGATCTAGCCTTGGGGATTATTGTCTGCATCAAGTAAAGCTACAAGTGCAATTCCCACCCCCCCCCCCCCCCCCCACCTTCACAGACAGACAACTTGGCGGTGGTTTTATGGACGTAACTGCGAATGACTTCGTCTAAGAAGAATTAAATAATATTTCTGCTGGGTAAAGTCAGACACGCGGGGCGAGGTTCGACATGGCACATAAGGTCGGTTAATTAACGAACAGCACGGGGCGCTGGGATTGGAGAGCACCCCCCCCCCCCGCTATACGACAACTCAAGACTTTAAAAAAACACGCGCTTACAGGCTTCACATAGCAACCGTGGTATATATATCAGTGGCGGAGACTTGAGACGAGCAGTGAACATGGGAGCTCTCCCCCGCCATGGGAGGACGCGGACTAACGACGAAATGCTGACGATGAGACGACTCCCTTTGACTGGCTGCTTGAAGAAGTGACGCCGCTATACGTACGGACGTACGTACGTAACCCTCCAAATATTGTCCGTAGTCTATCTTTACATGTGCTGTACTGTGTTTTGTCTTACTCTGAATGTGAACCAAGATCAAAGTCCAGATCAAGATGATGATCGAAGTCAAGCCGAGACCGTTTCGAAGATGGATTCTTTGATGATCTCGCCGAAGTTCTGAGTGCCGTTGGACTGCTCGGCGCTGTTGGGGCTGTCCATCCCGGCGCTGTTGACGGCTGCCTCCTGCCGCGGGGTGAGGGAGTCGACCACCTCTTTAGGTCGGCGCATCGCCTCCTCCTCCGTCATCAAGTCGAACTGGTCCACGGGCTGCACCCTCTGGGCGGCGGGGAAGCCGTACAGCTCCTCGGAGGGCTCCCCGCCGCCGGTCCCCGGCGCGGGCGGGACACCCCCCGTGCCGCAGTGAAACGACGCCACCGCCGAACGCCGGCTCGGATGGGCTGATGAAGAATCGAAGGCGCCGGCCGCGCCCTGATTGGCTGTCGATGAGACGCTGTAGGTTGAGGGGCACGTCGAGGAGTCGACGGCTCGCCGAGCTGGGGATTTAAGCTCCAGGTAGCGGGGCGTCTCCTCGTCCTCGTCTTCCTCCTCCTCCTCACCCTCTTCTCCCTCCTCCGCCTCCTCCTCCTCCTCCTCCGCCTCCTCCTCCTCCGCATCGTTGGCGTCGCCGGCTTTCGCCACGTGGTCGGCCATAGAATGGTCCCCGCCGCTGCCGCTCTCCAGGGACGCTGTACCGGCGGCTGATCCAGACGTGGACGCGTTGCCGGGGTAACCAGCCGCGGCGGCGACACCTGTCGAGCAGCTGAGATCCAAATACTGCCGGTCAGGGCTTTGGTGCGGGGAGTGGGTGGGGTTGTTATTATGAGAGGGGGCGTTTAATAGCTCCATCGTCGGGCTGACGCGTCCGTTGGTACCCCGAGCGTCAATCCCATGGCCGTCGCCGCGTCCCCCGGCACCCGCGCCGCCTCCCCCGCTCTGCCCCTCGCAGCCGCCGCCATGGTTACCGGCGCTGGGGTCGTGGTTACCGGCGCTGGGGTCGCCGCCGATGCCGTCGCACGGTCCCCCCCTCATGGACCCCCCCAGCGCCTCGTCAGACTGATGGCAGTGCTGAGAATGGTGGTGGTGATGGTGGCGCCCCTGGTGGTTGGCGTACACGGAGAAGTCTGTCGGGGCGTGCTGGGGGTAGGCCGAGACCGGCCTGGCGGTCATCGACACCGGGTAGCCACCGTCCCCCATGTACGGCCCTTCGTGGTGGCCGCTGAGGCCGTGCTCGTGGAGGCTCTTGGAGTACTGGTGGCAGTAGGCGGCGGCCTGCTGTGTACCCCAGGCCCCCGAGGGTCCGCCAGCCACAGCCTGGGGAGACGGCTGGCCTCCGCCCCCACCACCCCCACCACCATTCCCGCCACCCCCGCCATAACCGGGGAAGCGAATCGGGTTGAGAATTTCTGATATGGGTTCTAATTTGTAGCCAGCTACCGAATTACTGAGATCCATGTATTTCTGCTCGGCAGAGACCGTGGTGGGCCCGAAGTCTTGGGGGCCTTGAGGGGGTATGCACGGGTACCCGGGGCCCTGCTGCTGGCCGGCGGCCGGGTGGTGGTGGTGGTGGTGGTGGTGGTGCTGCCCCGGGCCGACGACGCGACCGCCGACCCCATCGCCCGGTTTCCGCGGCTCACCGCCTTCCCCGACCCCGGCCGGGTCCGCCGCCATCTCGTAGGCGGCGGGCGGGTCGTGGTGGAAGCCGGGGCCGTCCAGCGGCGGGTTGAGGGTGCTGCTGGCGTTGGCCGTGGCCGTGGCCGTGGCGATGGCGTTAGCGGTGGCTGTGGCCAGATCCTCGCCGCCCGTGTCGCTAGCCTCGCTGGAACAGTCGCTGCTCTCCGAGTACGAGCTCTCCTCCTTGGGGAACTGGTACATCATCGTCGTGTTCTCCGCGTTGTACGCCTCCTCGTCGTCGCTGAACAGCATCACCTGCGGCAGCGACTCCCCCGGGTTGCTGACGGTCGGCAGGCCTTCGTGGTGCGGGGGAATCGCCACCCCGGCGCCGCCGCCGCCGCCGCCGCCGCCGCCGCTACAGCCGCCCCCAGCGCTGGCCCCGCCCACCCCAGGGGACCCAGACCCCGACCCTGACCCCGACCCGGACACCGCCGGGCAGAAGGTCGGCCGGCCCGGCACCGAGGGTCCCAGACAGGCCGATGACGACGAGGAGGTGTTGTCCAGCTCGGCACCGGAACCTGATCCCGAACCGGAACTGGCCGGGCTGGCTCCGAAGTGCGACTCCCGCAGGATGATGTCACTGAGCTCCCCCTTTTGGCAATCCCGGCAACTACCACGCTCCGTGCTGTTATACACATCCATCGTCATGCCACCGGGACCAGGACTGGGACTAGATCCGGGTCCGTGTCCGGGGCTAGATCCGGGACTGGAACGCTGCACGGACGACGCCAGCACCGCCGGCGGCGGGGATGAGAAACATTCCGGATTCCCATTCATCCCCTCATCCTCATTGTCCAGCCTCCCGGATTCGCTCTCCGACTCGCTCCTGCCGCCGCCGCCGCCGCCGCCGCCGCCACCACCACCCCCACCACCCCCGGGTCCCCCTCCCCCGCCCCCATCCCCGACCTCGCCGGCCGACTTCTCCTGCACGCCCACCAACCCCCAGCAATCCTTCTTCTCCATCTCGAGCCGCATGACGGTGTGGATGAAGTGAGTCCGGACGCGGATCGGGTTGAACTCGATGCGCCCATACAGGTTCTTGCAGCCGTCCTTGCTGCAGCCGCAGGGGAAGGACAGCCGGTCCACCTGGCACTTGATGCCCGCCTGGCTGCAGATGCACGTCTCCGGGTCGCAGACGACTTTGCAGTCGCAGCCGCAGACCTCGCGCGAGCTGCGGATCTCCTTGCAGACGTCCTTCTCCAGGTTGTCGATCTTCTTGATGCCGGCCTGGCGCAGCATGACGCGCCGCTGCCGCGTCGACACCGGCTGCAGGAAGTAGTAGTCGTCCGCCGTCAGCTCCTCCTCCTCCGAACTCTCCACGTCCGAGCCGTTGTCGCTGCCGCTGCCGCTACCGCTGCCACTCGTCATCCCGCCATTCGGCTGACACTCGACACCGACGGCTCCGACGGCTCCGGCGTCGACGCCAGGTACAGCGCCACCGCTACCGCCGCCGCCGACGCCGGGTGGCGCCACTGGGCCGGGTGACTTGGGCGGCTGCGGGGCGGTCCGCGGCTTGGCAACGCACGCCGGAAGCGGGATCTTGCTCTGCTGCCGCCGGTCGGACAGGATCTGGCGGTGCAGCGCCCGCTGCAGCTTGGTGTACTCCGAGATGGAGAAGTACTCAGCCTGCGAGTGCTTGTCGTCCATCCCTGCAAATCACAGATAACACATAGCATTAATACAGGCACATCTCATGATGGGACTTCATTTCCTTCATCAGAGCATACTGACAGTGTTCCCACTGTAGTGACAGTGTTTCCAGTGTGGTGACTGTGTTCCCAGTATAGTGACAGTCGTCCCAGTGTAGTGATAGTGTTCCCAGTGTACGCACTGTGTTCCCAGTGTATTGACTGTGTTACCAATGTAGGCACTGTGTTCCCAGTGTAGGCACTGTATTCCCAGAGTAGTGACTGTGTTCCCAGTGTAGTAACTATGTTCACAGTGTAGTGACTGTGTTCCCAATGTAGGCACTGTGTTCCCAGTGTAGGCACTATATTCCCAGAGTAGTCACTGTGATCCCAATATGGTGACAGTGTTCTCACTGTAGTTAATGTGTGCACAGTGCAGTGACTGTGTTCCCAGTGTAGTGAATATCTTCCCAGTGTAGTGACAGTGTTCCCAGTGTAGTGACTATCTCCTCAGTGTAGTGACTATCTCCCCAGTGTAGTGACCGTGTTCCCAGTGTAGTGATTATCTTCCCAGTGTAGTGACCGTGTTCCAAGGGTAGTGACTATCTTCCCAGTGTAGTGACTGTGTTCCCGGTGTAGGCACTGTATTCCCAGAGTAGTGACTGTGTTCGCAGTGTAGTGACAGTGTTCCCAGTGTAGTGACTATCTTCTCAGTGTAGTGACTATCTTCCCAGTGTAGTGACCGTGTTCCCAGTGTAGTGACTATCTTCCCAGTGTAGTGACCGTGTTCCCAGTGTAGTGACTATCTTCCCAGTGTAGTGACTGTGCTCCCAGTGTAAGCACTGTATTCCCAGAGTAATGACTGTGTTCGCAGTGTAGTGACAGTGTTCCCAGTGTAGGCACTGTGTTCCCAGTGTAGGCAATGTGTTCCCATTGTAGGCACTGCGTTCCCAGTGTAGTGACAGTGTTCCCAGTGTAGGCACTGTGTTCCCAGTGTAGGCACTGTGTTCCCAGTGTAGTGACTGTGTTCCCAATGTAGTGACTGTGTTTCCAGTGTAGCGACTATGTTCCCAGTGTAGTGACCGTGTTCCCAGTGTAGTGACTATGTTCACAGTGTAGTGACTGTCTTCCCAGTGTAGTGACTGTGTTTCCTATGTACTGACTGTGTTCCCAGTGTAGTGACTATGTTCACAGTGTAGTGACTGTGTTCCCAGTGTAGTGACTGTGTTTCCAATGTAGTGACTGTGTTCCCAGTGTAGTGACTATCTTCCCAGTGTAGTGACCGTGTTCCCAATGTAGTGACTGTGTTCCCAGTGTAGGGAATATCTTCCCAGTGTAGTGACAGTGTTCCCAGTGTAGTGACCATCTTCTCAGTGTAGTGACTACCTTCCCAGTGTAGTGACCGTGTTCCCAGTGTAGTGACTATCTTCCCAGTGTAGTGACAGTGTTCCCAGTGTAGGCACTGTGTTCCCAGTGTAGGCACTGTGTTCCCAGTGTAGTGACTGTGTTCCCAATGTAGTGAATGTGTTTCCAGTGTAGCGGCTATGTTCCCAGTGTAGTGACCGTGTTCCCAGTGTAGTGACTATGTTGCCAGTGTAGTGACTGTGTTCCCAATGTAGTGACTGTGTTTCCTATGTAGTGACTGTGTTCCCAGTGTAGTGACTGTCTTCCCAGTGTAGTGACTGTTTCCTATGTAGTGACTGTGTTCCCAGTGTAGTGACCGTGTTCTCAGTGTAGTGACTATGTTGCCAGTGTAGTGACTGTGTTCCCAATGTAGTGACTGTGTGCCCAGTGTAGTGACTATCTTCCCAGTGTAGTGACTGTGTTCCCAATGTAGTGACTGTGTTCCCAGTGTAGTGACTATCTTCCCAGTGTAGTGACCGTGTTCCCAATGTAGTGACTGTGTTCCCAATGTAGGCACTGTGTTCCCAGTGTAGGCACTGTATTCCCAGAGTAGTGACTGTGTTCGCAGTGTAGTGACAGTGTTCCCAGTGTAGGCACTGTGTTCCCAGTGTAGTCAATGTGTTCCCATTGTAGGCACTGCGTTCCCAATGTAGTGACAGTGTTCCCAGTGTAGGCACTGTTTTCCCAGTGTAGGCACTGCGTTCCCAGTGTAGTGACAGTGTTTTCAGTGTAGTGTCTGTGTTCCCAGTGTAGTGACAGTGTTCACAGTGTAGGGACATTGTTCTCAGTGTAATAACAATGTTCAAAGTGTAGTAAGAGTGCACACAGTGTAGTAACCGTGTTCACGTTGTAATGACAGTGTATTGATAGTGTGCACACTTTAGTAACAGTGTTCAGAGTGTAGCAACAGTGTGGCGACAGTGTTCACAGTGTAGTAATAGTGTTCAAAATGTGGTGACAGTGTTTACAGTGTAGTGACTATGTTCCCAGTGTAGTGACTGTGTTCCGAATGTAGGCACTGTGTTCCCAGTGTACGTACGGTATTCCCAGAGTAGTCACTGTGATCCCAATATGGTGACAGTGTCTCACTGTAGTGAATGTGTGCACAGTGGAGTGACAGTGTTCCCAGTGTTGTGACTGTGTCATCAGTGTACTGACTGTGTTGTCAGTGTAGTGACTGTGTTCGCAGTGTAGTGACAGTGTTCCCAGTGTAGGCACTGTGTTACCAGTGTAGGCAATGTGTTCCCAGTGTAGTGACCGTGTTCCCAGTGTAGTGACTGTGTTCCCAGTGTAGTGACTATGTTCACAGTGCAGTGATTATCTTCCCAGTGTAGTGACCGTGTTCCCAGTGTAGTGACTATGTTCCCAGTGTAGTGACTGTGTTCCCAATGTAGTGACTATCTTCCCAGTGTAGTGACTGTGTTCCCAGTGCAGGCACTGTATTCCCAGAGTAGTGACTGTGTTCGCAGTGTAGTGACAGTGTTCCCAGTGTAGGCACTGTGTTCCCAGTGTAGGCAATGTGTTCCCATTGTAGGCACTGCGTTCCCAGTGCAGTGACAGTGTTCCCAGTGTAGGCACTGTGTTCCCAGTGTAGGCACTGTGTTCCCAGTGTAGGCACTGTGTTCTCAGTGTAGTGACTGTGTTCCCAATGTAGTGACTGTGTTTCCAGTGTAGTGACTATGTTCCCAGTGTAGTGACCGTGTCCCCAGTGTAGTGACTATGTTCACAGTGTAGTGACTGTCTTCCCAGTGTAGTGACTGTGTTTCCTATGTAGTGACTGTGTTCCCAGTGTAGTGACTATGTTCACAGTGTCGTGACTATCTTCCCAGTGTAGTGACCGTGTTCCCAGTGTAGTGACTATGTTCCCAGTGTAGTGACTGTGTTCCCAATGTAGTGACTGTGTTCCCAGTGTAGTGACTATCTTCCCAGTGTAGTGACCGTGTTCCCAGTGTAGTGACTATGTACATAGTGTAGTGACTGTCTTCCCAGTGTAGTGACGGTGTTGCCTATGTAGTGACTGTGTTCTCAGTGTAGTGACTATCTTCCCAGTGTAGTGACCGTGTTCCCAGTGTAGTGACTATGTTCACAGTGTAGTGACTGTGTTCCCAGCGTAGTGACTGTGTTTCCTACGTAGTGACTGTGTTCCCAGTGTAGTGACTATGTTCACAGTGTAGTGACTGTCTTCCCAGTGTAGTGACTGTGTTTCCTATGTAGTGACTGTGTTCCCAGTGTAGTGACTATGTTCACAGTGTCGTGACTATCTTCCCAGTGTAGTGACCGTGTTCCCAGTGTAGTGACTATGTTCCCAGTGTAGTGACTGTGTTCCCAATGTAGTGACTGTGTTCCCAGTGTAGTGACTATCTTCCCAGTGTAGTGACCGTGTTCCCAGTGTAGTGACTATGTACATAGTGTAGTGACTGTCTTCCCAGTGTAGTGACGGTGTTCCCTATGTAGTGACTGTGTTCTCAGTGTAGTGACTATCTTCCCAGTGTAGTGACCGTGTTCCCAGTGTAGTGACTATGTTCACAGTGTAGTGACTGTGTTCCCAGCGTAGTGACTGTGTTTCCTACGTAGTGACTGTGTTCCCAGTGTAGTGACTATGTTCACAGTGTAGTGACTGTGTTCCCAGTGTAGTGACTGTGTTCCCAATGTAGTGACTGTGTTCCCAGTGTAGTGACTATCTTCCCAGTGTAGTGACCGTGTTCCCAGTGTAGTGAATATCTTCCCAGTGTAGTGACAGTGTTCCCAATGTAGTGACTATCTTCTCAGTGTAGTGACTATCTTCCCAGTGTAGTGACCGTGTTCCCAGTGTAGTGACTGTGTTCCCAGTGTAGGCACTGTATTCCCAGAGTAGTGACTGTGTTCGCAGTGTAGTGACAGTGTTCCCAGTGTAGGCAATGTGTTCCCATTGTAGGCACTGCGGTCCCAGTGTAGTGACAGTGTTCCCAGTGTAGGCACTGTGTTCCCAGTGTAGACAATGTGTTCCCATTGTAGGCACTGCGTTCCCAGTGTAGTGACAGTGTTCCCAGTGTAGGCACTGTGTTCCCAGTGTAGGCACTGTGTTCCCAGTGTAGTGACTGTGTTCCCAATGTAGTGACTGTGTTTCCAGTGTAGTGACTGTTCCCAGTGTAGTGACCGTGTTCCGAGTGTAGTGACTATGTTCACAGTGTCGTGACTATCTTCCCAGTGTAGTGATTGTTTTCCCAGTGTAGTGACTATGTTCACAGTGTAGTGACAGTGTTTCCAGTGTAGTGTCTGTGTTCCCAGTGTAGTGACAGTGTTCACAGTGTAGGGACATTGTTCTCAGTGTAATAACAATGTTCAAAGTGTAGTAAGAGTGCACACAGTGTAGTAACCGTGTTCACGTTGTAATGACAGTGTATTGATAGTGTGCACACTTTAGTAACAGTGTTCAGAGTGTAGCAACAGTGTGGCGACAGTGTTCACAGTGTAGTAATAGTGTTCAAAATGTGGTGACAGTGTTTACAGTGTAGTGACTATGTTCCCAGTGTAGTGACTGTGTTCCGAATGTAGGCACTGTGTTCCCAGTGTACGTACTGTATTCCCAGAGTAGTCACTGTGATCCCAATATGGTGACAGTGTCTCACTGTAGTGAATGTGTGCACAGTGGAGTGACAGTGTTCCCAGTGTTGTGACTGTGTCATCAGTGTACTGACTGTGTTGCCAGTGTAGTGACTGTGTTCGCAGTGTAGTGACAGTGTTCCCAGTGTAGGCACTGTGTTACCAGTGTAGGCAATGTGTTCCCAGTGTAGTGACTGTGTTCGCAGTGTAGTGACAGTGTTCCCAATGTAGGCACTGTGTTTCCAGTGTAGGCAATGTGTTGCCATTGTAGGCACTGCGTTTCCAGTGCGAACGCAGTGCCTACACTGGGAACACTGTCACTACACTGGGAACGCAGTGCCTACAATGAGAACACATTGCCTACACTGGGAACACAGTGCCTACAATGAGAACACATTGCCTACACTGGGAACACAGTGACTACACTGGCAACACTGTCACTACACTGGCAACTGTCACTACACTGGCAACACTGTCACTACACTGGCAACACGGTCACTAGATTTGTAATGCGGTCACAACATAGGAAACAGCCAGAAATAGGGGGGGGGGGTGAACTACAGTCAGGGCCTCGTTCGCAAGCGACAGCTAGTCGACTATTTCTTGACCTAGATTTCGCCATTGCGCCTGCGCATTCCAGCCTAATGCCGAACGCGGGATAGTCGAAAAGGGTTGACAATCGGTCTCATGGCGGAAATAACACCAATAACAAGCACCTTTAACCGCCGTGTGTCCTGACCCTCTTGTGCAAAATTCTGGATCGTCACTGTATTGTATTACAAAGAACAGTTTACCCTGTGTCCTTTGGCTAGAGCCACACTGTATCGGCTAGGTGACCGGAGGAGTACCAACGACACCCCCCCCCCACCCCCAACAAAAATCAAAACAGTAGATATAAGGATACTGTAAACGAGCGTACAGTTAGTTCGATCATGTGAACATTTAGCACGAAAACATGATAAATTGGCAAAATAAACAATTACGTATGAACCATGCTATATTTTAATTCGTTTAAATGGATATCAACTTGCAAACGAAGTTACAGATCAAGTATACGCCACAAAGATGACGCGAACACCGCTTACTGCTCATTTCCCTCCGCCATCTTGGACGACAATCGACCAGAGGAACCGTGGGTGGCGGCATGGTTCGTTCTGGTCGACTAGATGGTTGGACAAATCACCGTTCGGCAGCCAAATCGTCAACCATTAGTCAACTAACGGTCGCTTGCGAACGAGGCCCAGGATCATCATTCCGTCGGTGGAAGCATTAGAGATAAGGTCATCAACAATCAGTCTGTCCGAGACCCAAGCCAAGTGTTTATGAACCCATGCCGACACCGAGGAGCAGGGGGGGGGCGGAGAGAGGTGTTTCCTGCAGCGACACAAATCAAGACAAACTGACTTCAAACTTCGTGAAATATCGCCCAAACTACCTTAACATGTTATCTCATGCAGCAAAGTTATGTCTTTCAAAGTTTCAGGATTTAGCAAGGACAACTCGTAATTCCTGCCCATCGTCGTCCCCACCCCTCCCCCCTCACTCAAAGAAGCATGGACTAAGCCTCGGGCCTGCCTCCCACCGCTGTAACTAACAGATTCCTGGTGGTAACAAATTGGTTATAACGAGTACAATAACACTTTCAAATGTAGTTCCAACTTCAAAGAGAGGTTCTATAGGCACTTACCTGTCAAGTTTTAGCAATGACAGCGCATATATTATATCCATTTTGAGGTATTTGGTGATAATCTGACAATGTGTGACCTGCCGCAAATCTGGTGAAAACGGCGGGCAACGACTTCGTGTAGGTTACACACCAATAAAAACCATCCCCATGTTAAGTATCGGACAAATCCAAACTTTCAACTTCATGCTAGACAAAAAACGGTAGGGGAACATGGGGTAAAATGACCCATCGGGGTCATATGGCCCACCACAATATCGCGCTATTGCGGTGCTGCCACCTGTATTGAAGCGTTTTATATTTCTTCCTGTTATCATGTTACGTGATACCTTAACAAATCTACATGGGCGCTGAAGCAGACATCTGATTCTGGGCTGTTGACATCTATGGTAAACACTGGTAGGAAGTTGAACTCAGTGGATACTAGCTTGGGGGGAAAAGTTTGATAAAATAACTCGATCAATGATAATTCCAAGTCAAGCCCCAAACGTAAATCCGACGCGGAATATACTGCGCCGTATTTTTCACACAGCGGTCAAATGTTAAGGGTAATAACAGGGGCAAAATGACCCACACTTCTTGGGGCAAAATGACCCAGTGGGCCGTTTGACCAACATCCAATTTAATATGTATACTCCAACAGAAACGATTATCTTTAGCAAACTGGATGATATGTCGACTGAATCGGAACATCTTTGATGATCACGAATATGCTAGAAGAAGAAAACGATGTGCGTCATAGGGTGCGGCAAGGCCCGGCTGATTTCGAGAAGTCAGAAACCTAGGAGACAGCTAAGGGTCATTCCTTCCAGCAGCTCGTCAGGATAAGATGCAGATAGGTGGGGGGGGGGGGCACTATTATACAAATCTGGTGGTGGGGTTCCGCGGATGCCTTGATGCCTGAGAGAGCGGATATTTGTGATAAGAAAAATAAGCCCATAAAGCGAATATTTTAAAACTTGCAATCGGTGGTGGGGGGGGGGGGGGCGCTTTCAAATTTGCGTTGATTGAGCGGATTTTGGCTGTGAAAAAGGGGGGGCTTCACCGCGGAACCCCCCAAACCCAGCTAGGTATTGAATACCCCCCCCCCCTTCCCCCGCCCGGGCGGATCCAAAAAAGCTCGATAGGGGAGGCCGGTTTCAGGGTCGGATCCAGATATGCTGGATAGGGGGGGGGGGGGGGCGGTTTTGATTTTCATATGGTAGATGGTTTAAATTATATAAATTTCGGCCCTAAAAAGGGTCGGCTCCACTTGGATCCGCCCCAGCCCCGGGTCTGTTCAACACTAGGACTTCGCATGAAAGAGGAGCTCTACGCCTCATATGGCCTAAATTTTGCACTGAAAAATGGCAAAGAGTGGGGGAAGGGGTGTCCCCCCCCCCCCCGATCCGCCTCTGCTGACGTAACCGTTATTTGTAATTCTGTGTGTGATCCTGCTGGGTCAAACTATTCCAGAGAGTTAGAAGTTTGCCTTCTTAGGCTGTTCAGTTAACATGCTGAAATAATGTGCTGACCATTGGCTCCTTTTAAAGCACTGCTTGTCCCCCCCCCCCCCCCAAAATGCAAATAAAGTGAAGGTGGTCATTTTGCCCCATGTTCCCCTACCCATGTTTGACTATATGGGCCATGGGAAATTATAGAGCAAGTATCCAGCTTTGTTTTAAAAACCAACAAAACATAAGTTCACGTGCGATATTTTTTAGTTACAGCCCACATTATGATACCCCCCCCCCCCACCCACACCCGCCGCAAATTAGACACGCAGCGAATCAGCATGTGATGAGGTCGACCGAACCACACCCCCATAACATCCGCATGCATGATTACATACGCCACAGATTAATGCAACAGGCAGTAATCTAGCCACACAATGGTAAGAAGAAACAATATATATAGAGACACAAACAACCAGTAACCATATAACCCTGATATACCAATATATTTTACGCACTACTTGACAGTATATACTTTTTCTACATACGCACCACCATTTCCTCCAGCTATTGGTGTGTAACCTGTACGGAGGCCCCCAGTACAAGGTGCCATATGCAGTTGGCCAGCAATAGCCAATACTCTTCCACTCAAGTGGAACCGTAATCATATATCGACAACCACCAGAGGGCGTTGCGGATCTTTTTATTGTGCAATCTTCACATAGAGGGCGCACTAGATTCCCGTAGCCCTACTCGCCGAGAGACTAAGACGCTATAAAATCTAATTTAGCTAATTTAGCGAGTGTAACTTTATGAGCAATGACAATAGTCGTTATAGTCACGGCGACTATTAGTTGCTCTTAGTGTAGTGCAGCCACCTACGTACAACTAGTTTCCAGGCAATATTATTTCACTAATGCTGGCACTGTAGTAGTTATGATCAATCAAAATTATCATGGTCTTTTCAGTCAGGACAAGCGGTAACTTTTATGAGCTGCCCGTACAAGACGTCAGTGATACAAAGGGGGAGGGATGTCACCACTTTGTGGTACGGTAAAATATTATGAAAATAGGTCCTTCAGACGAACAAAAGCAAGATTAAACACTGGAAACTCCATGCAATTTCATAATTTATTGCACATACATAAATAGATTTCAAATAAATTTACAGACAATCACATTTTACATCCATCATAGTAACATGGGTTCACAAACTACACAGAGTACTTTTCTACAGGAAAAAAAACAGCTTCTATAACATATTTCAGCGTATGTTTGAATTTCCTGTCACAGCCAGACCACATATTCCTGGAGACTGAATGAAGCGGCCGCTAGATAGTGGGCCGACAAGAAGGGATAAGATCACATCAGGTACCGAATTACATACTATATTCTCCAAGGGCGATATATAACGCTATGCCTTGCTTGTTCAGCAAGTCATGTTCAACGCTTTGTAGATTTTCACCAGGCGATTACCGTCAAAGTTCTTTTTCTAGGTAAAAGGAAACGTACAGGACGTTTATTCAATGCATACTCTAACCATCAAGAGATGAGTAAAGTTTTCGGAGATTGTCACATAATTAATATGGAAAAAGCGCCATTTTTGTCATTGAAAATAAAAATAAAATCAATGATCTGCTTAGCCTTCACAAGCTTGAACTGTCATTAAAATACCTTTACATAGCAGGTTATATAGATAATAATTTGTCGCAGTTGCGTCTCATACATGAATATACTTCTGTTCTAAAAACCGATATATTGCAGTTTGCACGTGCGACGAGGTTTGGCTACCTCTCAGCTCGAGCGCCCCCTTGATGTGTTCATCGTCATGACTAGGCTGGTTACTAAGTCTTCATGATTAGCAGTAACTAACAACACGCAACAACGCAGTACAATATAAAAGCATACTACCACGTGTTCGCTAAGCGACAGGGTTCGAACGGAGTAGGTCACACATGCCCGCCAATGCAAAGACCCGGCTCCAATGAGGTGACGTATACGACACTATATAGGTCTCCAGTGCCGCGATCATACATCGAAATGGAACTTTTCCATTCCAATATTTACTTTCCGGTGTTCTAAATGTCTTCTAAAATCGAATTATGATAGAACGCAAGCACCAACAGCACAGATTCAAACTCAAGTTCTCCCGAACCCTAATTATTGATAATTGAAGCGATTCGCAAGCGACAGAAACCGGTTTTGGTTGTGAACATAATCCTTTTCCGCGCGAAAAACTTTCCACTATTCAGACCGGAATTCCCAGGAGAGAAAGTAATTTCCGGAACATCCAGTTCACGATGAAACATCGGCCAATTCAATTACTGGGTGAAAAAAACAAAAAACAACAGGATTCTTCACATGTGGCTGAACGTTGCCAAGTCAACGCAGGAGCTACGATATAAATACGAATCATTTCTTATTCCGGGGAAACGGTTTCCATCTCTCTCTCGTATACGTGCTAAGCACAGCTAAGGTAAAATGACCACAAATAATGACCTAGACAGCTACAGCGTTTCCAGTGGGCAGTATTTACAATAAACAATTCGTAGTTTGACCTTTGTACACATTAAGTTACAGAAATACACAAACTCACATTACTAATCCGAGTGCGAGTTGGGACCATGCACTGATAGCAACTCGGGATTTCTGTAGCATTGTAACGAGACTATTAACAATACTTCGTTCCCATCCCTAAAGATTATACAACTAAATTGGGATATGAAAGGGGCTGGGGTAGGGAGGGGCAGGAGGATGCTTTAATAAAATGCAAAGTTCTATCGCGATAATGGAACAAAGTCAGACTGGGCTCTTTATCCGGCACAGACGTAAATCCGTGCACGAATCGGGTCAGAACCCACCAAGATCTCACTTCCAACTGAAGTAGAATATATGGGATGTTTAGTGGGACGCCATCTGGTTATAAATGCCCAGATCCGACAGATTCATTGTCCTTACTGTAGTAAACCTTTAGGAAACAACGATCTACCTTGAAGAAATAAAGCGGAACAATTTCTTGTATTTTGTCTCGTAGAACTTCTCCACAAAGATCTCTTCCATAAATAACTAAGCATTCACCAGTAATGTCTGTAAAGATATGGCGCACGGTCCCTCGACATTTAGAAATAAACTCTAATGGATCACGGAGACTACGCAATGGTTTTTACGCCTGTCATGGCGTACGATGAACTTACTCAAGGACTATCGAGTCGACGCAACGCCAAATTGGCGTACGACAACGAACCCAAAGTCGGCATCCATTCGAAGGGGACCACGCGTTTTTTCCCCCCTTTTGCCATCAAAGTAACCTCACGCAAGCCAGCAAGACGAGACGAGACGACTCCGTACACGTAATACCAATGAACAATAACAGTGCCAGCGTTGGTCGTTGCGTCGTTGCTTCAGACCCAGTTACTTACATGTCACCGCAAAGTAGTACAGTTTTTGTTGTCGATTGCACATCGGGTAAAACAAACTAAAATAGCTCTTACAACACCGATAGGACTAGGAGGTGCAAACACGTTAGTGGCCACACATCGGCCCCCGGTGCAACTTTCGCTCCATCAGTTATATAACATATATATATATATACCACTTTAGACCTTGTGCAAGGTTAATTGGAGACCTACAGGATATTGGTTCTTACAAGTGCGGAAGAAAATAATACTGCATTTAAATAGCAGTCAACGTTTGGGAGATTTCGCTGTCAAGCGTTCGAATATACGTCACATGACAACGCCGCGTCCATCAGTCTCCATGGCGACGGACGGATAACGCTCAGGAGAAACTAACTCAACCCCAGAGAGATCATTCTGACATCCTAACGCACTGCCCAACTCCCTAACGACACTGTTTACGTTTCACATCACAGTTCGACATAAATATATGTACAGTTTATGTTCACGTCAGGCGACTTTACATGTACCTGGAGGTTGATGGTTATTTCGGTTCGTCGCGGGGTGCTGTCAGCGCTATTGGCGTCAAAGTTGAAATGAATCGTAAAACTGGGTGAAATAAGTAAAACTTGATGATGGGATGTCTTTGTGACATGCCTCGAGGCTTGCACTCTTAATGGCCAGCCAACCTACCGGCGGAATAGTTCCAGACCCAAGTCCTAATTTCTTCAGCGTACTTAAAATCTTATTTAGACCAACAACAAACCAGTGTTGAAGAGCCCCAGGCATCACCGCGTACTGGATCATTCATGCCAGTAGCGCCAGTTGCATCCCCATCTGAGAGGCAATTTGGGTGTTTACCTCAAATTGGCTGAAGTGTTCGTATACACAAGGATTTTCCCGAGCCTAAAGTTTATCGGGCTCGTCTGAGTTTCGGGAATTAAACGACTCCTACATGCGTTTTCCACGGCTTTTCGGGTAAGCAGATAAACCGGGCTCTTCGATGCTGGGAACCCGTATGCTAATCATACCCCATAAAACAAAATGTGAAAAGCGAAATATCACTTACACGATCGAATAATTCAATATTACCAATACATACATGATCATTACGCAAGAGGCTATTGTTTACAAAGTAAAACTCACGCACAAAAAGATCACCGCCACACGACTTGTGTGTAATTAACACACGACACAACCACAATATTAAGTCCCATTGTAAATAGTTACTTCAGTAAAATACGAGGAAAAACACGTTACCTAATACGCTTCGAGGTACATTCCATCACATGTCCATCCACAATCATCTTTCTCTCTTTTACAATAAAAATAATCTTTCCCTGACCAATCATATTCCAGCCCAATCAACGTCCCCAACCCAGCGTTGCAGTAAATGCTCACAATATTGTTTTTCTTCGCTTCTCGCTGTTTGACACGCTCTCGCCGTTGTGTGACGTCACGATGGCGGGCAACACTACACGATAACGTCATGCTGAAACATTCCAGAAGCGTCACTTAAAGAAGCTAGACCAACATTTCGCTGACAACCTCGGCGTTCTTGGGTACAATCACCATCTTCATAGTGTCTATAAAGTAAATCTGGATGGAAACTTACATACAACATTTAATTCCCCTACAGATACGCCCTTGGCGCCCCCTTTCGGAACAAAAATCTATCGCGGCCAAGTTGTGATATATATATAGATTTATATGGTCAATATAAATAAGATCAGCATATGTTTCTGCACAATTCAGACAACAGCTAAGTTAACATGAATCATTATAATGCCGCAATAGGAACGTAAAACTCTGTCTCCATAATGACGCCAGCTATAACTGGTGATGTCAGATCGGTTTCATTTCCAGATGCTCCATCATCTTAGTGACCAATACATGTATAAAACTATGGGGCTGTCGGCCAGTTTCTCAGCCACCGAATGCGTAATAACTAGTGTCCATAAAAGCAGCCTTCCGCGTATAGTTAATTGAAGAGTCTGGCCCCCGTCAAATCTAGCTAAACCTATTAAATCGTTCGGTCAGCGTGACGACAGAACACGTGGTGAGGTGGTAGGTTGACGGGAAGACGCAGGGACAAGGTAGGCCGCACCTATACGGACCGCATGGGTAAGTCGCTATACCTGGTCGTACCACCGATATGATGGAGAGCGCCAAGCCCAGTCACAGACGTCGTCATAACGGCCGTTCTAGGGGTACCAGGCCGCATTATAGGAGTTCTACAACACGCAAACATGGCAACCATCCTATCGCGGCGATGGGCTTTTGGAAATTCTGCGCAGTTACCTAGCGAATCTGTCGGATTAAACTGATGGCATAGGATCTAGCCTTGGGGATTATTGTCTGCATCAAGTAAAGCTACAAGTGCAATTCCCACCCCCCCCCCCACCCCACCTTCACAGACAGACAACTTGGCGGTGGTTTTATGGACGTAACTGCAAATGACTTCGTCTAAGAAGAATTAAATAATATTTCTGCTGGGTAAAGTCAGACACGCGGGGCGAGGTTCGACATGGCACATAAGGTCGGTTAATTAACGAACAGCACGGGGCGCTGGGATTGGAGAGCACCCCCCCCCGCTATACGACCACTCAAGACTTTAAAAAACACGCGCTTACAGGCTTCACATAGCAACCGTGGTATATATATCAGTGGCGGAGACTTGAGACGAGCAGTGAACATGGGAGCTCTCCCCCGCCATGGGAGGACGCGGACTAACGACGAAATGCTGACGATGAGACGACTCCCTTTGACTGGCTGCTTGAAGAAGTGACGCCGCTATACGTACGGACGTACGTACGTAACCCTCCAAATATTGTCCGTAGTCTATCTTTACATGTGCTGTACTGTGTTTTGTCTTACTCTGAATGTGAACCAAGATCAAAGTCCAGATCAAGATGATGATCGAAGTCAAGCCGAGACCGTTTCGAAGATGGATTCTTTGATGATCTCGCCGAAGTTCTGAGTGCCGTTGGACTGCTCGGCGCTGTTGGGGCTGTCCATCCCGGCGCTGTTGACGGCTGCCTCCTGCCGCGGGGTGAGGGAGTCGACCACCTCTTTAGGTCGGCGCATCGCCTCCTCCTCCGTCATCAAGTCGAACTGGTCCACGGGCTGCACCCTCTGGGCGGCGGGGAAGCCGTACAGCTCCTCGGAGGGCTCCCCGCCGCCGGCCCCCGGCGCGGGCGGGACACCCCCCGTGCCGCAGTGAAACGACGCCACCGCCGAACGCCGGCTCGGATGGGCTGATGAAGAATCGAAGGCGCCGGCCGCGCCCTGATTGGCTGTCGATGAGACGCTGTAGGTTGAGGGGCACGTCGAGGAGTCGACGGCTCGCCGAGCTGGGGATTTAAGCTCCAGGTAGCGGGGCGTCTCCTCGTCCTCGTCTTCCTCCTCCTCCTCACCCTCTTCTCCCTCCTCCGCCTCCTCCTCCTCCTCCTCCGCCTCCTCCTCCTCCGCATCGTTGGCGTCGCCGGCTTTCGCCACGTGGTCGGCCATAGAATGGTCCCCGCCGCTGCCGCTCTCCAGGGACGCTGTACCGGCGGCTGATCCAGACGTGGACGCGTTGCCGGGGTAACCAGCCGCGGCGGCGACACCTGTCGAGCAGCTGAGATCCAAATACTGCCGGTCAGGGCTTTGGTGCGGGGAGTGGGTGGGGTTGTTATTATGAGAGGGGGCGTTTAATAGCTCCATCGTCGGGCTGACGCGTCCGTTGGTACCCCGAGCGTCAATCCCATGGCCGTCGCCGCGTCCCCCGGCACCCGCGCCGCCTCCCCCGCTCTGCCCCTCGCAGCCGCCGCCATGGTTACCGGCGCTGGGGTCGTGGTTACCGGCGCTGGGGTCGCCGCCGATGCCGTCGCACGGTCCCCCCCTCATGGACCCCCCCAGCGCCTCGTCAGACTGATGGCAGTGCTGAGAATGGTGGTGGTGATGGTGGCGCCCCTGGTGGTTGGCGTACACGGAGAAGTCTGTCGGGGCGTGCTGGGGGTAGGCCGAGACCGGCCTGGCGGTCATCGACACCGGGTAGCCACCGTCCCCCATGTACGGCCCTTCGTGGTGGCCGCTGAGGCCGTGCTCGTGGAGGCTCTTGGAGTACTGGTGGCAGTAGGCGGCGGCCTGCTGTGTACCCCAGGCCCCCGAGGGTCCGCCAGCCACAGCCTGGGGAGACGGCTGGCCTCCGCCCCCACCACCCCCACCACCATTCCCGCCACCCCCGCCATAACCGGGGAAGCGAATCGGGTTGAGAATTTCTGATATGGGTTCCAATTTGTAGCCAGCTACCGAATTACTGAGATCCATGTATTTCTGCTCGGCAGAGACCGTGGTGGGCCCGAAGTCTTGGGGGCCTTGAGGGGGTATGCACGGGTACCCGGGGCCCTGCTGCTGGCCGGCGGCCGGGTGGTGGTGGTGGTGGTGGTGGTGGTGCTGCCCCGGGCCGACGACGCGACCGCCGACCCCATCGCCCGGTTTCCGCGGCTCACCGCCTTCCCCGACCCCGGCCGGGTCCGCCGCCATCTCGTAGGCGGCGGGCGGGTCGTGGTGGAAGCCGGGGCCGTCCAGCGGCGGGTTGAGGGTGCTGCTGGCGTTAGCCGTGGCCGTGGCCGTGGCGATGGCGTTAGCGGTGGCTGTGGCCAGATCCTCGCCGCCCGTGTCGCTAGCCTCGCTGGAACAGTCGCTGCTCTCCGAGTACGAGCTCTCCTCCTTGGGGAACTGGTACATCATCGTCGTGTTCTCCGCGTTGTACGCCTCCTCGTCGTCGCTGAACAGCATCACCTGCGGCAGCGACTCCCCCGGGTTGCTGACGGTCGGCAGGCCTTCGTGGTGCGGGGGAATCGCCACCCCGGCGCCGCCGCCGCCGCCGCCGCCGCCGCCGCTACAGCCGCCCCCAGCGCTGGCCCCGCCCACCCCAGGGGACCCAGACCCCGACCCTGACCCCGACCCGGACACCGCCGGGCAGAAGGTCGGCCGGCCCGGCACCGAGGGTCCCAGACAGGCCGATGACGACGAGGAGGTGTTGTCCAGCTCGGCACCGGAACCTGATCCCGAACCGGAACTGGCCGGGCTGGCTCCGAAGTGCGACTCCCGCAGGATGATGTCACTGAGCTCCCCCTTTTGGCAATCCCGGCAACTACCACGCTCCGTGCTGTTATACACATCCATCGTCATGCCACCGGGACCAGGACTGGGACTAGATCCGGGTCCGTGTCCGGGGCTAGATCCGGGACTGGAACGCTGCACGGACGACGCCAGCACCGCCGGCGGCGGGGATGAGAAACATTCCGGATTCCCATTCATCCCCTCATCCTCATTGTCCAGCCTCCCGGATTCGCTCTCCGACTCGCTCTTGCCGCCGCCGCCGCCGCCGCCGCCGCCACCACCACCCCCACCACCCCCGGGTCCCCCTCCCCCGCCCCCATCCCCGACCTCGCCGGCCGACTTCTCCTGCACGCCCACCATCCCCCAGCAATCCTTCTTCTCCATCTCGAGCCGCATGACGGTGTGGATGAAGTGAGTCCGGACGCGGATCGGGTTGAACTCGATGCGCCCATACAGGTTCTTGCAGCCGTCCTTGCTGCAGCCGCAGGGGAAGGACAGCCGGTCCACCTGGCACTTGATGCCCGCCTGGCTGCAGATGCACGTCTCCGGGTCGCAGACGACTTTGCAGTCGCAGCCGCAGACCTCGCGCGAGCTGCGGATCTCCTTGCAGACGTCCTTCTCCAGGTTGTCGATCTTCTTGATGCCGGCCTGGCGCAGCATGACGCGCCGCTGCCGCGTCGACACCGGCTGCAGGAAGTAGTAGTCGTCCGCCGTCAGCTCCTCCTCCTCCGAACTCTCCACGTCCGAGCCGTTGTCGCTGCCGCTGCCGCTACCGCTGCCACTCGTCATCCCGCCATTCGGCTGACACTCGACACCGACGGCTCCGACGGCTCCGGCGTCGACGCCAGGGACAGCGCCACCGCTGCCGCCGCCGCCGACGCCGGGTGACGCCACTGGGCCGGGTGACTTGGGCGGCTGCGGGGCGGTCCGCGGCTTGGCAACGCACGCCGGAAGCGGGATCTTGCTCTGCTGCCGCCGGTCGGACAGGATCTGGCGGTGCAGCGCCCGCTGCAGCTTGGTGTAGTCCGAGATGGAGAAGTACTCAGCCTGCGAGTGCTTGCCGTCCATCCGTGCAAGATAACACAAAGCATTAATACAGGCACATCTCATGATGGGACTTCATTTCCTTCATCAGAGCATACTGACAGTGTTCCCACTGTAGTGACAGTGTTCCCAGTGTGGTGACTGTGTTCCCAGTATAGTGACAGTCGTCCCAGTGTAGTGAATCTGTTGCCAGTGTAGTGATAGTGTTCCCAGTGTACGCACTGTGTTCCCAGTGTATTGACTGTGTTCCCAATGTAGGCACTGTGTTCCCAGTGTAGGCACTATATTCCCAGAGTAGTCACTGTGATCCCAATATGGTGACAGTTTTCTCACTGTAGTTAATGTGCACAGAGCAGTGACTGTGTTCCCAGTGTAGTGAATATCTTCCCAGTGTAGTGACAGTGTTCCCAGTGTAGTGACTATCTTCTCAGTGTAGTGACTATCTCCCTAGTGTAGTGACCGTGTTCCCAGTGTAGTGATTATATTCCCAGTGTAGTGACCGTGTTCCCAGTGTAGTGACTATCTTCCCAGTGTAGTGACTGTGTTCCCAGTGTAGGCACTGTATTCCCAGAGTAGTGACTGTGTTCGCAGTGTAGTGACAGTGTTCCCAGTGTAGGCACTGTGTTCCCAGTGTAGGCAATGTGTTCCCATTGTAGGCACTGCGTTCCCAGTGTAGTGACAGTGTTCCCAGTGTAGGCACTGTGTTCCCAGTGTAGGCACTGTGTTCCCAGTGTAGTGACTGTGTTCCCAATGTAGTGACTGTGTTTCCAGTGTAGTGACTATGTTCCCAGTGTAGTGACCGTGTTCCCAGTGTAGTGACTATGTTCACAGTGTAGTGACTGTCTTCCCAGTGTAGTGACTGTGTTTCCTATGTAGTGACTGTGTTGCCAGTGTAGTGACTGTTCACAGTGTAGTGACTATCTTCCCAGTGTAGTGACAGTGTTCCCAGTGTGGTGATTGTGTTCCCAGTGTGTGTAGGCACTGTCTTCCCAGTGTAGTGACTGTGTCTCCTATGTAGTGACTGTGTTCCCAGTGTAGTGACTATGTTCACAGTGTAGTGACTATCTTCCCAGTGTAGTGACAGTGTTCCCGATGTAGTGACTGTGTTTCCAGTGTAGCGACTATGTTCCCAGTGTAGTGACCGTGTTCCCAGTGTAGTGACTATGTTCACAGTGTAGTGACTGTCTTCCCAGTGTAGTGACTGTTTCCTATGTAGTGACTGTGTTCCCAATGTAGTGACTGTGTTCCCAGTGTAGTGACTATCTTCCCAGTGTAGTGACCGTGTTTCCAATGTAGTGACTGTGTTCCCAGTGTAGGGAATATCTTCCCAGCGTAGTGACAGTGTTCCCAGTGTAGTGACTATGTTCACAGTGTAGTGACTGTGTTCCTAGTGTAGTGACTGTGTTCCCAATGTAGTGACTGTGTTCCCAGAGTAGTGACTATTTTTCCAGTGTAGTGACCGTGTTCCCAATGTAGTGACTGTGTTCCCAGTGTAGTGAATATCTTCCCAGTGTAGTGTCAGTGTTCCCAGTGTAGTGACTATCTTCTCAGTGTAGTGACTATCTTCCCAGTGTTGAGACCGTGTTCCCAGTGTAGTGACTATCTTCCCAGTGTAGTGACCGTGTTCCCAGTGTAGTGACTATCTTCCCAGTGTAGTGACTGTATTCCCAGTGTAAGCACTGTATTCCCAGAGTAGTGACGGTGTTCGCAGTGTAGTGACAGTGTTCCCAGTGTAGGCAATGTGTTCCCAGTGTAGGCACTGTGTTCCCAATGTAGTGACTGTGTTCCCAGTGTAGTGACTATGTTCCCAGTGTAGTGACCGTGTCCCCAGTGTAGTGACTATGTTCACAGTGTAGTGACTGTCTTCCCAGTGTGGTGACCGTGTTTCTTATGTAGTGACTCTGTTCCCAGTGTAGTGACTATGTTCACAGTGTAGTGACTATCTTCCCAGTGTAGTGACCGTGTTCCCAGTGTAGTGACTATGTTCCCAGTGTAGTGACTGTGTTCCCAATGTAGTGACTGTGTTCCCAGTGTAGTGACTATGTACATAGTGTAGTGACTGTCTTCCCAGTGTAGTGACGGTGTTTCCTATGTAGTGACTGTGTTCTCAGTGTAGTGACTATGTTCACAGTGTAGTGACTATCTTCCCAGTGTAGTGACCGTGTTCCCAGTGTAGTGACTATGTTCACGGTGTAGTGACTGTCTTTCCAGTGTAGTGACTGTGTTTCCTATGTAGTGACTGTGTTCCCAGTGTAGTGACTATGTTCACAGTGTAGTGACTGTGTTCCCAGTGTAGTGACTGTGTTCCCAATGTAGTGACCGTGTTCCCAGTGTAGTGACTATGTTCACAGTGTAGTGACTGTCTTCCCAGTGTAGTGACTGTGTTTCCTATGTAGTGACTGTGTTCCCAGTGTAGTGACTATGTTCACAGTGTAGTGACTGTGTTCCCAGTGTAGTGACTGTGTTCCCAATGTAGTGACTGTTCCAGTGTAGTGACTATCTTCCCAGTGTAGTGACCGTGTTTCCAATGTAGTGACTGTGTTCCCAGTGTAGGGAATATCTTCCCAGTGTAGTGACAGTGTTCCCAGTGTAGTGACTATGTTCACAGTGTAGTGACTGTGTTCCTAGTGTAGTGACTGTGTTCCTAATGTAGTGACTGTGTTCCCAGAGTAGTGACTATATTTCCAGTGTAGTGACCGTGTTCCCAATGTAGTGACTGTGTTCCCAGTGTAGTGAATATCTTCCCAGTGTAGTGTCAGTGTTCCCAGTGTAGTGACTATCTTCTCAGTGTAGTGACTATCTTCCCAGTGTAGAGACCGTGTTCCCAGTGTAGTGACTATCTTCCCATTGTAGTGACCGTGTTCCCAGTGTAGTGACTATCTTCCCAGTGTAGTGACTGTGTTCCCAGTGTAAGCACTGTATTCCCAGAGTAGTGACGGTGTTCGCAGTGTAGTGACAGTGTTCCCAGTGTAGGCAATGTTTTCCCAGTGTAGGCACTGTGTTCCCAATGTAGTGACTGTGTTCCCAGTGTAGTGACTATGTTCCCAGTGTAGTGACCGTGTCCCCAGTGTAGTGACTATGTTCACAGTGTAGTGACTGTCTTCCCAGTGTGGTGACTGTGTTTCTTATGTAGTGACTCTGTTCCCAGTGTAGTGACTATGTTCCCAGTGTAGTGACTATGTTCACAGTGTAGTGACTATCTTCCTAGTGTAGTGACCGTGTTCCCAGTGTAGTGACTATGTTCCCAGTGTAGTGACTGTGTTCCCAATGTAGTGACTGTGTTCCCAGTGTAGTGACTATGTACATAGTGTAGTGACTGTCTTCCCAGTGTAGTGACGGTGTTTCCTATGTAGTGACTGTGTTCTCAGTGTAGTGACTATGTTCACAGTGTAGTGACTATCTTCCCAGTGTAGTGACCGTGTTCCCAGTGTAGTGACTATGTTCACAGTGTAATGACTGTCTTTCCAGTGTAGTGACTGTGTTTCCTATGTAGTGACTGTGTTCCCAGTGTAGTGACTATGTTCACAGTGTAGTGACTGTGTTCCCAGTGTAGTGACTGTGTTCCCAATGTAGTGACCGTGTTCCCAGTGTAGTGACTATGTTCACAGTGTAGTGACTGTCTTCCCAGTGTAGTGACTGTGTTTCCTATGTAGTGACTGTGTTCCCAGTGTAGTGACTATGTTCACAGTGTAGTGACTGTGTTCCCAGTGTAGTGACTGTGTTCCCAATGTAGTGACTGTGTTCCAGTGTAGTGACTATCTTCCCAGTGTAGTGACCGTGTTTCCAATGTAGTGACTGTGTTCTCAGTGTAGTGACTATGTTCACAGTGTAGTGACTATCTTCCCAGTGTAGTGACCGTGTTCCCAGTGTAGTGACTATGTTCACAGTGTAATGACTGTCTTTCCAGTGTAGTGACTGTGTTCCCTATGTAGTGACTGTGTTCCCAGTGTAGTGACTATGTTCACAGTGTAGTGACTGTGTTCCCAGTGTAGTGACTGTGTTCCCAATGTAGTGACTGTGTTCCCAGTGTAGTGACTATCTTCCCAGTGTATTGACCGTGTTCCCAGTGTAGTGAATATCTTCCCAGTGTAGTGACTATCTTCTCAGTGTAGTGACTATCGTCCCAGTGTAGTGACCGTGTGCCCAGTGTAGTGACTGTGTTCCCAGTGTAGGCACTGTATTCCCAGAGTAGTGACTGTGTTCGCAGTGTAGTGACAGTGTTCCCAGTGTAGGCACTGTGTTCCCAGTGTAGGCAATGTGTTCCCATTGTAGGCACTGCGGTCCCAGTGTAGTGACAGTGTTCCCAGTGTAGGCACTGTGTTCCCAGTGTAGGCAATGTGTTCCCATTGTAGGCACTGCGTTCCCAGTGTAGTGACAGTGTTCCCAGTGCAGGCACTGTGTTCCCAGTGTAGGCACTGTGTTCCCAGCGTAGTGACTGTGTTTCCTACGTAGTGACTGTGTTCCCAGTGTAGTGACTATGTTCCCAGTGTAGTGACTATGTTCACAGTGTAGTGACTATCTTCCCAGTGTAGTGACCGTGTTCCCAGTGTAGTGACTATGTTCCCAGTGTAGTGACTGTGTTCCCAATGTAGTGACTGTGTTCCCAGTGTAGTGACTATGTACATAGTGTAGTGACTGTCTTCCCAGTGTAGTGACGGTGTTTCCTATGTAGTGACTGTGTTCTCAGTGTAGTGACTATGTTCACAGTGTAGTGACTATCTTCCCAGTGTAGCGACCGTGTTCCCAGTGTAGTGACTATGTTCACAGTGTAGTGACTGTCTTTCCAGTGTAGTGACTGTGTTTCCTATGTAGTGACTGTGTTCCCAGTGTAGTGACTATGTTCACAATGTAGTGACTGTGTTCCCAGTGTAGTGACTGTGTTCCCAGTGTAGGCACTGTGTTCCCAATGTAGTGACTGTGTTCCCAGTGTAGTGACTATGTTCCCAGTGTAGTGACCGTGTCCCCAGTGTAGTGACTATGTTCACAGTGTAGTGACTGTCTTCCCAGTGTGGTGACTGTGTTTCTTATGTAGTGACTCTGTTCCCAGTGTAGTGACTATGTTCCCAGTGTAGTGACTATGTTCACAGTGTAGTGACTATCTTCCTAGTGTAGTGACCGTGTTCCCAGTGTAGTGACTATGTTCCCAGTGTAGTGACTGTGTTCCCAATGTAGTGACTGTGTTCCCAGTGTAGTGACTATGTACATAGTGTAGTGACTGTCTTCCCAGTGTAGTGACGGTGTTTCCTATGTAGTGACTGTGTTCTCAGTGTAGTGACTATGTTCACAGTGTAGTGACTATCTTCCCAGTGTAGTGACCGTGTTCCCAGTGTAGTGACTATGTTCACAGTGTAATGACTGTCTTTCCAGTGTAGTGACTGTGTTTCCTATGTAGTGACTGTGTTCCCAGTGTAGTGACTATGTTCACAGTGTAGTGACTGTGTTCCCAGTGTAGTGACTGTGTTCCCAATGTAGTGACCGTGTTCCCAGTGTAGTGACTATGTTCACAGTGTAGTGACTGTCTTCCCAGTGTAGTGACTGTGTTTCCTATGTAGTGACTGTGTTCCCAGTGTAGTGACTATGTTCACAGTGTAGTGACTGTGTTCCCAGTGTAGTGACTGTGTTCCCAATGTAGTGACTGTGTTCCAGTGTAGTGACTATCTTCCCAGTGTAGTGACCGTGTTTCCAATGTAGTGACTGTGTTCTCAGTGTAGTGACTATGTTCACAGTGTAGTGACTATCTTCCCAGTGTAGTGACCGTGTTCCCAGTGTAGTGACTATGTTCACAGTGTAATGACTGTCTTTCCAGTGTAGTGACTGTGTTCCCTATGTAGTGACTGTGTTCCCAGTGTAGTGACTATGTTCACAGTGTAGTGACTGTGTTCCCAGTGTAGTGACTGTGTTCCCAATGTAGTGACTGTGTTCCCAGTGTAGTGACTATCTTCCCAGTGTATTGACCGTGTTCCCAGTGTAGTGAATATCTTCCCAGTGTAGTGACTATCTTCTCAGTGTAGTGACTATCGTCCCAGTGTAGTGACCGTGTGCCCAGTGTAGTGACTGTGTTCCCAGTGTAGGCACTGTATTCCCAGAGTAGTGACTGTGTTCGCAGTGTAGTGACAGTGTTCCCAGTGTAGGCACTGTGTTCCCAGTGTAGGCAATGTGTTCCCATTGTAGGCACTGCGGTCCCAGTGTAGTGACAGTGTTCCCAGTGTAGGCACTGTGTTCCCAGTGTAGGCAATGTGTTCCCATTGTAGGCACTGCGTTCCCAGTGTAGTGACAGTGTTCCCAGTGCAGGCACTGTGTTCCCAGTGTAGGCACTGTGTTCCCAGCGTAGTGACTGTGTTTCCTACGTAGTGACTGTGTTCCCAGTGTAGTGACTATGTTCCCAGTGTAGTGACTATGTTCACAGTGTAGTGACTATCTTCCCAGTGTAGTGACCGTGTTCCCAGTGTAGTGACTATGTTCCCAGTGTAGTGACTGTGTTCCCAATGTAGTGACTGTGTTCCCAGTGTAGTGACTATGTACATAGTGTAGTGACTGTCTTCCCAGTGTAGTGACGGTGTTTCCTATGTAGTGACTGTGTTCTCAGTGTAGTGACTATGTTCACAGTGTAGTGACTATCTTCCCAGTGTAGCGACCGTGTTCCCAGTGTAGTGACTATGTTCACAGTGTAGTGACTGTCTTTCCAGTGTAGTGACTGTGTTTCCTATGTAGTGACTGTGTTCCCAGTGTAGTGACTATGTTCACAATGTAGTGACTGTGTTCCCAGTGTAGTGACTGTGTTCCCAATGTAGTGACTGTGTTCCCAGTGTAGTGACTGTCTTCCCAGTGTAGTGACCGTGTTCCCAGTGTAGTGAATATCTTCCCAGTGTAGTGACTATCTTCTCAGTGTAGTGACTATCGTCCCAGTGTAGTGACCGTGTTCCCAGTGTAGTGACTGTGTTCCCAGTGTAGGCACTGTATTCCCAGAGTAGTGACTGTGTTCGCAGTGTAGTGACAGTGTTCCCAGTGTAGGCACTGTGTTCCCAGTGTAGGCAATGTGTTCCCATTGTAGGCACTGCGTTCCCAGTGTAGTGACAGTGTTCCCAGTGTTGGCACTGTGTTCCCAGTGTAGGCACTGTGTTCCCAGCGTAGTGACTGTGTTTCCTACGTAGTGACTGTGTTCCCAGTGTAGTGACTATGTTCACAGTTTAGTGACTGTGTTCCCAGTGTAGTGACTGTGTTCCCAATGTAGTGACTGTGTTTCCAGTGTAGTGACTATCTTCCCAGTGTAGTGACCGTGTTCCCAGTGTAGTGAATATCTTCCCAGTGTAGTGACAGTGTTCCCAGTGTAGTGACTATCTTCTCAGTGTAGTGACTATCTTCCCAGTGTAGTGACCGTGTTCCCAGTGTAGTGACTGTGTTCCCAGTGTAGGCACTGTATTCCCAGAGTAGTGACTGTGTTCGCAGTGTAGTGACAGTGTTCCCATTGTAGGCACTGTGTTCCCAGTTTAGGCAATGTGTTCCCATTGTAGGCACTGCGGTCCCAGTGTAGTGACAGTGTTCCCAGTGTAGGCACTGTGTTCCCAGTGTAGGCAATGTGTTCCCATTGTAGGCACTGCGTTCCCAGTGTAGTGACAGTGTTCCCAGTGTAGGCACTGTGTTCCCAGTGTAGGCACTGTGTTCCCAGTGTAGTGACTGTGTTCCCAATGTAGTGACTGTGTTTCCAGTGTTGAGACTATGTTCCCAGTGTAGTGACCGTGTTCCCAGTGTAGTGAATATCTTCCCAGTGTAGTGACAGTGTTCCCAGTGTGGTGACTATCTTCTCAGTGTAGTGACTATCTTCCCAGTGTAGTGACCGTGTTCCCAGTGTAGGCACTGTGTTCCCAGTGTAGTGACTATGTTCACAGTGTCGTGACTATCTTCCCAGTGTAGTGATTGTTTTCCCATTGTAGTGACTATGTACACAGTGTAGTGACTATCTTCCCAGTGTAGCGACAGTGTTCCCAGTGTGGTGACCGTGTTCCCAGTGTAGGCACTGTCTTCCCAGTGTAGTGACTGTGTTTCCTATGTAGTGACTGTGTTCCCAGTGTAGTGACTATGTTCACAGTGTAGTGACTGTGTTCCCAGTGTAGTGACTGTGTTTCCAATGTAGTGACTGTGTTCCCAGTGTAGTGACTATCTTCCCAGTGTAGTGACCGTGTTCCCAGTGTAGTGACTATGTTCCCAGTGTAGTGACTGTGTTCCCAATGTAGTGACTGTGTTCCCAGTGTAGTGACTATCTTCCCAGTGTAGTGACTGTCTTCCCAATGTAGTGACTGTGTTCCCAGTGTAGTGACTATCTTCCCAGTGTAGTGACCGTGTTCCCAATGTAGTGACTGTGTTCCCAATGTAGGCATTGTGTTCCCAGTGTAGGCACTGTATTCCCAGAGTAGTGACTGTGTTCGCAGTGTAGTGACAGTGTTCCCAGTGTAGGCACTGTGTTCCCAGTGTAGTCAATGTGTTCCCATTGTAGGCACTGCGTTCCCAGTGTAGTGACCGTGTTCCCAGTGTAGGCACTGTGTTCCCAGTGTAGGCACTGCGTTCCCAGTGTAGTGACAGTGTTTCCAGTGTAGTGTCCGTGTTCCCAGTGTAGTGACAGTGTTCACTGTGTAGGGACATTGTTCTCAGTGTAATAACAATGTTCAAAGTGTAGTAAGAGTGCACACAGTGTAGTAACCATGTTCACGTTGTAATGACAGTGTATTGATAGTGTGCACACTTCAGTAACAGTGTTCAGAGTGTAGCAACAGTGTGGCGACAGTGTTCACAGTGTAGTAATCGTGTTCAAAATGTGGTGACAGTGTTTACAGTGTAGTGACTATGTTCCCAGTGTAGTGACTGTGTCATCAGTGTACTGACTGTGTTGCCAGTGTAGTGACTGTGTTCGCAGTGTAGTGACAGTGTTCCCAGTGTAGGCACTGTGTTCCCAGTGTAGGCACTGTGTTCCCAGTGTAGTGACTGTGTTCCCAATGTAGTGACTGTGTTTCCAGTGTAGTGACTGTTCCCGGTGTAGTGACCGTGTTCCGAGTTTAGTGACTATGTTCACAGTGTCGTGACTATCTTCCCAGTGTAGTGATTCTTTTCCCAGTGTAGTGACTATGTTCACAGTGTAGTGACAGTGTTCCCAGTGTGGTGATTGTGTTCCCAGTGTAGGCACTGTCTTCCCAGTGTAGTGACTGTGTTTCCTATGTAGTGACTGTGTTCCCAGTGTAGTGACTATCTTCCCAGTGTAGTGACCGTGTTCCCAGTGTAGTGACTATGTTCCCAGTGTAGTGACTGTGTTCCCAATGTAGTGACTGTGTTCCCAGTGTAGTGACTATCTTCCCAGTGTAGTGACTGTGTTCCCAATGTAGTGACTGTGTTCCCAGTGCAGTGACTATCTTCCCAGTGTAGTGACCGTGTTCCCAATGTAGTGACTGTGTTCCCAATGTAGGCACTGTGTTCCCAGTGTAGGCACTGTATTCCCAGAGTAGTGACTGTGTTCGCAGTGTAGTGACAGTGTTCCCAGTGTAGGCACTGTGTTCCCAGTGTAGTCAATGTGTTCCCATTGTAGGCACTGCGTTCCCAATGTAGTGACAGTGTTCCCAGTGTAGGCACTGTGTTCCCAGTGTAGGCACTGCGTTCCCAGTGTAGTGACAGTGTTTCCAGTGTAGTGTCTGTGTTCCCAGTGTAGTGACAGTGTTCACAGTGTAGGGACATTGTTCTCAGTGTAATAACAATGTTCAAAGTGTAGTAAGAGTGCACACAGTGTAGTAACCGTGTTCACGTTGTTATGACAGTGTATTGATAGTGTGCACACTTTAGTAACAGTGTTCAGAGTGTAGCAACAGTGTGGCAACAGTGTTCACAGTGTGGTAATAGTGTTCAAAATGTGGTGACAGTGTTTACAGTGTAGTGACTATGTTCCCAGTGTAGTGACTGTGTTCCGAATGTAGGCACTGTGTTCCCAGTGTATGTACTGTATTCCCAGAGTAGTCACTGTGATCCCAATATGGTGACAGTGTCTCACTGTAGTGAATGTGTGCACAGTGGAGTGACAGTGTTCCCAGTGTTGTGACTGTGTCATCAGTGTACTGACTATGTTGCCAGTGTAGTGACTGTGTTCGCAGTGTAGTGACAGTGTTCCCAGTGTAGGCACTGTGTTACCAGTGTAGGCAATGTGTTCCCAGTGTAGTGACTGTGTTCGCAGTGTAGTGACAGTGTTCCCAATGTAGGCACTGTGTTTCCAGTGTAGGCAATGTGTTGCCATTGTAGGCACTGCGTTTCCAGTGCGAACGCAGTGCCTACACTGGGAACACTGTCACTACACTGGGAACGCAGTGCCTACAATGGGAACACATTGCCTACACTGGGAACACAGTGACTACACTGGCAACACTGTCACTACACTGGCAACTGTCACTACACTGGCAACACTGTCACTACACTGGCAACACGGTCACTAGATTTGTAATGCGGTCACAACATAGGAAACAGCCAGAAATAGGGGGGGGGGTGAACTACAGTCAGGATCATCATTCCGTCGGTGGAAGCATTAGAGATAAGGTCATCAACAATCAGTCTGTCCGAGACCCAAGCCAAGTGTTTATGAACCCATGCCGACACCGAGGAGCAGGGGGGGGGGGGGGGGGGAGAGAGGTGTTTCCTGCAGCGACACAAATCAAGACAAACTGACTTCAAACTTCGTGAAATATCGCCCAAACTACCTTAACATGTTATCTCATGCAGCAAAGTTATGTCTTTCAAAGTTTCAGGATTTAGCAAGGACAACTCGTAATTCCTGCCCATCGTCGCCCCCACCCCTCCCCCCTCACTCAAAGAAGCATGGACTAAGCCTCGGGCCTGCCTCCCACCGCTGTAACTAACAGATTCCTGGTGGTAACAAATTGGTTATAACGAGTACAATAACACTTTCAAATGTAGTTCCACCTTCAAAGAGAGGTTCTATAGGCACTTACCTGTCAAGTTTTAGCAATGACAGCGCATATATTATAACCATTTTGAGGTATTTGGTGATAATCTGACACTGTGTGACCTGCCGCAAATCTGGTGAAAACGGCGGGCAACGACTTCGTGTAGGTTACACACCAATAAAAACCATCCCCATGTTAAGTATCGGACAAATCCAAACTTTCAACTTCATGCTAGACAAAAAACGGTAGGGGAACATGGGGTAAAATGACCCATCGGGGTCATATGGCCCACCACAATATCGCGCTATTGCGGTGCTGCCACCTGTATTGAAGCGTGTTATATTTCTTCCTGTTATCATGTTACGTGATACCTTAACAAATCTACATGGGCGCTGAAGCAGACATCTGATTCTGGGCTGTTGACATCTATGGTAAACACTGGTAGGAAGTTGAACTCAGTGGATACTAGCTTGGGGGAAAAGTTTGATAAAATAACTCGATCAAAGATAATTCCAAGTCAAGCCCCAAACGTAAATCCGACGCGGAATATACTGCGCCGTATTTTTCACACAGCGGTCAAATGTTAAGGGTAATAACAGGGGCAAAATGACCCACGCTTCTTGGGGCAAAATGACCCAGTGGGCCGTCTGACCAACATCCAATTTAATATGTATACTCCAACAGAAACGATTATCTTTAGCAAACTGGATGATATGTCGACTGAATCGGAACATCTTTGATGATCACGAATATGCTAGAAGAAGAAAACGATGTGCGTCATAGGGTGCGGCAAGGCCCGGCTGATTTCGAGAAGTCAGAAACCTAGGAGACAGCTAAGGGTCATTCCTTCCAGCAGCTTGTCAGGATAAGATGCAGATAGGTGGGGGGGGGGGCACTATTATACAAATCTGGTGGTGGGGTTCCGCGGATGCCTTGATGCCTGAGAGAGCGGATATTTGTGATAAGAAAAATAAGCCCATAAAGCGAATATTTTAAAACTTGCAATCGGTGGGGGGGGGGGGGGGCGCTTTCCAATTTGCGTTGATTGAGCGGATTTTGGCTGTGAAAAAGGGGGGGCTAGGTATTGAATACCCCCCCCCCCTTCCCCCGCCCGGGCGGATCCAAAAAAGCTCGATAGGGGAGGCCGGTTTCAGGGTCGGATCCAGATATGCTGGATAGGGGGGGGGGGGGGGCGGTTTTGATTTTCATATGGTAGATGGTTTAAATTATATAAATTTCGGCCCTACAAAGGGTCGGCTCCACTTGGATCCGCCCCAGCCCCGGGTCTGTTCAACACTAGGACTTCGCATGAAAGAGGAGTTCTACGCCTCATATGGCGTAAATTTTGCACTGCAAAATGGCAAAGAGTGGGGGAAGGGGTGTCCCCCCCCCACCCGATCTGCCTCTGCTGACGTAACCGTTATTTGTAATTTCTGTGTGTGATCCTGCTGGGTCAAACTATTCCAGAGAGTTAGAAGTTTGCCTTCTTAGGCTGTTCAGTTAACATGCTGAAATAATGTGCTGACCATTGGCTCCTTTTAAAGCACTGCTTGTCCCCCCCCCCCCCTCCCAAAATGCAAATAAAGTGAAGGTGGTCATTTTGCCCCATGTTCCCCTACCCATGTTTGACTATATGGGCCATGGGAAATTATAGAGCAAGTATCCAGCTTTGTTTTAAAAACCAACAAAACATAAGTTCACGTGCGATATTTTTTAGTTACAGCCCACATTATGATACCCCCCCCCCACCCACACCCGCCGCAAATTAGACACGCAGCGAATCAGCATGTGATGAGGTCGACCGAACCACACCCCCATAACATCCGCATGCATGATTACATACGCCACAGATTAATGCAACAGGCAGTAATCTAGCCACACAATGGTAAGAAGAAACAATATATATAAAGACACAAACAACCAGTAACCATATAACCCTGATATACCAATATATTTTACGCACTACTTGACAGTATATACTTTTTCTACATACGCACCACCTATTACTCCAGCTATTGGTGTGTACCCTGTACGGAGGGCCCCAATACAAGGTGCCATATGCAGTTGGCCAGCAATAGCCAATACTCTTCCACTCAAGTGTAACCGTAATCATATATCGACAACCACCAGAGGGCGTTGCGGATCTTTTTATTGTGCAATCTTCACATAGAGGGCGCACTAGATTCCCGTAGCCCTACTCGACGATAGACTAAGACGCTATAAAATCTAATTTAGCTAATTTAGCGAGTGTAACTTTATGAGCAATGACAATAGTCGTTATAGTCACGGCGACTATTAGTTGCTCTTAGTGTAGTGCAGCCACCTACGTACAACTAGTTTCCAGGCAATATTATTTCACTAATGCTGGCACTGTAGTAGTTATGATCAATTAAAATTATCATGGTCTTTTCAGTCAGGACAAGCGGTAACTTTTATGAGCTGCCCGTACAAGACGTCAGTGATACAAATGGGGAGGGATGTCACCACTTTGTGGTACGGTAAAATATTATGAAAATAGGTCCTTCAGACGAACAAAAGCAAGATTAAACACTGGAAACTCCATGCAATTTCATAATTTATTGCACATACATAAATAGATTTCAAATAAATTTACAGACAATCACATTTTACATCCATCATAGTAACATGGGTTCACAAACTACACAGAGTACTTTTCTACAGGAAAAAAAACAGCTTCTATAACATATTTCAGCGTATGTTTGAATTTCCTGTCACAGCCAGACCACATATTCCTGGAGACTGAATGAAGCGGCCGCTAGATAGTGGGCCGACAAGAAGGGATAAGATCACATCAGGTACCGAATTACATACTATATTCTCCAAGGGCGATATTTAACGCTATGCCTTGCTTGTTCAGCAAGTCATGTTCAACGCTTTGTAGATTTTCACCAGGCGATTACCGTCAAAGTTCTTTTTCTAGGTAAAAGGAAACGTACAGGAGGTGTATTCAATGCATATTCTAACCATCAAGAGATGAGTCAAGTTTTCGGAGATTGTCACATAATTAATATGGAAAAAGCGCCATTTTTGTCATTGAAAATAAAAATAAAATCAATTATCTGCTTAGCCTTCACAAGCTTGAACTGTCATTAAAATACCTTTACATAGCAGGTTATATAGATAATAATTTGTCGCAGTTGCGTCTCATACATGAATATACTTCTGTTCTAAAAACCGATATATTGCAGTTTGCACGTGCGACGAGGTTTGGCTACCTCTCAGCTCGAGCGCCCCCTTGATGTGTTCATCGTCATGACTAGGCTGGTTACTAAGTCTTCATGATTAGCAGTAACTAACAACACGCAACAACGCAGTACAATATAAAAGCATACTACCACGTGTTCGCTAAGCGACAGGGTTCGAACGGAGTAGGTCACACATGCCCGCCAATGCAAAGACCCGGCTCCAATGAGGTGACGTATACGACACTATATAGGTCTCCAGTGCCGCGATCATACATCGAAATGGAACTTTTCCATTCCAATATTTACTTTCCGGTGTTCTAAATGTCTTCTAAAATCGAATTATAATAGAACGCAAGCACCAACAGCACAGATTCAAACTCAAGTTCTCCCGAACCCTAATTATTGATAATTGAAGCGATTCGCAAGCGACAGAAACCGGTTTTGGTTGTGAACATAATCCTTTTCCGCGCGAAAAACTTTCCACTATTCAGACCGGAATTCCCAGGAGAGAAAGTAATTTCCGGAACATCCAGTTCACGATGAAACATCGGCCAATTCAATTACTGGGTGAAAAAAACAAAAAACAACAGGATTCTTCACATGTGGCTGAACGTTGCCAAGTCAACGCAGGAGCTACGATATAAATACGAATCATTTCTTATTCCGGGGAAACGGTTTCCATCTCTCTCTCGTATACGTGCTAAGCACAGCTAAGGTAAAATGACCACAAATAATGACCTAGACAGCTACAGCGTTTCCAGTGGGCAGTATTTACAATAAACAATTCGTAGTTTGACCTTTGTACACATTAAGTTACAGAAATACACAAACTCACATTACTAATCCGAGTGTGAGTTGGGACCATGCACTGATAGCAACTCGGGATTTCTGTAGCATTGTAACGAGACTATTAACAATACTTCGTTCCCATCCCTAAACATCATACAACTAAATTGGGATATGAAAGGGGCTGGGGTAGGGAGGGGCAGGAGGATGCTTTAATAAAATGCAAAGTTCTATCGCGATAATGGAACAAAGTCAGACTGGGCTCTTTATCCGGCACAGACGTAAATCCGTGCACGAGTCGGGTCAGAACCCACCAAGATCTCACTTCCAACTGGAGTAGAATATATGGGATGTTTAGTGGGACGCCATCTGGTTATAAATGCCCAGATCCGACAGATTCATTGTCCTTACTGTAGTAAACCTTTAGGAAACAACGATCTACCTTGAAGAAATAAAGCGGAACAATTTCTTGTATTTTGTCTCGTAGAACTTCTCCACAAAGATCTCTTCCATAAATAACTAAGCATTCACCAGTAATGTCTGTAAAGATATGGCGCACGGTCCCTCGACATTTAGAAATAAACTCTAATGCATCACGGAGACTACGCAATGGTTTTTACGCCTGTCATGGCGTACGATGAACTTACTCAAGGACTATCGAGTCGACGCAACGCCAAATTGGCGTACGACAACGAACCCAAAGTCGGCATCCATTCGAAGGGGACCACGCGTTTTTTCCCCCCTTTTGCCATCAAAGTAACCTCACGCAAGCCAGCAAGACGAGACGAGACGACTCCGTACACGTAATACCAATGAACAATAACAGTGCCAGCGTTGGTCGTTGCGTCGTTGCTTCAGACCCAGTTACTTACATGTCACCGCAAAGTAGTACAGTTTTTGTTGTCGATTGTACATCGGGTAAAACAAACTAAAATAGCTCTTACAACACCGATAGGACTAGGAGGTGCAAACACGTTAGTGGCCACACATCGGCCCCCGCTGCAACTTTCGCTCCATCAGTTATATAACATATATATATATATATATATATATATATATATACCACTTTAGACCTTGTGCAAGGTTAATTGGAGACCTACAGGATATTGGTTCTTACAACAAGTGCGGAAGAAAATAATACTGCATTTAAATAGCAGTCAACGTTTGGGAGATTTCGCTGTCAAGCGTTCGAATATACGTCACATGACAACGCCGCGTCCATCAGTCTCCATGGCGACGGACGGATAACGCTCAGGAGAAACTAACTCAACCCCAGAGAGATCATTCTGACATCCTCACGCACTGCCCAACTCCCTAACGACACTGTTTACGTTTCACATCACAGTTCGACATAAATATATGTACAGTTTATGTTCACGTCAGGCGACTTTACATGTACCTGGAGGTTGATGGTTATTTCGGTTCGTCGCGGGGTGCTGTCAGCGCTATAGGCGTCAAAGTTGAAATGAATCGTAAAACTGGGTGAAATAAGTAAAACTTGATGATGGGATGTCTTTGTGACATGCCTCGAGGCTTGCACTCTTAATGGCCAGCCAACCTACCGGCGGAATAGTTCCAGACCCAAGTCCTAATTTCTTCAGCGTACTTAAAATCTTATTTAGACCAACAACAAACCAGTGTTGAAGAGCCCCAGGCATCACCGCGTACTGGATCATTCATGCCAGTAGCGCCAGTTGCATCCCCATCTGAGAGGCAATTTGGGTGTTTACCTCAAATTGGCTGAAGTGTTCGTATACACAAGGATTTTCCCGAGCCTAAAGTTTATCGGGCTCGTCTGAGTTTCGGGAATTAAACGACTCCTACATGCGTTTTCCACGGCTTTTCGGGTAAGCAGATAAACCGGGCTCTTCGATGCTGGGAACCCGTATGCTAATCATACCCCATAAAACAAAATGTGAAAAGCGAAATATCACTTACACGATCGAATAATTCAATATTACCAATACATACATGATCATTACGCAAGAGGCTATTGTTTACAAAGTAAAACTCACGCACAAAAAGATCACCGCCACACGACTTGTGTGTAATTAACACACGACACAACCACAATATTAAGTCCCATTGTAAATAGTTACTTCAGTAAAATACGGGGAAAAACACGTTACCTAATACGCTTCGAGGTACATTCCATCACATGTCCATCCACAATCATCTTTCTCTCTTTTACAATAAAAATAATCTTTCCCTGACCAATCATATTCCAGCCCAATCAACGTCCCCAACCCAGCGTTGCAGTAAATGCTCACAATATTGTTTTTCTTCGCTTCTCGCTGTTTGACACGCTCTCGCCGTTGTGTGACGTCACGATGGCGGGCAACACTACACGATAACGTCATGCTGAAACATTCCAGAAGCGTCACTTAAAGAAGCTAGACCAACATTTCGCTGACACCCTCGGCGTTCTTGGGTCCAATCACCATTTTCATAGTATCTATAAAGTAAATCTGGATGGAAACTTACATACAACATTTAATTCCCCTACAGATACGCCCTTGGCGCCCCCTTTCGGAACAAAAATCTATCGCGGCCAAGTTGTGATATATATATAGATTTATATGGTCAATATAAATAAGATCAGCATATGTTTTTGCACAATTCAGACAACAGCTAAGTTAACATGAATCATTATAATGCCGCAATAGGAACGTAAAACTCTGTCTCCATAATGACGCCAGCTATAACTGGTGATGTCAGATCGGTTTCATTTCCAGATGCTCCATCATCTTAGTGACCAATACATGTATAAAACTATGGGGCTGTCGGCCAGTTTCTCAGCCACCGAATGCGTAATAACTAGTGTCCATAAAAGCAGCCTTCCGCGTATAGTTAATTTGAAGAGTCTGGCCCCCGTCAAATCTAGCTAAACCTATTAAATCGTTCGGTCAGCGTGACGACAGAACACGTGGTGAGGTGGTAGGTTGACGGGAAGACGCAGGGACAAGGTAGGCCGCACCTATACGGACCGCATGGGTAAGTCGCTATACCTGGTCGTACCACCGATATGATGGAGAGCGCCAAGCCCAGTCACAGACGTCGTCATAACGGCCGTTCTAGGGGTACCAGGCCGCATTATAGGAGTTCTACAACACGCAAACATGGCAACCATCCTATCGCGGCGATGGGCTTTTGGAAATTCTGCGCAGTTACCTAGCGAATCTGTCGGATTAAACTGATGGCATAGGATCTAGCCTTGGGGATTATTGTCTGCATCAAGTAAAGCTACAAGTGCAATTCCCACCCCCCCCCCCCCACCCCACCTTCACAGACAGACAACTTGGCGGTGGTTTTATGGACGTAACTGCAAATGACTTCGTCTAAGAAGAATTAAATAATATTTCTGCTGGGTAAAGTCAGACACGCGGGGCGAGGTTCGACATGGCACATAAGGTCGGTTAATTAACGAACAGCACGGGGCGCTGGGATTGGAGAGCACCCCCCCCCCCGCTATACGACCACTCAAGACTTAAAAAAACACGCGCTTACAGGCTTCACATAGCAACCGTGGTATATATATCAGTGGCGGAGACTTGAGACGAGCAGTGAACATGGGAGCTCTCCCCCGCCATGGGAGGACGCGGACTAACGACGAAATGCTGACGATGAGACGACTCCCTTTGACTGGCTGCTTGAAGAAGTGACGCCGCTATACGTACGGACGTACGTACGTAACCCTCCAAATATTGTCCGTAGTCTATCTTTACATGTGCTGTACTGTGTTTTGTCTTACTCTGAATGTGAACCAAGATCAAAGTCCAGATCAAGATGATGATCGAAGTCAAGCCGAGACGGTTTCGAAGATGGATTCTTTGATGATCTCGCCGAAGTTCTGAGTGCCGTTGGACTGCTCGGCGCTGTTGGGGCTGTCCATCCCGGCGCTGTTGACGGCTGCCTCCTGCCGCGGGGTGAGGGAGTCGACCACCTCTTTAGGTCGGCGCATCGCCTCCTCCTCCGTCATCAAGTCGAACTGGTCCACGGGCTGCACCCTCTGGGCGGCGGGGAAGCCGTACAGCTCCTCGGAGGGCTCCCCGCCGCCGGCCCCCGGCGCGGGCGGGACACCCCCCGTGCCGCAGTGAAACGACGCCACCGCCGAACGCCGGCTCGGATGGGCTGATGAAGAATCGAAGGCGCCGGCCGCGCCCTGATTGGCTGTCGATGAGACGCTGTAGGTTGAGGAACACGTCGAGGAGTCGACGGCTCGCCGAGCTGGGGATTTAAGCTCCAGGTAGCGGGGCGTCTCCTCGTCCTCGTCTTCCTCCTCCTCCTCACCCTCTTCTCCCTCCTCCGCCTCCTCCTCCTCCTCCTCCGCCTCCTCCTCCTCCGCATCGTTGGCGTCGCCGGCTTTCGCCACGTGGTCGGCCATAGAATGGTCCCCGCCGCTGCCGCTCTCCAGGGACGCTGTACCGGCGGCTGATCCAGACGTGGACGCGTTGCCGGGGTAACCAGCCGCGGCGGCGACACCTGTCGAGCAGCTGAGATCCAAATACTGCCGGTCAGGGCTTTGGTGCGGGGAGTGGGTGGGGTTGTTATTATGAGAGGGGGCGTTTAATAGCTCCATCGTCGGGCTGACGCGTCCGTTGGTACCCCGAGCGTCAATCCCATGGCCGTCGCCGCGTCCCCCGGCACCCGCGCCGCCTCCCCCGCTCTGCCCCTCGCAGCCGCCGCCATGGTTACCGGCGCTGGGGTCGTGGTTACCGGCGCTGGGGTCGCCGCCGATGCCGTCGCACGGTCCCCCCCTCATGGACCCCCCCAGCGCCTCGTCAGACTGATGGCAGTGCTGAGAATGGTGGTGGTGATGGTGGCGCCCCTGGTGGTTGGCGTACACGGAGAAGTCTGTCGGGGCGTGCTGGGGGTAGGCCGAGACCGGCCTGGCGGTCATCGACACCGGGTAGCCACCGTCCCCCATGTACGGCCCTTCGTGGTGGCCGCTGAGGCCGTGCTCGTGGAGGCTCTTGGAGTACTGGTGGCAGTAGGCGGCGGCCTGCTGTGTACCCCAGGCCCCCGAGGGTCCGCCAGCCACAGCCTGGGGAGACGGCTGGCCTCCGCCCCCACCACCCCCACCACCATTCCCGCCACCCCCGCCATAACCGGGGAAGCGAATCGGGTTGAGAATTTCTGATATGGGTTCCAATTTGTAGCCAGCTACCGAATTACTGAGATCCATGTATTTCTGCTCGGCAGAGACCGTGGTGGGCCCGAAGTCTTGGGGGCCTTGAGGGGGTATGCACGGGTACCCGGGGCCCTGCTGCTGGCCGGCGGCCGGGTGGTGGTGGTGGTGGTGGTGGTGGTGCTGCCCCGGGCCGACGACGCGACCGCCGACCCCATCGCCCGGTTTCCGCGGCTCACCGCCTTCCCCGACCCCGGCCGGGTCCGCCGCCATCTCGTAGGCGGCGGGCGGGTCGTGGTGGAAGCCGGGGCCGTCCAGCGGCGGGTTGAGGGTGCTGCTGGCGTTGGCCGTGGCCGTGGCCGAGGCGATGGCGTTAGCGGTGGCTGTGGCCAGATCCTCGCCGCCCGTGTCGCTAGCCTCGCTGGAACAGTCGCTGCTCTCCGAGTACGAGCTCTCCTCCTTGGGGAACTGGTACATCATCGTCGTGTTCTCCGCGTTGTACGCCTCCTCGTCGTCGCTGAACAGCATCACCTGCGGCAGCGACTCCCCCGGGTTGCTGACGGTCGGCAGGCCTTCGTGGTGCGGGGGAATCGCCACCCCGGCGCCGCCGCCGCCGCCGCCGCCGCCGCCGCTACAGCCGCCCCCAGCGCTGGCCCCGCCCACCCCAGGGGACCCAGACCCCGACCCTGACCCCGACCCGGACACCGCCGGGCAGAAGGTCGGCCGGCCCGGCACCGAGGGTCCCAGACAGGCCGATGACGACGAGGAGGTGTTGTCCAGCTCGGCACCGGAACCTGATCCCGAACCGGAACTGGCCGGGCTGGCTCCGAAGTGCGACTCCCGCAGGATGATGTCACTGAGCTCCCCCTTTTGGCAATCCCGGCAACTACCACGCTCCGTGCTGTTATACACATCCATCGTCATGCCACCGGGACCAGGACTGGGACTAGATCCGGGTCCGTGTCCGGGGCTAGATCCGGGACTGGAACGCTGCACGGACGACGCCAGCACCGCCGGCGGCGGGGATGAGAAACATTCCGGATTCCCATTCATCCCCTCATCCTCATTGTCCAGCCTCCCGGATTCGCTCTCCGACTCGCTCTTGCCGCCGCCGCCGCCGCCGCCGCCGCCACCACCACCCCCACCACCCCCGGGTCCCCCTCCCCCGCCCCCATCCCCGACCTCGCCGGCCGACTTCTCCTGCACGCCCACCATCCCCCAGCAATCCTTCTTCTCCATCTCGAGCCGCATGACGGTGTGGATGAAGTGAGTCCGGACGCGGATCGGGTTGAACTCGATGCGCCCATACAGGTTCTTGCAGCCGTCCTTGCTGCAGCCGCAGGGGAAGGACAGCCGGTCCACCTGGCACTTGATGCCCGCCTGGCTGCAGATGCACGTCTCCGGGTCGCAGACGACTTTGCAGTCGCAGCCGCAGACCTCGCGCGAGCTGCGGATCTCCTTGCAGACATCCTTCTCCAGGTTGTCGATCTTCTTGATGCCGGCCTGGCGCAGCATGACGCGCCGCTGCCGCGTCGACACCGGCTGCAGGAAGTAGTAGTCGTCCGCCGTCAGCTCCTCCTCCTCCGAACTCTCCACGTCCGAGCCGTTGTCGCTGCCGCTGCCGCTACCGCTGCCACTCGTCATCCCGCCATTCGGCGGACACTCGACACCGACGGCTCCGACGGCTCCGGCGTCGACGCCAGGGACAGCGCCACCGCTGCCGCCGCCGCCGCCGACGCCGGGTGGCGCCACTGGGCCGGGTGACTTGGGCGGCTGCGGGGCGGTCCGCGGCTTGGCAACGCACGCCGGAAGCGGGATCTTGCTCTGCTGCCGCCGGTCGGACAGGATCTGGCGGTGCAGCGCCCGCTGCAGCTTGGTGTAGTCCGAGATGGAGAAGTACTCAGCCTGCGAGTGCTTGTCGTCCATCCGTGCAAGATAACACAAATCATTAATACAGGCACATCACATGATGGGACTTCATTTCCTTCATCAGAGCATACTGACAGTGTTCCCACTGTAGTGACAGCGTTCCCAGTGTGGTGACTGTGTTCCCAGTATAGTGACAGTCGTCCCAGTGTAGTGAATCTGTTGCCAGTGTAGTGATAGTGTTCCCAGTGTACGCACTGTGTTCCCAGTGTATTGACTGTGTTCCCAATGTAGGCACTGTGTTCCCAGTGTAGGCACTGTATTCCCAGAGTAGTGACTGTGTTCCCAGTGTAGTAACTATGTTCACAGTGTAGTGACTGTGTTCCCAATGTAGGCACTGTGTTCCCAGTGTAGGCACTATATTCCCAGAGTAGTCACTGTGATCCCAATATGGTGACAGTGTTCTCACTGTAGTTAATGTGTGCACAGTGCAGTGACTGTGTTCCCAGTGTAGTGAATATCTTCCCAGTGTAGTGACAGTGTTCCCAGTGTAGTGACTATTTTCTCAGTGTAGTGACTATCTCCCCAGTGTAGTGACCGTGTTCCCAGTGTAGTGATTATCTTCCCAGTGTAGTGACCGTGTTCCCCGTGTAGTGACTATCTTCCCAGTGTAGTGACTGTGTTCCCAGTGTAGGCACTGTATTCCCAGAGTAGTGACTGTGTTCGCAGTGTAGTGACAGTGTTCCCAGTGTAGGCACTGTGTTCCCAGTGTAGGCACTGTGTTCCCAGTGTTGTGACTGTGTTCCCAATGTAGTGACTGTGTTTCCAGTGTAGTGACTATGTTCCCAGTGTAGTGACCGTGTTCCCAGTGTAGTGACTATGTTCACAGTGTAGTGACTGTCTTCCCAGTGTAGTGACTGTGTTTCCTATGTAGTGACTGTGTTCCCAGTGTAGTGACTATGTTCACAGTGTAGTGATTATCTTCCCAGTGTAGTGACCGTGTTCCCAGTGTAGCGACTATGTTCCCAGTGTAGTGACTGTGTTCCCAATGTAGTGACTGTGTTTCCAGTGTAGTGACTATGTTCCCAGTGTAGTGACCGTGTTCCCAGCGTAGTGACTATGTTCACAGTGTAGTAACTGTCTTCCCAGTGTAGTGACTGTGTTTCCTATGTAGTGACTGTGTTCCCAGTGTAGTGACTATGTTCACAGTGTAGTGACTATCTTCCCAGTGTAGTGACCGTGTTCCCAGTGTAGTGACTATCTTCCCAGTGTAGTGACAGTGTTCCCAGTGTAAGCACTGTATTCCCAGAGTAGTGACTGTGTTCGCAGTGTAGTGACAGTGTTCCCAGTGTAGGCACTGTGTTCCCAGTGTAGGCAATGCGTTCCCATTGTAGGCACTGCGTTCCCAGTGTAGTGACAGTGTTCCCAGTGTAGGCACTGTGTTCCCAGTGTAGGCACTGTGTTCCCAGTGTAGTGACAGTGTTCCCAATGTAGTGACTGTGTTTCCAGTGTAGTGACTATGTTCCCAGTGTAGTGACCGTGTTCCCAATGTAGTGACTATGTTCACAGTGTAGTGACTGTCTTCCCAGTGTAGTGACTGTATTTCCTATGTAGTGACTGTGTTCCCAGTGTAGTGACTATGTTCACAGTGTAGTGACTATCTTCCCAGTGTAGTGACAGTGTTCCCAGTGTGGTGATTGTGTTCCCAGTGTAGGCACTGTCTTCCCAGTGTAGTGACTGTGTTTCCTATGTAGTGGCTGTGTTCCCAGTGTAGTGACCGTGTTCACAGTGTAGTGACTGTCTTTCCAGTGTAGTGACTGTGTTTCCTATGTAGTGACTGTGTTCCCAGTGTAGTGACTATGTTCACAGTGTAGTGACTATCTTCCCAGTGTAGTGACCGTGTTCCCAGTGTAGTGACTATCTTCCCAGTGTAGTGACAGTGTTCCCAGTGTAAGCACTGTATTCCCAGAGTAGTGACTGTGTTCGCAGTGTAGTGACAGTGTTCCCAGTGTAGGCACTGTGTTCCCAGTGTAGGCAATGCGTTCCCATTGTAGGCACTGCGTTCCCAGTGTAGTGACAGTGTTCCCAGTGTAGACACTGTGTTCCCCGTGTAGGCACTGTGTTCCCAGTGTAGTGACAGTGTTCCCAATGTAGTGACTGTGTTTCCAGTGTAGTGACTATGTTCCCAGTGTAGTGACCGTGTTCCCAGTGTAGTGACTATGTTCACAGTGTAGTGACTGTCTTCCCAGTGTAGTGACTGTGTTTCCTATGTAGTGACTGTGTTCCCAGTGTGGTGACTATGTTCACAGTGTAGTGACTATCTTCCCGGTGTAGTGACAGTGTTCCCAGTGTGGTGATTGTGTTCCCAGTGTAGGCACTGTCTCCCCAGTGTAGTGACTGTGTTTCCTATGTAGTGACTGTGTTCCCAGTGTAGTGACTATGTTCACAGTGTAGTGACTATCTTCCCAGTGTAGTGACAGTGTTCCCAATGTAGTGACTGTGTTTCCAGTGTAGCGACTATGTTCCCAGTGTAGTGACCGTGTTCCCAGTGTAGTGACTATGTTCACAGTGTAGTGACTGTCTTCCCAGTGTAGTGACTGTGTTTCCTATGTAGTGACTGTGTTCCCAGTGTAGTGACTATGTTCACAGTGTAGTGACTGTGTTCCCAGTGTAGTGACTGTGTTCCCAATGTAGTTACTGTGTTCCCAGTGTAGTGACTATCTTCCCAGTGTGGTGACCGTGTTTCCAATGTAGTGACTGTGTTCCCAGTGTAGGGAATATCTTCCCAGTGTAGTGACAGTGTTCCCAGTGTAGTGAATATCTTCTCAGTGTAGTGACTATCTTCCCAGTGTAGTGACCGTGTTCCCAGTGTAGTGACTATCTTCCCAGTGTAGTGACCGTGTTCCCAGCGTAGTGACTATCTTCCCAGTGTAGTGACAGTGTTCCCAGCGTAAGCACTGTATTCCCAGAGTAGTGACTGTGTTCGCAGTGTAGTGACAGTGTTCCCAGTGTAGGCACTGTGTTACCAGTGTAGGCAATGTGTTCCCATTGTAGGCACTGCGTTCCCAGTGTAGTGACAGTGTTCCCAGTGTAGGCACTGTGTTCCCAGTGTAGGCACTGTGTTCCCAGTGTAGTGACTGTGTTCCCAATGTAGTGACTGTGTTTCCAGTGTAGTGACTATGTTCCCAGTGTAGTGACCGTGTTCCCAGTGTAGTGACTATGTTCACAGTGTAGTGACTGTCTTCCCAGTGTAGTGACTGTGTTCCCAATGTAGTGACTGTGTTCCCAGTGTAGTGACTATGTTCACAGTTTAGTGACTATCTTCCCAGTGTAGTGACCGTGTTCCCAGTGTGGTGATTGTGTTCCCAGGGTAGGCACTGTCTTCCCAGTGTAGTGACTGTGTTTCCTATGTAGTGACTGTGTTCCCAGTGTAGTGACTATGTTCACAGTGTAGTGACTGTGTTCCTAGTGTAGTGACTGTGTTCCCAATGTAGTGACTGTGTTCCCAGTGTAGTGACTATCTTTCCAGTGTAGTGACCGTGTTTCCAATGTAGTGACTGTGTTCCCAGTGTAGTGAATATCTTCCCAGTGTAGTGTCAGTGTTCCCAGTGTAGTGACTATCTTCCCAGTGTAGTGACTGTGTTCCCAGTGTAGAGACCGTGTTCCCAGTGTAGTGACTATCTTCCCAGTGTAGTGACCGTGTTCCCAGTGTAGTGACTATCTTCCCAGTGTAGTGACAGTGTTCCCAGTGTAGTGACTATCTTCTCAGTGTAGTGACTATCTTCCCAGTGTAGTGACCGTGTTCCCAGTGTAGTGACTGTGTTCCCAGTGTAGGCACTGTATTCCCAGAGTAGTGACTGTGTTCGCAGTGTAGTGACAGTGTTCCCAGTGTAGGCACTGTGTTCCCAGTGTAAGCAATGTGTTCCCATTGTAGGCACTGCGGTCCCAGTGTAGTGACAGTGTTCCCAGTGTAGGCACTGTGTTCCCAGTGTAGGCAATGTGTTCCCATTGTAGGCACTGCGTTCCCAGTGTAGTGACAGTGTTCCCAGTGTAGGCACTGTGTTCCCAGTGTAGGCACTGTGTTCCCAGTGTAGTGACTGTGTTCCCAATGTAGTGACTGTGTTTCCAGTGTTGTGACTATGTTCCCTGTGTAGTGGCCGTGTTCCGAGTGTAGTGACTATGTTCACAGTGTCGTGACTATCTTCCCAGTGTAGTGATTGTTTTCCCAGTGTAGTGACTATGTACATAGTGTAGTGACTATCTTGCCAGTGTAGCGACAGTGTTCCCAGTGTGGTGATTGTGTTCCCAGTGTAGGCACTGTCTTCCCAGTGTAGTGACTGTGTTCCCAATGTAGTGACTGTGTTTCCAGTGTTGTGACTATGTTCCCAGTGTAGTGACCGTGTTCCGAGTGTAGTGACTATGTTCACAGTGTCGTGACTATCTTCCCAGTGTAGTGATTGTTTTCCCAGTGTAGTGACTATGTTCACAGTGTAGTGACTATCTTCCCAGTGTAGCGACAGTGTTCCCAGTGTGGTGATTGTGTTCCCAGTGTAGGCACTGTCTTCCCAGTGTAGTGACTGTGTTTCCTATGTAGTGACTGTGTTCCCAGTGTAGTGACTATGTTCACAGTGTAGTGACTGTGTTCCCAGTGTAGTGACTGTGTTTCCAATGTAGTGACTGTGTTCCCAGTGTAGTGACTATCTTCCCAGTGTAGTGACCGTGTTCCCAGTGTAGTGACTATGTTCCCAGTGTAGTGACTGTGTTCCCAATGTAGTGACTGTGTTCCCAGTGTAGTGACTATCTTCCCAGTGTAGTGACTGTGTTCCCAATGTAGTGACTGTGTTCCCAGTGTAGTGACTATCTTCCCAGTGTAGTGACCGTGTTCCCAATGTAGTGACTGTGTTCCCAATGTAGGCCCTGTGTTCCCAGTGTAGGCACTGTATTCCCAGAGTAGTGACTGTGTTCGCAGTGTAGTGACAGTGTTCCCAGTGTAGGCACTGTGTTCCCAGTGTAGTCAATGTGTTCCCATTGTAGGCACTGCGTTCCCAGTGTAGTGACCGTGTTCCCAGTGTAGGCACTGTGTTCCCAGTGTAGGCACTGCGTTCCCAGTGTAGTGACAGTGTTTCCAGTGTAGTATCCGTGTTCCCAGTGTAGTGACAGTGTTCACAGTGTAGTAATAGTGTTCAAAATGTGGTGACAGTGTTTACAGTGTAGTGACTATGTTCCCAGTGTAGTGACTGTGTTCCGAATGTAGGCACTGTGTTCCCAGTGTACGTACTGTATTCCCAGAGTAGTCACTGTGATCCCAATATGGTGACAGTGTCTCACTGTAGTGAATGTGTGCACAGTGGAGTGACAGTGTTCCCAGTGTTGTGACTGTGTCATCGGTGTACTGACTGTGTTGCCAGTGTAGTGACTGTGTTCGCAGTGTAGTGACAGTGTTCCCAGTGTAGGCACTGTGTTACCAGTGTAGACAATGTGTTCCCAGTGTAGTGACTGTGTTCGCAGTGTAGTGACAGTGTTCCCAATGTAGGCACTGTGTTTCCAGTGTAGGCAATGTGTTCCCAGTGTAGTGACTGTGTTCGCAGTGTAGTGACAGTGTTCCCAATGTAGGCACTGTGTTTCCAGTGTAGGCAATGTGTTGCCATTGTAGGCACTGCGTTTCCAGTGCGAACACAGTGCCTACACTGGGAACACTGTCACTACACTGGGAACGCAGTGCCTACAATGGGAACACATTGCCTACACTGGGAACACAGTGAATACACTGGCAACACTGTCACTACACTGGCAACTGTCACTACACTGGCAACACTGTCACTACACTGGCAACACGGTCACTAGATTTGTAATGCGGTCACAACACAGGAAACAGCCAGAAATAGGGGGGGGGGTGAACTACAGTCAGGATCATCATTCCGTCTGTGGAAGCACTAGAGATAAGGTCATCAACAATCAGTCTGTCCGAGACCCAAGCCAAGTGTTTATGAACCCATGCCGACACCGAGGAGCAGGGGGGGGGGGAGAGAGAGGTGTTTCCTGCAGCGACACAAATCAAGACAAACTGACTTCAAACTTCGTGAAATATCGCCCAAACTACCTTAACATGTTATCTCATGCAGCAAAGTTATGTCTTTCAAAGTTTCAGGATTTAGCAAGGACAACTCGTAATTCCTGCCCATCGTCGCCCCCACCCCTCCCCCCTCACTCAAAGAAGCATGGACTAAGCCTCGGGCCTGCCTCCCACCGCTGTAACTAACAGATTCCTGGTGGTAACAAATTGGTTATAACGAGTACAATAACACTTTCAAATGTAGTTCCACCTTCAAAGAGAGGTTCTATAGGCACTTACCTGTCAAGTTTTAGCAATGACAGCGCATATATTATAACCATTTTGAGGTATTTGGTGATAATCTGACACTGTGTGACCTGCCGCAAATCTGGTGAAAACGGCGGGCAACGACTTCGTGTAGGTTACACACCAATAAAAACCATCCCCATGTTAAGTATCGGACAAATCCAAACTTTCAACTTCATGCTAGACAAAAAACGGTAGGGGAACATGGGGTAAAATGACCCATCGGGGTCATATGGCCCACCACAATATCGCGCTATTGCGGTGCTGCCACCTGTATTGAAGCGTGTTATATTTCTTCCTGTTATCATGTTACGTGATACCTTAACAAATCTACATGGGCGCTGAAGCAGACATCTGATTCTGGGCTGTTGACATCTATGGTAAACACTGGTAGGAAGTTGAACTCAGTGGATACTAGCTTGGGGGAAAAGTTTGATAAAATAACTCGATCAAAGATAATTCCAAGTCAAGCCCCAAACGTAAATCCGACGCGGAATATACTGCGCCGTATTTTTCACACAGCGGTCAAATGTTAAGGGTAATAACAGGGGCAAAATGACCCACGCTTCTTGGGGCAAAATGACCCAGTGGGCCGTCTGACCAACATCCAATTTAATATGTATACTCCAACAGAAACGATTATCTTTAGCAAACTGGATGATATGTCGACTGAATCGGAACATCTTTGATGATCACGAATATGCTAGAAGAAGAAAACGATGTGCGTCATAGGGTGCGGCAAGGCCCGGCTGATTTCGAGAAGTCAGAAACCTAGGAGACAGCTAAGGGTCATTCCTTCCAGCAGCTTGTCAGGATAAGATGCAGATAGGTGGGGTGGGGGGGGGCACTATTATACAAATCTGGTGGTGGGGTTCCGCGGATGCCTTGATGCCTGAGAGAGCGGATATTTGTGATAAGAAAAATAAGCCCATAAAGCGAATATTTTAAAACTTGCAATCGGTGGGGGGGGGGGGGCGCTTTCCAATTTGCGTTGATTGAGCGGATTTTGGCTGTGAAAAAGGGGGGGCTAGGTATTGAATACCCCCCCCCCTTCCCCCGCCCGGGCGGATCCAAAAAAGCTCGATAGGGGAGGCCGGTTTCAGGGTCGGATCCAGATATGCTGGATAGGGGGGGGGGGCGGTTTTGATTTTCATATGGTAGATGGTTTAAATTATATAAATTTCGGCCCTACAAAGGGTCGGCTCCACTTGGATCCGCCCCAGCCCCGGGTCTGTTCAACACTAGGACTTCGCATGAAAGAGGAGTTCTACGCCTCATATGGCGTAAATTTTGCACTGCAAAATGGCAAAGAGTGGGGGAAGGGGTGTCCCCCCCCCACCCGATCTGCCTCTGCTGACGTAACCGTTATTTGTAATTTCTGTGTGTGATCCTGCTGGGTCAAACTATTCCAGAGAGTTAGAAGTTTGCCTTCTTAGGCTGTTCAGTTAACATGCTGAAATAATGTGCTGACCATTGGCTCCTTTTAAAGCACTGCTTGTCCCACCCCCCCCCCCCCCCACCCCAAAATGCAAATAAAGTGAAGGTGGTCATTTTGCCCCATGTTCCCCTACCCATGTTTGACTATATGGGCCATGGGAAATTATAGAGCAAGTATCCAGCTTTGTTTTAAAAACCAACAAAACATAAGTTCACGTGCGATATTTTTTAGTTACAGCCCACATTATGATACCCCCCCCCCACCCCACCCACACCCGCCGCAAATTAGACACGCAGCGAATCAGCATGTGATGAGGTCGACCGAACCACACCCCCATAACATCCGCATGCATGATTACATACGCCACAGATTAATGCAACAGGCAGTAATCTAGCCACACAATGGTAAGAAGAAACAATATATATAAAGACACAAACAACCAGTAACCATATAACTCTGATATACCAATATATTTTACGCACTACTTGACAGTATATACTTTTTCTACATACGCACCACCTATTACTCCAGCTATTGGTGTGTAACCTGTACGGAGGCCCCCAGTACAAGGTGCCATATGCAGTTGGCCAGCAATAGCCAATACTCTTCCACTCAAGTGTAACCAGTAATCATATATCGACAACCACCAGAGGGCGTTGCGGATCTTTTTATTGTGCAATCTTCACATAGAGGGCGCACTAGATTCCCGTAGCCCTACTCGCCGAAAGACTAAGAAGCTATAAAATCTAATTTAGCTAATTTAGCGAGTGTAACTTTATGAGCAATGACAATAGTCGTTATAGTCACGGCGACTATTAGTTGCTCTTAGTGTAGTGCAGCCACCTACGTACAACTAGTTTCCAGGCAATATTATTTCACTAATGCTGGCACTGTAGTAGTTATGATCAATCAAAATTATCATGGTCTTTTCAGTCAGGACAAGCGGTAACTTTTATGAGCTGCCCGTACAAGACGTCAGTGATACAAATGGAGAGGGATGTCACCACTTTGTGGTACGGTAAAATATTATGAAAATAGGTCCTTCAGACGAACAAAAGCAAGATTAAACACTGGAAACTCCATGCAATTTCATAATTTATTGCTTGCACATACATAAATAGATTTCAAATAAATTTACAGACAATCACATTTTACATCCATCATAGTAACATGGGTTCACAAACTACACAGAGTACTTTTCTACAGGAAAAAAAACAGCTTCTATAACATATTTCAGCGTATGTTTGAATTTCCTGTCACAGCCAGACCACATATTCCTGGAGACTGAATGAAGCGGCCGCTAGATAGTGGGCCGACAAGAAGGGATAAGATCACATCAGGTACCGAATTACATACTATATTCTCCAAGGGCGATATTTAACGCTATGCCTTGCTTGTTCAGCAAGTCATGTTCAACGCTTTGTAGATTTTCACCAGGCGATTACCGTCAAAGTTCTTTTTCTAGGTAAAAGGAAACGTACAGGAGGTGTATTCAATGCATATTCTAACCATCAAGAGATGAGTAAAGTTTTCGGAGATTGTCACATAATTAATATGGAAAAAGCGCCATTTTTGTCATTGAAAATAAAATCAATTATCTGCTTAGCCTTCACAAGCTTGAACTGTCATTAAAATACCTTTACATAGCAGGTTATATAGATAATAATTTGTCGCAGTTGCGTCTCATACATGAATATACTTCTGTTCTAAAAACCGATATATTGCAGTTTGCACGTGCGACGAGGTTTGGCTACCTCTCAGCTCGAGCGCCCCCTTGATGTGTTCATCGTCATGACTAGGCTGGTTACTAAGTCTTCATGATTAGCAGTAACTAACAACACGCAACAACGCAGTACAATATAAAAGCATACTACCACGTGTTCGCTAAGCGACAGGGTTCGAACGGAGTAGGTCACACATGCCCGCCAATGCAAAGACCCGGCTCCAATGAGGTGACGTATACGACACTATATAGGTCTCCAGTGCCGCGATCATACATCGAAATGGAACTTTTCCATTCCAATATTTACTTTCCGGTGTTCTAAATGTCTTCTAAAATCGAATTATAATAGAACGCAAGCACCAACAGCACAGATTCAAACTCAAGTTCTCCCGAACCCTAATTATTGATAATTGAAGCGATTCGCAAGCGACAGAAACCGGTTTTGGTTGTGAACATAATCCTTTTCCGCGCGAAAAACTTTCCACTATTCAGACCGGAATTCCCAGGAGAGAAAGTAATTTCCGGAACATCCAGTTCACGATGAAACATAGGCCAATTCAATTACTGGGTGAAAAAAACAAAAAACAACAGGATTCTTCACATGTGGCTGAACGTTGCCAAGTCAACGCAGGAGCTACGATATAAATACGAATCATTTCTTATTCCGGGGAAACGGTTTCCATCTCTCTCTCGTATACGTGCTAAGCACAGCTAAGGTAAAATGACCACAAATAATGACCTAGACAGCTACAGCGTTTCCAGTGGGCAGTATTTACAATAAACAATTCGTAGTTTGACCTTTGTACACATTAAGTTACAGAAATACACAAACTCACATTACTAATCCGAGTGTGAGTTGGGACCATGCACTGATAGCAACTCGGGATTTCTGTAGCATTGTAACGAGACTATTAACAATACTTCGTTCTCATCCCTAGACATCATACAACTAAATTGGGATATGAAAGGGGCTGGGGTAGGGAGGGGCAGGAGGATGCTTTAATAAAATGCAAAGTTCTATCGCCATAATGGAACAAAGTCAGACTGGGCTCTTTATCCGGCACAGACGTAAATCCGTGCACGAGTCGGGTCAGAACCCACCAAGATCTCACTTCCAACTGGAGTAGAATATATGGGATGTTTAGTGGGACGCCATCTGGTTATAAATGCCCAGATCCGACAGATTCATTGTCCTTACTGTAGTAAACCTTTAGGAAACAACGATCTACCTTGAAGAAATAAAGCGGAACAATTTCTTGTATTTTGTCTCGTAGAACTTCTCCACAAAGATCTCTTCCATAAATAACTAAGCATTCACCAGTAATGTCTGTAAAGATATGGCGCACGGTCCCTCGACATTTAGAAATAAACTCTAATGGATCACGGAGACTACGCGACTATCGAGTCGACGCAACGCCAAATTGGCGTACGACAACGAACCCAAAGTCGGCATCCATTCGAAGGGGACCACGCGTTTTTTCCCCCCTTTTGCCATCAGAGTAACCTCACGCAAGCCAGCAAGACGAGACGAGACGACTCCGTACACGTAATACCAATGAACAATAACAGTGCCAGCGTTGGTCGTTGCGTCGTTGCTTCAGACCCAGTTACTTACATGTCACCGCAAAGTAGTACAGTTTTTGTTGTCGATTGTACATCGGGTAAAACAAACTAAAATAGCTCTTACAACACCGATAGGACTAGGAGGTGCAAACACGTTAGTGGCCACACATCGGCCCCCGCTGCAACTTTCGCTCCATCAGTTATGTAACATATATATATATATATATATATATATATATATACCACTTTAGACCTTGTGCAAGGTTAATTGGAGACCTACAGGATATTGGTTCTTACAACAAGTGCGGAAGAAAATAATACTGCATTTAAATAGCAGTCAACGTTTGGGAGATTTCGCTGTCAAGCGTTCGAATATACGTCACATGACAACGCCGCGTCCATCAGTCTCCATGGCGACGGACGGATAACGCTCAGGAGAAACTAACTCAACCCCAGAGAGATCATTCTGACATCCTAACGCACTGCCCAACTCCCTAACGACACTGTTTACGTTTCACATCACAGTTCGACATAAATATATGTACAGTTTATGTTCACGTCAGGCGACTTTACATGTACCTGGAGGTTGATGGTTATTTCGGTTCGTCGCGGGGTGCTGTCAGCGCTATAGGCGTCAAAGTTGAAATGAATCGTAAAACTGGGTGAAATAAGTAAAACTTGATGATGGGATGTTTTTGTGACATGCCTCGAGGCTTGCACTCTTAATGGCCAGCCAACCTACCGGCGGAATAGTTCCAGACCCAAGTCCGAATTTCTTCAGCGTACTTAAAATCTTATTTAGACCAACAACAAACCAGTGTTGAAGAGCCCCAGGCATCACCGCGTACTGGATCATTCATGCCAGTAGCGCCAGTTGCATCCCCATCTGAGAGGCAATTTGGGTGTTTACCTCAAATTGGCTGAGGTGTTCGTATACACAAGGATTTTCCCGAGCCTAAAGTTTATCGGGCTCGTCTGAGTTTCGGGAATTAAACGACTCCTACATGCGTTTTCCACGGCTTTTCGGGTAAGCAGATAAACCGGGCTCTTCGATGCTGGGAACCCGTATGCTAATCATACCCCATAAAACAAAATGTGAAAAGCGAAATATCACTTACACGATCGAATAATTCAATATTACCAATACATACATGATCATTACGCAAGAGGCTATTGTTTACAAAGTAAAACTCACGCACAAAAAGATCACCGCCACACGACTTGTGTGTAATTAACACACGACACAACCACAATATTAAGTCCCATTGTAAATAGTTACTTCAGTAAAATACGAGGAAAAACACGTTACCTAATACGCTTCGAGGTACATTCCATCACATGTCCATCCACAATCATCTTTCTCTCTTTTACAATAAAAATAATCTTTCCCTGACCAATCATATTCCAGCCCAATCAACGTCCCCAACCCAGCGTTGCAGTAAATGCTCACAATATTGTTTTTCTTCGCTTCTCGCTGTTTGACACGCTCTCGCCGTTGTGTGACGTCACGATGGCGGGCAACACTACACGATAACGTCATGCTGAAACATTCCAGAAGCGTCACTTAAAGAAGCTAGACCAACATTTCGCTGACAACCTCGGCGTTCTTGGGTACAATCACCATCTTCATAGTGTCTATAAAGTAAATCTGGATGGAAACTTACATACAACATTTAATTCCCCTACAGATACGCCCTTGGCGCCCCCTTTCGGAACAAAAATCTATCGCGGCCAAGTTGTGATATATATATAGATTTATATGGTCAACATAAATAAGATCAGCATATGTTTTTGCACAATTCAGACAACAGCTAAGTTAACATGAATCATTATAATGCCGCAATAGGAACGTAAAACTCTGTCTCCATAATGACGCCAGCTATAACTGGTGATGTCAGATCGGTTTCATTTCCAGATGCTCCATCATCTTAGTGACCAATACATGTATAAAACTATGGGGCTGTCGGACAGTTTCTCAGCCACCGAATGCGTAATAACTAGTGTCCATAAAAGCAGCCTTCCGCGTATAGTTAATTGAAGAGTCTGGCCCCCGTCAAATCTAGCTAAACCTATTAAATCGTTCGGTCAGCGTGACGACGGAACACGTGGTGAGGTGGTAGGTTGACGGGAAGACGCAGGGACAAGGTAGGCCGCACCTATACGGACCGCATGGGTAAGTCGCTATACCTGGTCGTACCACCGATATGATGGAGAGCGCCAAGCCCAGTCACAGACGTCGTCATAACGGCCGTTCTAGGGGTACCAGGCCGCATTATAGGAGTTCTACAACACGCAAACATGGCAACCATCCTATCGCGGCGATGGGCTTTTGGAAATTCTGCGCAGTTACCTAGCGAATCTGTCGGATTAAACTGATGGCATAGGATCTAGCCTGGGGATTATTGTCTGCATCAAGTAAAGCTACAAGTGCAATTCCCACCCCCCCACCCCCCCACCCCCCCCCCCCCTTCACAGACAGACAACTTGGCGGTGGTTTTATGGACGTAACTGCAAATGACTTCGTCTAAGAAGAATTAAATAATATTTCTGCTGGGTAAAGTCAGACACGCGGGGCGAGGTTCGACATGGCACATAAGGTCGGTTAATTAACGAACAGCACGGGGCGCTGGGATTGGAGAGCACCCCCCCCCCCCGCTATACGACAACTCAAGACTTTAAAAAACACGCGCTTACAGGCTTCACATAGCAACCGTGGTATATATATCAGTGGCGGAGACTTGAGACGAGCAGTGAACATGGGAGCTCTCCCCCGCCATGGGAGGACGCGGACTAACGACGAAATGCTGACGATGAGACGACTCCCTTTGACTGGCTGCTTGAAGAAGTGACGCCGCTATACGTACGGACGTACGTACGTAACCCTCCAAATATTGTTCGTAGTCTATCTTTACATGTGCTGTACTGTGTTTTGTCTTACTCTGAATGTGAACCAAGATCAAAGTCCAGATCAAGATGATGATCGAAGTCAAGCCGAGACCGTTTCGAAGATGGATTCTTTGATGATCTCGCCGAAGTTCTGAGTGCCGTTGGACTGCTCGGCGCTGTTGGGGCTGTCCATCCCGGCGCTGTTGACGGCTGCCTCCTGCCGCGGGGTGAGGGAGTCGACCACCTCTTTAGGTCGGCGCATCGCCTCCTCCTCCGTCATCAAGTCGAACTGGTCCACGGGCTGCACCCTCTGGGCGGCGGGGAAGCCGTACAGCTCCTCGGAGGGCTCCCCGCCGCCGGCCCCCGGCGCGGGCGGGGCACCCCCCGTGCCGCAGTGAAACGACGCCACCGCCGAACGCCGGCTCGGATGGGCTGATGAAGAATCGAAGGCGCCGGCCGAGCCGCTGTAGGTTGAGGGGCACGTCGAGGAGTCGACGGCTCGCCGAGCTGGGGATTTAAGCTCCAGGTAGCGGGGCGTCTCCTCGTCCTCGTCTTCCTCCTCTTCCTCACCCTCTTCTCCCTCCTCCGCCTCCTCCTCCTCCTCCTCCGCCTCCTCCTCCTCCGCATCGTTGGCGTCGCCGGCTTTCGCCACGTGGTCGGCCATAGAATGGTCCCCGCCGCTGCCGCTCTCCAGGGTCGCTGTACCGGCGGCTGATCCAGACGTGGACGCGTTGCCGGGGTAACCAGCCGCGGCGGCGACACCTGTCGAGCAGCTGAGATCCAAATACTGCCGGTCAGGGCTTTGGTGCGGGGAGTGGGTGGGGTTGTTATTATGAGAGGGGGCGTTTAATAGCTCCATCGTCGGGCTGACGCGTCCGTTGGTACCCCGAGCGTCAATCCCATGGCCGTCGCCGCGTCCCCCGGCACCCGCGCCGCCACCCCCGCTCTGCCCCTCGCAGCCGCCGCCATGGTTACCGGCGCTGGGGTCGTGGTTACCGGCGCTGGGGTCGCCGCCGATGCCGTCGCACGGTTGCCCCCTCATGGACCCCCCCAGCGCCTCGTCAGACTGATGGCAGTGCTGAGAATGGTGGTGGTGATGGTGGCGCCCCTGGTGGTTGGCGTACACGGAGAAGTCTGTCGGGGCGTGCTGGGGGTAGGCCGAGACCGGCCTGGCGGGCATCGACACCGGGTAGCCACCGTCCCCCATGTACGGCCCTTCGTGGTGGCCGCTGAGGCCGTGCTCGTGGAGGCTCTTGGAGTACTGGTGGCAGTAGGCGGCGGCCTGCTGTGTACCCCAGGCCCCCGAGGGTCCGCCAGCCACAGCCTGGGGAGACGGCTGGCCTCCGCCCCCACCACCACCACCACCATTCCCGCCACCCCCGCCATAACCGGGGAAGCGAATCGGGTTGAGAATTTCTGATATGGGTTCCAATTTGTAGCCAGCTACCGAATTACTGAGATCCATGTATTTCTGCTCGGCAGAGACCGTGTTGGGCCCGAAGTCTTGGGGGCCTTGAGGGGGTATGCACGGGTACCCGGGGCCCTGCTGCTGGCCGGCGGCCGGGTGGTGGTGGTGGTGGTGGTGGTGGTGCTGCCCCGGGCCGACGACGCGACCGCCGACCCCATCGCCCGGTTTCCGCGGCTCGCCGCCTTCCCCGACCCCGGCCGGGTCCGCCGCCATCTCGTAGGCGGCGGGCGGGTCGTGGTGGAAGCCGGGGCCGTCCAGCGGCGGGTTGAGGGTGCTGCTGGCGTTGGCCGTGGCCGTGGCCGTGGCGATGGCGTTAGCGGTGGCTGTGGCCAGATCCTCGCCGCCCGTGTCGCTAGCCTCGCTGGAACAGTCGCTGCTCTCCGAGTACGAGCTCTCCTCCTTGGGGAACTGGTACATCATCGTCGTGTTCTCCGCGTTGTACGCCTCCTCGTCGTCGCTGAACAGCATCACCTGCGGCAGCGACTCCCCCGGGTTGCTGACGGTCGGCAGGCCTTCGTGGTGCGGGGGCATCGCCACCCCGGCGCCGCCGCCGCCGCCGCCGCCGCCGCCACCGCCGCCGCTACAGCCGCCCCCAGCGCTGGCCCCGCCCACCCCAGGAGACCCAGACCCCGACCCTGACCCCGACCCGGACACCGCCGGGCAGAAGGTCGGCCGGCCCGGCACCGAGGGTCCCAGACAGGCCGATGACGACGAGGAGATGTTGTCCAGCTCGGCACCGGAACCTGATCCCGAACCGGAACTGGCCGGGCTGGCTCCGAAGTGCGACTCCCGCAGGATGATGTCACTGAGCTCCCCCTTTTGGCAATCCCGGCAACTACCACGCTCCGTGCTGTTATACACATCCATCGTCATGCCACCGGGACCAGGACTGGGACTAGATCCGGGTCCGTGTCCGGGGCTAGATCCGGGACTGGAACGCTGCACGGACGACGCCAGCACCGCCGGCGGCGGGGATGAGAAACATTCCGGATTCCCATTCATCCCCTCATCCTCATTGTCCAGCCTCCCGGATTCGCTCTCCGACTCGCTCCTGCCGCCGCCGCCGCCGCCGCCACCACCACCCCCACCACCCCCGGGTCCCCCTCCCGCGCCCCCATCCCCGACCTCGCCGGCCGACTTCTCCTGCACGCCCACCAACCCCCAGCAATCCTTCTTCTCCATCTCGAGCCGCATGACGGTGTGGATGAAGTGAGTCCGGACGCGGATCGGGTTGAACTCGATGCGCCCATACAGGTTCTTGCAGCCGTCCTTGCTGCAGCCGCAGGGGAAGGACAGCCGGTCCACCTGGCACTTGATGCCCGCCTGGCTGCAGATGCACGTCTCCGGGTCGCAGACGACTTTGCAGTCGCAGCCGCAGACCTCGCGCGAGCTGCGGATCTCCTTGCAGACGTCCTTCTCCAGGTTGTCGATCTTCTTGATGCCGGCCTGGCGCAGCATGACGCGCCGCTGCCGCGTCGACACCGGCTGCAGGAAGTAGTAGTCGTCCGCCGTCAGCTCCTCCTCCTCCGAACTCTCCACGTCCGAGCCGTTGTCGCTGCCGCTGCCGCTACCGCTGCCACTCGTCATCCCGCCATTCGGCGGACACTCGACACCGACGGCTCCGACGGCTCCGGCGTCGACGCCAGGGACAGCGCCACCGCTGCCGCCGCCGCCGACGCCGGGTGACGCCACTGGGCCGGGTGACTTGGGCGGCTGCGGGGCGGTCCGCGGCTTGGCAACGCACGCCGGAAGCGGGATCTTGCTCTGCTGCCGCCGGTCGGACAGGATCTGGCGGTGCAGCGCCCGCTGCAGCTTGGTGTAGTCCGAGATGGAGAAGTACTCAGCCTGCGAGTGCTTGTCGTCCATCCGTGCAAGATAACACAAAGCATTAATACAGGCACATCTCATGATGGGACTTCATTTCCTTCATCAGAGCATACTGACAGTGTTCCCACTGTAGTGACAGTGTACCCAGTGTGGTGACTGTGTTCCCAGTATAGTGACAGTCGTCCCAGTGTAGTGAATCTGTTGCCAGTGTAGTGATAGTGTTCCCAGTGTACGCACTGTGTTCCCAGTGTATTGACTGTGTTCCCAATGTAGGCACTGTGTTCCCAGTGTAGGCACTGTATTCCCAGAGTAGTGACTGTGTTCCCAGTGTAGTAGCTATGTTCACAGTGTAGTGACTGTGTTCCCAATGTAGGCACTGTGTTCCCAGTGTAGGCACTATATTCCCAGAGTAGTCACTGTGATCCCAATATGGTGACAGTGTTCTCACTGTAGTTAATGTGTGCACAGTGCAGTGACTGTGTTCCCAGTGTAGTGAATATCTTCCCAGTGTAGTGACAGTGTTCCCAGTGTAGTGACTATCTTCTCAGTGTAGTGACTATCTCCCCAGTGTAGTGACCGTGTTCCCAGTGTAGTGATTATCTTCCCAGTGTAGTGACCGTGTTCCCAGTGTAGTGACTATCTTCCCAGTGTAGTGACTGTGTTCCCAGTGTAGGCACTGTATTCCCAGAGTAGTGACTGTGTTCGCAGTGTAGTGACAGTATTCCCAGTGTAGGCACTGTGTTCCCAGTGTAGGCAATGTGTTCCCATTGTAGGCACTGCGTTCCCAGTGTAGTGACAGTGTTCCCAGTGTAGGCACTGTGTTCCCAGTGTAGGCACTGTGTTCCCAGTGTAGTGACTGTGTTCCCAATGTAGTGACTGTGTTTCCAGTGTAGTGACTATGTTCCCAGTGTAGTGACCGTGTTCCCAGTGTAGTGACTATGTTCACAGTGTAGTGACTGTCTTCCCAGTGTAGTGACTGTGTTTCCTATGTAGTGACTGTGTTCACAGTGTAGTGACTATGTTCACAGTGTAGTGACTATCTTCCCAGTGTAGTGACAGTGTTCCCAGTGTGGTGATTGTGTTCCCAGTGTAGGCACTGTCTTCCCAGTGTAGTGACTGTGTTTCCTATGTAGTGACTGTGTTCCCAGTGTAGTGACTATGTTCACAGTGTAGTGACTATCTTCCCAGTGTAGTGACAGTGTTCCCAATGTAGTGACTGTGTTTCCAGTGTAGTGACTATGTTCCCAGTGTAGTGACCGTGTTCCCAGTGTAGTGACTATGTTCACAGTGTAGTGACTGTCTTCCCAGTGTAGTGACTGGGTTTCCTATGTAGTGACTGTGTTCCCAGTGTAGTGACTATGTTCACAGTTTAGTGACTATCTTCCCAGTGTAGTGACGGTGTTCCTAGTGTGGTGATTGTGTTCCCAGTGTAGGCACTGTCTTCCCAGTGTAGTGACCGTGTTTCCTATGTAGTGACTGTGTTCTAAGTGTAGTGACTATGTTCACAGTGTAGTGACTGTGTTCCTAGTGTAGTGACTGTGTTCCCAATGTAGCGACTGTGTTCCCAGTGTAGTGACTATCTTTCCAGTGTAGTGACCGTGTTCCCAATGTAGTGACTGTGTTCCCAGTGTAGTGAATATCTTCCCAGTGTAGTGTCAGTGTTCCCAGTGTAGTGACTATCTTCTCAGTGTAGTGACTATCTTCCCAGTGTAGAGACCGTGTTCCCAGTGTAGTGACTATCTTCCCAGTGTAGTGACCGTGTTCCCAGTGTAGTGACTACCTTCCCAGTGTAGTGACTGTGTTCCCAGTGTAGGCACTGTATTCCCAGAGTAGTGACTGTGTTCGCAGTGTAGTGACAGTGTTCCCAGTGTAGGCACTGTGTTCCCAGTGTAGGCAATGTGTTCCCATTGTAGGCACTGCGTTTCCAGTGTAGTGACAGTGTTCCCAGTGTAGGCACTGTGTTCCCAGTGTAGGCACTGTGTTCCCAGTGTAGTGACTGTGTTCCCAATGTAGTGACTGTGTTTCCAGTGTAGTGACTATGTTCCCAGTGTAGTGACCGTGTTCCCAGTGTAGTGACTATGTTCACAGTGTAGTGACTGTCTTCCCAGTGTAGTGACTGTGTTTCCTATGTAGTGACTGTGTTCCCAGTGTAGTGACTATGTTCACAGTGTAGTGACTGTCTTCCCAGTGTAGTGACTGTGTTTCCTATGTAGTGACTGTGTTCCAAGTGTAGTGACTATGTTCACAGTGTAGTGACTATCTTCCCAGTGTAGTGACTATGTTCACAGTGTAGTGACTGTCTTCCCAGTGTAGTGACCGTGTTTCCTATGTAGTGACCGTGTTCCCAGTGTAGTGACTATGTTCACAGTTAAGTGACTATCTTTCCAGTGTAGTGACAGTGTTCCCAGTGTGGTGATTGTGTTCCCAGTGTAAGCACTGTCTTCCCAGTGTAGTGACTGTGTTTCCTATGTGGTGACTGTGTTCCCAGTGTAGTGACTATGTTCACAGTGTAGTGACTATCTTCCCAGTGTAGTGACAGTGTTCCCAATGTAGTGACTGTGTTTCCAGTGTAGTGACTATGTTCCCAGTGTAGTGACCGTCTTCGCAGTGTAGTGACTATGTTCACAGTGTAGTGACTGTCTTCCCAGTGTAGTGACTGTGTTTCCTATGTAGTGACTGTGTTCCCAGTGTAGTGACTATGTTCACAGTGTAGTGACTGTGTTCCCAGTGTAGTGACTGTGTTCCCAATGTAGTGACTGTGTTCCCAGTGTAGTGACCATCTTCCCAGTGTAGTGACCGTGTTTCCAATGTAGTGACTGTGTTCCCAGTGTAGGGAATATCTTCCCAGTGTAGTGACAGTGTTCCCAGTGTAGTGACTATCTTCTCAGTGTAGTGACTATCTTCCCAGTGTAGTGACCGTGTTCCCAGTGTAGTGACAGTGTTCCCAGTGTAAGCACTGTATTCCCAGAGTAGTGACTGTGTTCGCAGTGTAGTGACAGTGTTCCCAGTGTAGGCAATGTGTTCCCATTGCAGGCACTGCGTTCCCAGTGTAGTGACAGTGTTCCCAGTGTAGGCACTGTGTTTCCAGTGTAGGCACTGTGTTCCCAGTGTAGTGACTGTGTTCCCAATGTAGTGACTGTGTTTCCAGTGTAGTGACTATGTTACCAGTGTAGTGACCGTGTCCCCAGTGTAGTGACTATGTTCACAGTGTAGTGACTGTCTTCCCAGTGTAGTGACTGTGTTTCCTATGTAGTGACTCTGTTCCCAGTGTAGTGACTATGTTCACAGTGTAGTGACTATCTTCCCAGTGTAGTGACCGTGTTCCCAGTGTAGTGACTATGTTCCCAGTGTAGTGACTGTGTTCCCAATGTAGTGACTGTGTTCTCAGTGTAGTGACTATGTACATAGTGTAGTGACTGTCTTCCCAGTGTAGTGACGGTGTTTCCTATGTAGTGACTGTGTTCTCAGTGTAGTGACTATGTTCACAGTGTAGTGACTATCTTCCCAGTGTAGTGACCGTGTTCCCAGTGTAGTGACTATGTTCACAGTGTAGTGACTATCTTCCCAGTATAGTGACTGTGTTCCCAGTGTAGGCACTGTATTCCCAGAGTAGTGACTGTGTTCGCAGTGTAGTGACAGTATTCCCAGTGTAGGCACTGTGTTCCCAGTGTAGGCAATGTGTTCCCATTGTAGGCACTGCGTTCCCAGTGTAGTGACAGTGTTCCCAGTGTAGGCACTGTGTTCCCAGTGTAGGCACTGTGTTCCCAGTGTAGTGACTGTGTTCCCAATGTAGTGACTGTGTTTTCAGTGTAGTGACTATGTTCCCAGTGTAGTGACCGTGTTCCCAGTGTAGTGACTATGTTCACAGTGTAGTGACTGTCTTCCCAGTGTAGTGACTGTGTTTCCCATGTAGTGACTGTGTTCCCAGTGTAGTGACTATGTTCACAGTGTAGTGACTGTGTTCCCAGTGTAGGCACTGTGTTCCCAATGTAGTGACTGTGTTCCCAGTGTAGTGACTATCTTCCCAGTGTAGTGACTATCTTCCCAGTGTAGTGACCGTGTTTCCAATGTAGTGACTGTGTTCCCAGTGTAGGGAATATCTTCCCAGTGTAGTGACAGTGTTCCCAGTGTAGTGACTATCTTCTCAGTGTAGTGACTATCTTCCCAGTGTAGTGACCGTGTTCCCAATGTAGTGACTATCTTCCCAGTGTAGTGACCGTGTTCCCAGTGTAGTGACTGTGTTCCCAGTGTAGTGAATATCTTCCCAGTGTGGTGTCAGTGTTCCCAGTGTAGTGACTACCTTCTCAGTGTAGTGACTATCTTCCCAGTGTAGAGACCGTGTTCCCAGTGTAGTGACTATCTTCCCAGTGTAGTGACCGTGTTCAGAGTGTAGTGACTACCTTCCCAGAGTAGTGACTGTGTTCGCAGTGTAGTGACAGTGTTCCCAGTGTAGGCACTGTGTTCCCAGTGTAGGCAATGTGTTCCCATTGTAGGCACTGCGTTCCCAGTGTAGTGACAGTGTTCCCAGTGTAGGCACTGTGTTCCCAGTGTAGGCACTGTGTTCCCAGTGTAGTGACTGTGTTTCCTATGTACTGACTGTGTTCCAAGTGCAGTGACTATGTTCACAGTGTAGTGACTGTGTTCCTAGTGTAGTGACTGTGTTCCCAATGTAGTGACTGTGTTCCCAGTGTAGTGACTATCTTTCCAGTGTAGTGACCGTGTTCCCAATGTAGTGACTGTGTTCCCAGTGTAGTGAATATCTTCCCAGTGTGGTGTCAGTGTTCCCAGTGTAGTGACTACCTTCTCAGTGTAGTGACTATCTTCCCAGTGTAGAGACCGTGTTCCCAGTGTAGTGACTATCTTCCCAGTGTAGTGACCGTGTTCCCAGTGTAGTGACTACCTTCCCAGAGTAGTGACTGTGTTCGCAGTGTAGTGACAGTGTTCCCAGTGTAGGCACTGTGTTCCCAGTGTAGGCAATGTGTTCCCATTGTAGGCACTGCGTTCCCAGTGTAGTGACAGTGTTCCCAGTGTAGGCACTCTGTTCCCAGTGTAGGCACTGTGTTCCCAGTGTAGTGACTGTGTTTCCAGTGTAGTGACTATGTTCCCAGTGTAGTGACCGTGTTCCCAGTGTAGTGACTATGTTCACAGTGTAGTGACTGTCTTCCCAGTGTAGTGACTGTGTTTCCTATGTAGTGACTGTGTTCCCAGTGTAGTGACTATGTTCACAGTGTAGTGACTATCTTCCCAGTGTAGTGACTGTGTTCCCAGTGTGGTGATTGTGTTCCCAGTGTATGCACTGTCTTCCCAGTGTAGTGAATGTGTTTCCTATGTAGTGACTGTGTTCCCGGTGTAGTGACTATGTTCACAGTGTAGTGACTATCTTCCCAGTGTAGTGACAGTGTTCCCAATGTAGTGACTGTGTTTCCAGTGTAGCGACTATGTTCCCAGTGTAGTGACCGTCTTCCCAGTGTAGTGACTATGTTCACAGTGTAGTGACTGTCTTCCCAGTGTAGTGACTGTGTTTCCTATGTAGTGACTGTGTTCCCAGTGTAGTGACTATGTTCACAGTGTAGTGACTGTGTTCCCAGTGTAGTGACTGTGTTCCCAATGTAGTGACTGTGTTCCCAGTGTAGTGACTATCTTCCGAGTGTAGTGACCGTGTTTCCAATGTAGTGACTGTGTTCCCAGTGTAGGGAATATCTTCCCAGTGTAGTGACAGTGTTCCCAGTGTAGTGACTATCTTCTCAGTGTAGTGACTATCTTCCCAGTGTAGTGACCGTGTTCCCAGTGTAGTGACTATCTTCCCAGTGTAGTGACAGTGTTCCCAGTGTAAGCACTGTATTCCCAGAGTAGTGAATGTGTTCGCAGTGTAGTGACAGTGTTCCCAGTGTAGGCACTGTGTTCCCAGTGTAGGCAATGTGTTCCCATTGCAGGCACTGCGTTCCCAGTGTAGTGACAGTGTTCCCAGTGTAGGCACTGTGTTTCCAGTGTAGGCACTGTGTTCCCAGTGTAGTGACTGTGTTCCCAATGTAGTGACTGTGTTTCCAGTGTAGTGACTATGTTCCCAGTGTAGTGACTATCTTCCCAGTGTAGTGACTATGTTCACAGTGTAGTGACTGTCTTCCCAGTGTAGTGACCGTGTTTCCTATGTAGTGACCGTGTTCCCAGTGTAGTGACTATGTTCACAGTTAAGTGACTATCTTTCCAGTGTAGTGACAGTGTTCCCAGTGTGGTGATTGTGTTCCCAGTGTAAGCACTGTCTTCCCAGTGTAGTGACTGTGTTTTCTATGTGGTGACTGTGTTCCCAGTGTAGTGACTATGTTCACAGTGTAGTGACTATCTTCCCAGTGTAGTGACAGTGTTCCCAATGTAGTGACTGTGTTTCCAGTGTAGCGACTATGTTCCCAGTGTAGTGACCGTCTTCGCAGTGTAGTGACTATGTTCACAGTGTAGTGACTGTCTTCCCAGTGTAGTGACTGTGTTTCCTATGTAGTGACTGTGTTCCCAGTGTAGTGACTATGTTCACAGTGTAGTGACTGTGTTCCCAGTGTAGTGACTGTGTTTCCTATGTAGTGACTCTGTTCCCAGTGTAGTGACCATCTTCCCAGTGTAGTGACCGTGTTTCCAATGTAGTGACTGTGTTCCCAGTGTAGGGAATATCTTCCCAGTGTAGTGACAGTGTTCCCAGTGTAGTGACTATCTTCTCAGTGTAGTGACTATCTTCCCAGTGTAGTGACCGTGTTCCCAGTGTAGTGACAGTGTTCCCAGTGTAAGCACTGTATTCCCAGAGTAGTGACTGTGTTCGCAGTGTAGTGACAGTGTTCCCAGTGTAGGCACTGTGTTCCCAGTGTAGGCAATGTGTTCCCATTGCAGGCACTGCGTTCCCAGTGTAGTGACAGTGTTCCCAGTGTAGGCACTGTGTTTCCAGTGTAGGCACTGTGTTCCCAGTGTAGTGACTGTGTTCCCAATGTAGTGACTGTGTTTCCAGTGTAGTGACTATGTTACCAGTGTAGTGACCGTGTCCCCAGTGTAGTGACTATATTCACAGTGTAGTGACTGTCTTCCCAGTGTAGTGACTGTGTTTCCTATGTAGTGACTCTGTTCCCAGTGTAGTGACTATGTTCACAGTGTAGTGACTATCTTCCCAGTGTAGTGACCGTGTTCCCAGTGTAGTGACTATGTTCCCAGTGTGGTGACTGTGTTCCCAATGTAGTGACTGTGTTCTCAGTGTAGTGACTATGTACATAGTGTAGTGACTGTCTTCCCAGTGTAGTGACGGTGTTTCCTATGTAGTGACTGTGTTCTCAGTGTAGTGACTATGTTCACAGTGTAGTGACTATCTTCCCAGTGTAGTGACCGTGTTCCCAGTGTAGTGACTATGTTCACAGTGTAGTGACTATCTTCCCAGTGTAGTGACTGTGTTCCCAGTGTAGGCACTGTATTCCCAGAGTAGTGACTGTGTTCGCAGTGTAGTGACAGTATTCCCAGTGTAGGCACTGTGTTCCCAGTGTAGGCAATGTGTTCCCATTGTAGGCACTGCGTTCCCAGTGTAGTGACAGTGTTCCCAGTGTAGGCACTGTGTTCCCAGTGTAGGCACTGTGTTCCCAGTGTAGTGACTGTGTTCCCAATGTAGTGACTGTGTTTTCAGTGTAGTGACTATGTTCCCAGTGTAGTGACCGTGTTCCCAGTGTAGTGACTATGTTCACAGTGTAGTGACTGTCTTCCCAGTGTAGTGACTGTGTTTCCCATGTAGTGACTGTGTTCCCAGTGTAGTGACTATGTTCACAGTGTAGTGACTGTGTTCCCAGTGTAGGCACTGTGTTCCCAATGTAGTGACTGTGTTCCCAGTGTAGTGACTATCTTCCCAGTGTAGTGACTATCTTCCCAGTGTAGTGACCGTGTTTCCAATGTAGTGACTGTGTTCCCAGTGTAGGGAATATCTTCCCAGTGTAGTGACAGTGTTCCCAGTGTAGTGACTATCTTCTCAGTGTAGTGACTATCTTCCCAGTGTAGTGACCGTGTTCCCAATGTAGTGACTATCTTCCCAGTGTAGTGACCGTGTTCCCAGTGTAGTGACTGTGTTCCCAGTGTAGTGAATATCTTCCCAGTGTGGTGTCAGTGTTCCCAGTGTAGTGACTACCTTCTCAGTGTAGTGACTATCTTCCCAGTGTAGAGACCGTGTTCCCAGTGTAGTGACTATCTTCCCAGTGTAGTGACCGTGTTCAGAGTGTAGTGACTACCTTCCCAGAGTAGTGACTGTGTTCGCAGTGTAGTGACAGTGTTCCCAGTGTAGGCACTGTGTTCCCAGTGTAGGCAATGTGTTCCCATTGTAGGCACTGCGTTCCCAGTGTAGTGACAGTGTTCCCAGTGTAGGCACTGTGTTCCCAGTGTAGGCACTGTGTTCCCAGTGTAGTGACTGTGTTTCCTATGTACTGACTGTGTTCCAAGTGCAGTGACTATGTTCACAGTGTAGTGACTGTGTTCCTAGTGTAGTGACTGTGTTCCCAATGTAGTGACTGTGTTCCCAGTGTAGTGACTATCTTTCCAGTGTAGTGACCGTGTTCCCAATGTAGTGACTGTGTTCCCAGTGTAGTGAATATCTTCCCAGTGTGGTGTCAGTGTTCCCAGTGTAGTGACTACCTTCTCAGTGTAGTGACTATCTTCCCAGTGTAGAGACCGTGTTCCCAGTGTAGTGACTATCTTCCCAGTGTAGTGACCGTGTTCCCAGTGTAGTGACTACCTTCCCAGAGTAGTGACTGTGTTCGCAGTGTAGTGACAGTGTTCCCAGTGTAGGCACTGTGTTCCCAGTGTAGGCAATGTGTTCCCATTGTAGGCACTGCGTTCCCAGTGTAGTGACAGTGTTCCCAGTGTAGGCACTGTGTTCCCAGTGTAGGCACTGTGTTCCCAGTGTAGTGACTGTGTTTCCAGTGTAGTGACTATGTTCCCAGTGTAGTGACCGTGTTCCCAGTGTAGTGACTATGTTCACAGTGTAGTGACTGTCTTCCCAGTGTAGTGACTGTGTTTCCTATGTAGTGACTGTGTTCCCAGTGTAGTGACTATGTTCACAGTGTAGTGACTATCTTCCCAGTGTAGTGACTGTGTTCCCAGTGTGGTGATTGTGTTCCCAGTGTATGCACTATCTTCCCAGTGTAGTGAATGTGTTTCCTATGTAGTGACTGTGTTCCCGGTGTAGTGACTATGTTCACAGTGTAGTGACTATCTTCCCAGTGTAGTGACAGTGTTCCCAATGTAGTGACTGTGTTTCCAGTGTAGCGACTATGTTCCCAGTGTAGTGACCGTCTTCCCAGTGTAGTGACTATGTTCACAGTGTAGTGACTGTCTTCCCAGTGTAGTGACTGTGTTTCCTATGTAGTGACTGTGTTCCCAGTGTAGTGACTATGTTCACAGTGTAGTGACTGTGTTCCCAGTGTAGTGACCGTGTTTCCAATGTAGTGACTGTGTTCCCAGTGTAGGGAATATCTTCCCAGTGTAGTGACAGTGTTCCCAGTGTAGTGACTATCTTCTCAGTGTAGTGACTATCTTCCCAGTGTAGTGACCGTGTTCCCAGTGTAGTGACTATCTTCCCAGTGTAGTGACAGTGTTCCCAGTGTAAGCACTGTATTCCCAGAGTAGTGAATGTGTTCGCAGTGTAGTGACAGTGTTCCCAGTGTAGGCACTGTGTTCCCAGTGTAGGCAATGTGTTCCCATTGTAGGCACTGCGTTCCCAGTGTAGTGACAGTGTTCCCAGTGTAGGCACTGTGTTCCCAGTGTAGGCACTGTGTTCCCAGTGTAGTGACTGTGTTTCCTATGTACTGACTGTGTTCCAAGTGCAGTGACTATGTTCACAGTGTAGTGACTGTCTTCCCAGTGTAGTGACTGTGTTTCCTATGTAGTGACTCTGTTCCCAGTGTAGTGACTATGTTCACAGTGTAGTGACTATCTTCCCAGTGTAGTGACCGTGTTCCCAGTGTAGTGACTATGTTCCCAGTGTGGTGACTGTGTTCCCAATGTAGTGACTGTGTTCTCAGTGTAGTGACTATGTACATAGTGTAGTGACTGTCTTCCCAGTGTAGTGACGGTGTTTCCTATGTAGTGACTGTGTTCTCAGTGTAGTGACTATGTTCACAGTGTAGTGACTATCTTCCCAGTGTAGTGACCGTGTTCCCAGTGTAGTGACTATGTTCACAGTGTAGTGACTATCTTCCCAGTGTAGTGACTGTGTTCCCAGTGTAGGCACTGTATTCCCAGAGTAGTGACTGTGTTCGCAGTGTAGTGACAGTATTCCCAGTGTAGGCACTGTGTTCCCAGTGTAGGCAATGTGTTCCCATTGTAGGCACTGCGTTCCCAGTGTAGTGACAGTGTTCCCAGTGTAGGCACTGTGTTCCCAGTGTAGGCACTGTGTTCCCAGTGTAGTGACTGTGTTCCCAATGTAGTGACTGTGTTTTCAGTGTAGTGACTATGTTCCCAGTGTAGTGACCGTGTTCCCAGTGTAGTGACTATGTTCACAGTGTAGTGACTGTCTTCCCAGTGTAGTGACTGTGTTTCCCATGTAGTGACTGTGTTCCCAGTGTAGTGACTATGTTCACAGTGTAGTGACTGTGTTCCCAGTGTAGGCACTGTGTTCCCAATGTAGTGACTGTGTTCCCAGTGTAGTGACTATCTTCCCAGTGTAGTGACTATCTTCCCAGTGTAGTGACCGTGTTTCCAATGTAGTGACTGTGTTCCCAGTGTAGGGAATATCTTCCCAGTGTAGTGACAGTGTTCCCAGTGTAGTGACTATCTTCTCAGTGTAGTGACTATCTTCCCAGTGTAGTGACCGTGTTCCCAATGTAGTGACTATCTTCCCAGTGTAGTGACCGTGTTCCCAGTGTAGTGACTGTGTTCCCAGTGTAGTGAATATCTTCCCAGTGTGGTGTCAGTGTTCCCAGTGTAGTGACTACCTTCTCAGTGTAGTGACTATCTTCCCAGTGTAGAGACCGTGTTCCCAGTGTAGTGACTATCTTCCCAGTGTAGTGACCGTGTTCAGAGTGTAGTGACTACCTTCCCAGAGTAGTGACTGTGTTCGCAGTGTAGTGACAGTGTTCCCAGTGTAGGCACTGTGTTCCCAGTGTAGGCAATGTGTTCCCATTGTAGGCACTGCGTTCCCAGTGTAGTGACAGTGTTCCCAGTGTAGGCACTGTGTTCCCAGTGTAGGCACTGTGTTCCCAGTGTAGTGACTGTGTTTCCTATGTACTGACTGTGTTCCAAGTGCAGTGACTATGTTCACAGTGTAGTGACTGTGTTCCTAGTGTAGTGACTGTGTTCCCAATGTAGTGACTGTGTTCCCAGTGTAGTGACTATCTTTCCAGTGTAGTGACCGTGTTCCCAATGTAGTGACTGTGTTCCCAGTGTAGTGAATATCTTCCCAGTGTGGTGTCAGTGTTCCCAGTGTAGTGACTACCTTCTCTGTGTAGTGACTATCTTCCCAGTGTAGAGACCGTGTTCCCAGTGTAGTGACTATCTTCCCAGTGTAGTGACCGTGTTCCCAGTGTAGTGACTACCTTCCCAGAGTAGTGACTGTGTTCGCAGTGTAGTGACAGTGTTCCCAGTGTAGGCACTGTGTTCCCAGTGTAGGCAATGTGTTCCCATTGTAGGCACTGCGTTCCCAGTGTAGTGACAGTGTTCCCAGTGTAGGCACTGTGTTCCCAGTGTAGGCACTGTGTTCCCAGTGTAGTGACTGTGTTTCCAGTGTAGTGACTATGTTCCCAGTGTAGTGACCGTGTTCCCAGTGTAGTGACTATGTTCACAGTGTAGTGACTGTCTTCCCAGTGTAGTGACTGTGTTTCCTATGTAGTGACTGTGTTCCCAGTGTAGTGACTATGTTCACAGTGTAGTGACTATCTTCCCAGTGTAGTGACTGTGTTCCCAGTGTGGTGATTGTGTTCCCAGTGTATGCACTATCTTCCCAGTGTAGTGAATGTGTTTCCTATGTAGTGACTGTGTTCCCGGTGTAGTGACTATGTTCACAGTGTAGTGACTATCTTCCCAGTGTAGTGACAGTGTTCCCAATGTAGTGACTGTGTTTCCAGTGTAGCGACTATGTTCCCAGTGTAGTGACCGTCTTCCCAGTGTAGTGACTATGTTCACAGTGTAGTGACTGTCTTCCCAGTGTAGTGACTGTGTTTCCTATGTAGTGACTGTGTTCCCAGTGTAGTGACTATGTTCACAGTGTAGTGACTGTGTTCCCAGTGTAGTGACTGTGTTCCCAATGTAGTGACTGTGTTCCCAGTGTAGTGACTATCTTCCGAGTGTAGTGACCGTGTTTCCAATGTAGTGACTGTGTTCCCAGTGTAGGGAATATCTTCCCAGTGTAGTGACAGTGTTCCCAGTGTAGTGACTATCTTCTCAGTGTAGTGACTATCTTCCCAGTGTAGTGACCGTGTTCCCAGTGTAGTGACTATCTTCCCAGTGTAGTGACAGTGTTCCCAGTGTAAGCACTGTATTCCCAGAGTAGTGAATGTGTTCGCAGTGTAGTGACAGTGTTCCCAGTGTAGGCACTGTGTTCCCAGTGTAGGCAATGTGTTCCCATTGCAGGCACTGCGTTCCCAGTGTAGTGACAGTGTTCCCAGTGTAGGCACTGTGTTTCCAGTGTAGGCACTGTGTTCCCAGTGTAGTGACTGTGTTCCCAATGTAGTGACTGTGTTTCCAGTGTAGTGACTATGTTCCCAGTGTAGTGAACGTGTCCCCAGTGTAGTGACTATGTTCACAGTGTAGTGACTGTCTTCCCAGTGTAGTGACTGTGTTTCCTATGTAGTGACTCTGTTCCCAGTGTAGTGACTATGTTCACAGTGTAGTGACTATCTTCCCAGTGTAGTGACCGTGTTCCCAGTGTAGTGACTATGTTCCCAGTGTAGTGACGGTGTTTCCTATGTAGTGACTGTGTTCTCAGTGTAGTGACTATGTTCACAGTGTAGTGACTATCTTCCCAGTGTAGTGACCGTGTTCCCAGTGTAGTGACTATGTTCACAGTGTAGTGACTGTCTTCCCAGTGTAGTGACTGTGTTTCCTATGTAGTGACTGTGTTCCCAGTGTAGTGACTATGTTCACAGTGTAGTGACTGTGTTCCCAGTGTAGTGACTGTGTTCCCAATGTAGTGACTGTGTTCCCAGTGTAGTGACTATCTTCCCAGTGTAGTGACCGTGTTCCCAGTGTAGTGACTATCTTCTCAGTGTAGTGACTATCTTCCCAGTGTAGTGCACGTGTTCCCAGTGTAGTGACTGCGTTCCCAGTGTAGTGCACGTGTTCCCAGTGTAGTGACTGTGTTCCCAGTGTAGGCACTGTATTCCCAGAGTAGTGACTGTGTTCGCAGTGTAGTGACAGTGTTCCCAGTGTAGGCACTGTGTTCCCAGTGTAGGCAATGTGTTCCCATTGTAGGCACTGCGGTCCCAGTGTAGTGACAGTGTTCCCAGTGTAGGCACTGTGTTCCCAGTGTAGACAATGTGTTCCCATTGTAGGCACTGCGTTCCCAGTGTAGTGACAGTGTTCCCAGTGTAGGCACTGTGTTCCCAGTGTAGGCACTGTGTTCCCAGTGTAGTGACTGTGTTCCCAATGTAGTGACTGTGTTTCCAGTGTAGTGACTGTTCCCAGTGTAGTGACCGTGTTCCGAGTGTAGTGACTATGTTCACAGTGTCGTGACTATCTTCCCAGTGTAGTGATTGTTTTCCCAGTGTAGTGACTATGTTCACAGTGTAGTGACTATCTTCCCAGTGTAGCGACAGTGTTCCCAGTGTGGTGATTGTGTTCCCAGTGTAGGCACTGTCTTCCCAGTGTAGTGACCGTGTTTCCTATGTAGTGACTGTGTTCCCAGTGTAGTGACTATCTTCCCAGTGTAGTGACCGGGTTCCCAGTGTAGTGACTATGTTCCCAGTGTAGTGACTGTGTTCCCAATGTAGTGACTGTGTTCCCAGTGTAGTGACTGTGTTCCCAATGTAGTGACTGTGTTCCCAGTGTAGTGACTATCTTCCCAGTGTAGTGACCGTGTTCCCAGTGTAGTGACTATGTACATAGTGTAGTGACTGTCTTCCCAGTGTAGTGACGGTGTTCCCTATGTAGTGACTGTGTTCTCAGTGTAGTGACTATCTTCCCAGTGTAGTGTCCGTGTTCCCAGTGTAGTGACTATGTTCACAGTGTAGTGACTGTGTTCCCAGCGTGGTGACTGTGTTTCCTACGTAGTGACTGTGTTCCCAGAGTAGTGACTGTGTTCGCAGTGTAGTGACAGTGTTCCCAGTGTAGGCACTGTGTTCCCAGTGTAGGCACTGCATTCCCAGTGTAGTGACTGTGTTTCCAATGTAGTGACTGTGTTCTCAGTGTAGTGACTATCTTCCCAGTGTAGTGACCGTGTTCCCAGTGTAGTGACTATGTTCCCAGTGTAGTGACTGTGTTCCCAATGTAGTGACTGTGTTCCCAGTGTAGTGACTATCTTCCCAGTGTAGTGACTGTGTTCCCAATGTAGTGACTGTGTTCCCAGTGTAGTGACTATCTTCCCAGTGTAGTGACCGTGTTCCCAATGTAGTGACTGTGTTCCCAATGTAGGCACTGTGTTCCCAGTGTAGGTACTGTATTCCCAGAGTAGTGACTGTGTTCGCAGTGTAGTGACAGTGTTCCCATTGTAGGCACTGCGTTCCCAATGTAGTGACAGTGTTCCCAGTGTAGGCACTGTGTTCCCAGTGTAGGCACTGCATTCCCAGTGTAGTGACAGTGTTTCCAGTGTAGTGTCTGTGTTCCCAGTGTAGTCACAGTGTTCACAGTGTAGGGACATTTTTCTCAGTGTAATAACAATGTTCAAAGTGTAGTAAGAGTGCACACAGTGTAGTAACCGTGTTCACGTTGTAATGACAGTGTATTGATAGTGTGCACACTTTAGTAACAGTGTTCAGAGTGTAGCAACAGTGTGGCGACAGTGTTCACAGTGTAGTAATAGTGTTCAAAATGTGGTGACAGTGTTTACAGTGTAGTGACTATGTTCCCAGTGTAGTGACTGTGTTCCGAATGTAGGCACTGTGTTCCCAGTGTACGTACTGTATTCCCAGAGTAGTCACGGTGATCCCAATATGGTGACAGTGTCTCACTGTAGTGAATGTGTGCACAGTGGAGTGACAGTGTTCCCAGTGTTGTGACTGTGTCATCAGTGTACTGACTGTGTTGCCAGTGTAGTGACTGTGTTCGCAGTGTAGTGACAGTGTTCCCAGTGTAGGCAATGTGTTACCAGTGTAGGCAATGTGTTCCCAGTGTAGTGACTGTGTTCGCAGTGTAGTGACAGTGTTCCCAGTGTAGTGACAGTGTTCCCAGTGTAGGCAATGTGTTCCCAGTGTAGTGACTGTGTTCGCAGTGTAGTGACAGTGTTCCCAATGTAGGCACTGTGTTTCCAGTGTAGGCAATGTGCTCCCAGTGTAGTGACTGTGTTCGCAGTGTAGTGACAGTGTTCCCAATGTAGGCACTGTATTCCCAGTGTAGAGACCGTGTTCCCAGTGTAGTGACTATCTTCCCAGTGTAGTGACCGTGTTCCCAGTGTAGTGACTACCTTCCCAGAGTAGTGACTGTGTTCGCAGTGTAGTGACAGTGTTCCCAGTGTAGGCACTGTGTTCCCAGTGTAGGCAATGTGTTCCCATTGTAGGCACTGCGTTCCCAGTGTAGTGACAGTGTTCCCAGTGTAGGCACTGTGTTCCCAGTGTAGGCACTGTGTTCCCAGTGTAGTGACTGTGTTTCCAGTGTAGTGACTATGTTCCCAGTGTAGTGACCGTGTTCCCAGTGTAGTGACTATGTTCACAGTGTAGTGACTGTCTTCCCAGTGTAGTGACTGTGTTTCCTATGTAGTGACTGTGTTCCCAGTGTAGTGACTATGTTCACAGTGTAGTGACTATCTTCCCAGTGTAGTGACTGTGTTCCCAGTGTGGTGATTGTGTTCCCAGTGTATGCACTATCTTCCCAGTGTAGTGAATGTGTTTCCTATGTAGTGACTGTGTTCCCGGTGTAGTGACTATGTTCACAGTGTAGTGACTATCTTCCCAGTGTAGTGACAGTGTTCCCAATGTAGTGACTGTGTTTCCAGTGTAGCGACTATGTTCCCAGTGTAGTGACCGTCTTCCCAGTGTAGTGACTATGTTCACAGTGTAGTGACTGTCTTCCCAGTGTAGTGACTGTGTTTCCTATGTAGTGACTGTGTTCCCAGTGTAGTGACTATGTTCACAGTGTAGTGACTGTGTTCCCAGTGTAGTGACTGTGTTCCCAATGTAGTGACTGTGTTCCCAGTGTAGTGACTATCTTCCGAGTGTAGTGACCGTGTTTCCAATGTAGTGACTGTGTTCCCAGTGTAGGGAATATCTTCCCAGTGTAGTGACAGTGTTCCCAGTGTAGTGACTATCTTCTCAGTGTAGTGACTATCTTCCCAGTGTAGTGACCGTGTTCCCAGTGTAGTGACTATCTTCCCAGTGTAGTGACAGTGTTCCCAGTGTAAGCACTGTATTCCCAGAGTAGTGAATGTGTTCGCAGTGTAGTGACAGTGTTCCCAGTGTAGGCACTGTGTTCCCAGTGTAGGCAATGTGTTCCCATTGTAGGCACTGCGTTCCCAGTGTAGTGACAGTGTTCCCAGTGTAGGCACTGTGTTCCCAGTGTAGGCACTGTGTTCCCAGTGTAGTGACTGTGTTTCCTATGTACTGACTGTGTTCCAAGTGCAGTGACTATGTTCACAGTGTAGTGACTGTCTTCCCAGTGTAGTGACTGTGTTTCCTATGTAGTGACTCTGTTCCCAGTGTAGTGACTATGTTCACAGTGTAGTGACTATCTTCCCAGTGTAGTGACCGTGTTCCCAGTGTAGTGACTATGTTCCCAGTGTGGTGACTGTGTTCCCAATGTAGTGACTGTGTTCTCAGTGTAGTGACTATGTACATAGTGTAGTGACTGTCTTCCCAGTGTAGTGACGGTGTTTCCTATGTAGTGACTGTGTTCTCAGTGTAGTGACTATGTTCACAGTGTAGTGACTATCTTCCCAGTGTAGTGACCGTGTTCCCAGTGTAGTGACTATGTTCACAGTGTAGTGACTATCTTCCCAGTGTAGTGACTGTGTTCCCAGTGTAGGCACTGTATTCCCAGAGTAGTGACTGTGTTCGCAGTGTAGTGACAGTATTCCCAGTGTAGGCACTGTGTTCCCAGTGTAGGCAATGTGTTCCCATTGTAGGCACTGCGTTCCCAGTGTAGTGACAGTGTTCCCAGTGTAGGCACTGTGTTCCCAGTGTAGGCACTGTGTTCCCAGTGTAGTGACTGTGTTCCCAATGTAGTGACTGTGTTTTCAGTGTAGTGACTATGTTCCCAGTGTAGTGACCGTGTTCCCAGTGTAGTGACTATGTTCACAGTGTAGTGACTGTCTTCCCAGTGTAGTGACTGTGTTTCCCATGTAGTGACTGTGTTCCCAGTGTAGTGACTATGTTCACAGTGTAGTGACTGTGTTCCCAGTGTAGGCACTGTGTTCCCAATGTAGTGACTGTGTTCCCAGTGTAGTGACTATCTTCCCAGTGTAGTGACTATCTTCCCAGTGTAGTGACCGTGTTTCCAATGTAGTGACTGTGTTCCCAGTGTAGGGAATATCTTCCCAGTGTAGTGACAGTGTTCCCAGTGTAGTGACTATCTTCTCAGTGTAGTGACTATCTTCCCAGTGTAGTGACCGTGTTCCCAATGTAGTGACTATCTTCCCAGTGTAGTGACCGTGTTCCCAGTGTAGTGACTGTGTTCCCAGTGTAGTGAATATCTTCCCAGTGTGGTGTCAGTGTTCCCAGTGTAGTGACTACCTTCTCAGTGTAGTGACTATCTTCCCAGTGTAGAGACCGTGTTCCCAGTGTAGTGACTATCTTCCCAGTGTAGTGACCGTGTTCAGAGTGTAGTGACTACCTTCCCAGAGTAGTGACTGTGTTCGCAGTGTAGTGACAGTGTTCCCAGTGTAGGCACTGTGTTCCCAGTGTAGGCAATGTGTTCCCATTGTAGGCACTGCGTTCCCAGTGTAGTGACAGTGTTCCCAGTGTAGGCACTGTGTTCCCAGTGTAGGCACTGTGTTCCCAGTGTAGTGACTGTGTTTCCTATGTACTGACTGTGTTCCAAGTGCAGTGACTATGTTCACAGTGTAGTGACTGTGTTCCTAGTGTAGTGACTGTGTTCCCAATGTAGTGACTGTGTTCCCAGTGTAGTGACTATCTTTCCAGTGTAGTGACCGTGTTCCCAATGTAGTGACTGTGTTCCCAGTGTAGTGAATATCTTCCCAGTGTGGTGTCAGTGTTCCCAGTGTAGTGACTACCTTCTCAGTGTAGTGACTATCTTCCCAGTGTAGAGACCGTGTTCCCAGTGTAGTGACTATCTTCCCAGTGTAGTGACCGTGTTCCCAGTGTAGTGACTACCTTCCCAGAGTAGTGACTGTGTTCGCAGTGTAGTGACAGTGTTCCCAGTGTAGGCACTGTGTTCCCAGTGTAGGCAATGTGTTCCCATTGTAGGCACTGCGTTCCCAGTGTAGTGACAGTGTTCCCAGTGTAGGCACTGTGTTCCCAGTGTAGGCACTGTGTTCCCAGTGTAGTGACTGTGTTTCCAGTGTAGTGACTATGTTCCCAGTGTAGTGACCGTGTTCCCAGTGTAGTGACTATGTTCACAGTGTAGTGACTGTCTTCCCAGTGTAGTGACTGTGTTTCCTATGTAGTGACTGTGTTCCCAGTGTAGTGACTATGTTCACAGTGTAGTGACTATCTTCCCAGTGTAGTGACTGTGTTCCCAGTGTGGTGATTGTGTTCCCAGTGTATGCACTATCTTCCCAGTGTAGTGAATGTGTTTCCTATGTAGTGACTGTGTTCCCGGTGTAGTGACTATGTTCACAGTGTAGTGACTATCTTCCCAGTGTAGTGACAGTGTTCCCAATGTAGTGACTGTGTTTCCAGTGTAGCGACTATGTTCCCAGTGTAGTGACCGTCTTCCCAGTGTAGTGACTATGTTCACAGTGTAGTGACTGTCTTCCCAGTGTAGTGACTGTGTTTCCTATGTAGTGACTGTGTTCCCAGTGTAGTGACTATGTTCACAGTGTAGTGACTGTGTTCCCAGTGTAGTGACTGTGTTCCCAATGTAGTGACTGTGTTCCCAGTGTAGTGACTATCTTCCGAGTGTAGTGACCGTGTTTCCAATGTAGTGACTGTGTTCCCAGTGTAGGGAATATCTTCCCAGTGTAGTGACAGTGTTCCCAGTGTAGTGACTATCTTCTCAGTGTAGTGACTATCTTCCCAGTGTAGTGACCGTGTTCCCAGTGTAGTGACTATCTTCCCAGTGTAGTGACAGTGTTCCCAGTGTAAGCACTGTATTCCCAGAGTAGTGAATGTGTTCGCAGTGTAGTGACAGTGTTCCCAGTGTAGGCACTGTGTTCCCAGTGTAGGCAATGTGTTCCCATTGCAGGCACTGCGTTCCCAGTGTAGTGACAGTGTTCCCAGTGTAGGCACTGTGTTTCCAGTGTAGGCACTGTGTTCCCAGTGTAGTGACTGTGTTCCCAATGTAGTGACTGTGTTTCCAGTGTAGTGACTATGTTCCCAGTGTAGTGAACGTGTCCCCAGTGTAGTGACTATGTTCACAGTGTAGTGACTGTCTTCCCAGTGTAGTGACTGTGTTTCCTATGTAGTGACTCTGTTCCCAGTGTAGTGACTATGTTCACAGTGTAGTGACTATCTTCCCAGTGTAGTGACCGTGTTCCCAGTGTAGTGACTATGTTCCCAGTGTAGTGACGGTGTTTCCTATGTAGTGACTGTGTTCTCAGTGTAGTGACTATGTTCACAGTGTAGTGACTATCTTCCCAGTGTAGTGACCGTGTTCCCAGTGTAGTGACTATGTTCACAGTGTAGTGACTGTCTTCCCAGTGTAGTGACTGTGTTTCCTATGTAGTGACTGTGTTCCCAGTGTAGTGACTATGTTCACAGTGTAGTGACTGTGTTCCCAGTGTAGTGACTGTGTTCCCAATGTAGTGACTGTGTTCCCAGTGTAGTGACTATCTTCCCAGTGTAGTGACCGTGTTCCCAGTGTAGTGACTATCTTCTCAGTGTAGTGACTATCTTCCCAGTGTAGTGCACGTGTTCCCAGTGTAGTGACTGCGTTCCCAGTGTAGTGCACGTGTTCCCAGTGTAGTGACTGTGTTCCCAGTGTAGGCACTGTATTCCCAGAGTAGTGACTGTGTTCGCAGTGTAGTGACAGTGTTCCCAGTGTAGGCACTGTGTTCCCAGTGTAGGCAATGTGTTCCCATTGTAGGCACTGCGGTCCCAGTGTAGTGACAGTGTTCCCAGTGTAGGCACTGTGTTCCCAGTGTAGACAATGTGTTCCCATTGTAGGCACTGCGTTCCCAGTGTAGTGACAGTGTTCCCAGTGTAGGCACTGTGTTCCCAGTGTAGGCACTGTGTTCCCAGTGTAGTGACTGTGTTCCCAATGTAGTGACTGTGTTTCCAGTGTAGTGACTGTTCCCAGTGTAGTGACCGTGTTCCGAGTGTAGTGACTATGTTCACAGTGTCGTGACTATCTTCCCAGTGTAGTGATTGTTTTCCCAGTGTAGTGACTATGTTCACAGTGTAGTGACTATCTTCCCAGTGTAGCGACAGTGTTCCCAGTGTGGTGATTGTGTTCCCAGTGTAGGCACTGTCTTCCCAGTGTAGTGACCGTGTTTCCTATGTAGTGACTGTGTTCCCAGTGTAGTGACTATCTTCCCAGTGTAGTGACCGGGTTCCCAGTGTAGTGACTATGTTCCCAGTGTAGTGACTGTGTTCCCAATGTAGTGACTGTGTTCCCAGTGTAGTGACTGTGTTCCCAATGTAGTGACTGTGTTCCCAGTGTAGTGACTATCTTCCCAGTGTAGTGACCGTGTTCCCAGTGTAGTGACTATGTACATAGTGTAGTGACTGTCTTCCCAGTGTAGTGACGGTGTTCCCTATGTAGTGACTGTGTTCTCAGTGTAGTGACTATCTTCCCAGTGTAGTGTCCGTGTTCCCAGTGTAGTGACTATGTTCACAGTGTAGTGACTGTGTTCCCAGCGTGGTGACTGTGTTTCCTACGTAGTGACTGTGTTCCCAGAGTAGTGACTGTGTTCGCAGTGTAGTGACAGTGTTCCCAGTGTAGGCACTGTGTTCCCAGTGTAGGCACTGCATTCCCAGTGTAGTGACTGTGTTTCCAATGTAGTGACTGTGTTCTCAGTGTAGTGACTATCTTCCCAGTGTAGTGACCGTGTTCCCAGTGTAGTGACTATGTTCCCAGTGTAGTGACTGTGTTCCCAATGTAGTGACTGTGTTCCCAGTGTAGTGACTATCTTCCCAGTGTAGTGACTGTGTTCCCAATGTAGTGACTGTGTTCCCAGTGTAGTGACTATCTTCCCAGTGTAGTGACCGTGTTCCCAATGTAGTGACTGTGTTCCCAATGTAGGCACTGTGTTCCCAGTGTAGGTACTGTATTCCCAGAGTAGTGACTGTGTTCGCAGTGTAGTGACAGTGTTCCCATTGTAGGCACTGCGTTCCCAATGTAGTGACAGTGTTCCCAGTGTAGGCACTGTGTTCCCAGTGTAGGCACTGCATTCCCAGTGTAGTGACAGTGTTTCCAGTGTAGTGTCTGTGTTCCCAGTGTAGTCACAGTGTTCACAGTGTAGGGACATTTTTCTCAGTGTAATAACAATGTTCAAAGTGTAGTAAGAGTGCACACAGTGTAGTAACCGTGTTCACGTTGTAATGACAGTGTATTGATAGTGTGCACACTTTAGTAACAGTGTTCAGAGTGTAGCAACAGTGTGGCGACAGTGTTCACAGTGTAGTAATAGTGTTCAAAATGTGGTGACAGTGTTTACAGTGTAGTGACTATGTTCCCAGTGTAGTGACTGTGTTCCGAATGTAGGCACTGTGTTCCCAGTGTACGTACTGTATTCCCAGAGTAGTCACGGTGATCCCAATATGGTGACAGTGTCTCACTGTAGTGAATGTGTGCACAGTGGAGTGACAGTGTTCCCAGTGTTGTGACTGTGTCATCAGTGTACTGACTGTGTTGCCAGTGTAGTGACTGTGTTCGCAGTGTAGTGACAGTGTTCCCAGTGTAGGCAATGTGTTACCAGTGTAGGCAATGTGTTCCCAGTGTAGTGACTGTGTTCGCAGTGTAGTGACAGTGTTCCCAGTGTAGTGACAGTGTTCCCAGTGTAGGCAATGTGTTCCCAGTGTAGTGACTGTGTTCGCAGTGTAGTGACAGTGTTCCCAATGTAGGCACTGTGTTTCCAGTGTAGGCAATGTGCTCCCAGTGTAGTGACTGTGTTCGCAGTGTAGTGACAGTGTTCCCAATGTAGGCACTGTATTCCCAGTGTAGAGACCGTGTTCCCAGTGTAGTGACTATCTTCCCAGTGTAGTGACCGTGTTCCCAGTGTAGTGACTACCTTCCCAGAGTAGTGACTGTGTTCGCAGTGTAGTGACAGTGTTCCCAGTGTAGGCACTGTGTTCCCAGTGTAGGCAATGTGTTCCCATTGTAGGCACTGCGTTCCCAGTGTAGTGACAGTGTTCCCAGTGTAGGCACTGTGTTCCCAGTGTAGGCACTGTGTTCCCAGTGTAGTGACTGTGTTTCCAGTGTAGTGACTATGTTCCCAGTGTAGTGACCGTGTTCCCAGTGTAGTGACTATGTTCACAGTGTAGTGACTGTCTTCCCAGTGTAGTGACTGTGTTTCCTATGTAGTGACTGTGTTCCCAGTGTAGTGACTATGTTCACAGTGTAGTGACTATCTTCCCAGTGTAGTGACTGTGTTCCCAGTGTGGTGATTGTGTTCCCAGTGTATGCACTATCTTCCCAGTGTAGTGAATGTGTTTCCTATGTAGTGACTGTGTTCCCGGTGTAGTGACTATGTTCACAGTGTAGTGACTATCTTCCCAGTGTAGTGACAGTGTTCCCAATGTAGTGACTGTGTTTCCAGTGTAGCGACTATGTTCCCAGTGTAGTGACCGTCTTCCCAGTGTAGTGACTATGTTCACAGTGTAGTGACTGTCTTCCCAGTGTAGTGACTGTGTTTCCTATGTAGTGACTGTGTTCCCAGTGTAGTGACTATGTTCACAGTGTAGTGACTGTGTTCCCAGTGTAGTGACTGTGTTCCCAATGTAGTGACTGTGTTCCCAGTGTAGTGACTATCTTCCGAGTGTAGTGACCGTGTTTCCAATGTAGTGACTGTGTTCCCAGTGTAGGGAATATCTTCCCAGTGTAGTGACAGTGTTCCCAGTGTAGTGACTATCTTCTCAGTGTAGTGACTATCTTCCCAGTGTAGTGACCGTGTTCCCAGTGTAGTGACTATCTTCCCAGTGTAGTGACAGTGTTCCCAGTGTAAGCACTGTATTCCCAGAGTAGTGAATGTGTTCGCAGTGTAGTGACAGTGTTCCCAGTGTAGGCACTGTGTTCCCAGTGTAGGCAATGTGTTCCCATTGTAGGCACTGCGTTCCCAGTGTAGTGACAGTGTTCCCAGTGTAGGCACTGTGTTCCCAGTGTAGGCACTGTGTTCCCAGTGTAGTGACTGTGTTTCCTATGTACTGACTGTGTTCCAAGTGCAGTGACTATGTTCACAGTGTAGTGACTGTCTTCCCAGTGTAGTGACTGTGTTTCCTATGTAGTGACTCTGTTCCCAGTGTAGTGACTATGTTCACAGTGTAGTGACTATCTTCCCAGTGTAGTGACCGTGTTCCCAGTGTAGTGACTATGTTCCCAGTATGGTGACTGTGTTCCCAATGTAGTGACTGTGTTCTCAGTGTAGTGACTATGTACATAGTGTAGGGCTGTCTTCCCAGTGTAGTGACGGTGTTTCCTATGTAGTGACTGTGTTCTCAGTGTAGTGACTATGTTCACAGTGTAGTGACTATCTTCCCAGTGTAGTGACCGTGTTCCCAGTGTAGTGACTATGTTCACAGTGTAGTGACTATCTTCCCAGTGTAGTGACTGTGTTCCCAGTGTAGGCACTGTATTCCCAGAGTAGTGACTGTGTTCGCAGTGTAGTGACAGTATTCCCAGTGTAGGCACTGTGTTCCCAGTGTAGGCAATGTGTTCCCATTGTAGGCACTGCGTTCCCAGTGTAGTGACAGTGTTCCCAGTGTAGGCACTGTGTTCCCAGTGTAGGCACTGTGTTCCCAGTGTAGTGACTGTGTTCCCAATGTAGTGACTGTGTTTTCAGTGTAGTGACTATGTTCCCAGTGTAGTGACCGTGTTCCCAGTGTAGTGACTATGTTCACAGTGTAGTGACTGTCTTCCCAGTGTAGTGACTGTGTTTCCCATGTAGTGACTGTGTTCCCAGTGTAGTGACTATGTTCACAGTGTAGTGACTGTGTTCCCAGTGTAGGCACTGTGTTCCCAATGTAGTGACTGTGTTCCCAGTGTAGTGACTATCTTCCCAGTGTAGTGACTATCTTCCCAGTGTAGTGACCGTGTTTCCAATGTAGTGACTGTGTTCCCAGTGTAGGGAATATCTTCCCAGTGTAGTGACAGTGTTCCCAGTGTAGTGACTATCTTCTCAGTGTAGTGACTATCTTCCCAGTGTAGTGACCGTGTTCCCAATGTAGTGACTATCTTCCCAGTGTAGTGACCGTGTTCCCAGTGTAGTGACTGTGTTCCCAGTGTAGTGAATATCTTCCCAGTGTGGTGTCAGTGTTCCCAGTGTAGTGACTACCTTCTCAGTGTAGTGACTATCTTCCCAGTGTAGAGACCGTGTTCCCAGTGTAGTGACTATCTTCCCAGTGTAGTGACCGTGTTCAGAGTGTAGTGACTACCTTCCCAGAGTAGTGACTGTGTTCGCAGTGTAGTGACAGTGTTCCCAGTGTAGGCACTGTGTTCCCAGTGTAGGCAATGTGTTCCCATTGTAGGCACTGCGTTCCCAGTGTAGTGACAGTGTTCCCAGTGTAGGCACTGTGTTCCCAGTGTAGGCACTGTGTTCCCAGTGTAGTGACTGTGTTTCCTATGTACTGACTGTGTTCCAAGTGCAGTGACTATGTTCACAGTGTAGTGACTGTGTTCCTAGTGTAGTGACTGTGTTCCCAATGTAGTGACTGTGTTCCCAGTGTAGTGACTATCTTTCCAGTGTAGTGACCGTGTTCCCAATGTAGTGACTGTGTTCCCAGTGTAGTGAATATCTTCCCAGTGTGGTGTCAGTGTTCCCAGTGTAGTGACTACCTTCTCAGTGTAGTGACTATCTTCCCAGTGTAGAGACCGTGTTCCCAGTGTAGTGACTATCTTCCCAGTGTAGTGACCGTGTTCCCAGTGTAGTGACTACCTTCCCAGAGTAGTGACTGTGTTCGCAGTGTAGTGACAGTGTTCCCAGTGTAGGCACTGTGTTCCCAGTGTAGGCAATGTGTTCCCATTGTAGGCACTGCGTTCCCAGTGTAGTGACAGTGTTCCCAGTGTAGGCACTGTGTTCCCAGTGTAGGCACTGTGTTCCCAGTGTAGTGACTGTGTTTCCAGTGTAGTGACTATGTTCCCAGTGTAGTGACCGTGTTCCCAGTGTAGTGACTATGTTCACAGTGTAGTGACTGTCTTCCCAGTGTAGTGACTGTGTTTCCTATGTAGTGACTGTGTTCCCAGTGTAGTGACTATGTTCACAGTGTAGTGACTATCTTCCCAGTGTAGTGACTGTGTTCCCAGTGTGGTGATTGTGTTCCCAGTGTATGCACTATCTTCCCAGTGTAGTGAATGTGTTTCCTATGTAGTGACTGTGTTCCCGGTGTAGTGACTATGTTCACAGTGTAGTGACTATCTTCCCAGTGTAGTGACAGTGTTCCCAATGTAGTGACTGTGTTTCCAGTGTAGCGACTATGTTCCCAGTGTAGTGACCGTCTTCCCAGTGTAGTGACTATGTTCACAGTGTAGTGACTGTCTTCCCAGTGTAGTGACTGTGTTTCCTATGTAGTGACTGTGTTCCCAGTGTAGTGACTATGTTCACAGTGTAGTGACTGTGTTCCCAGTGTAGTGACTGTGTTCCCAATGTAGTGACTGTGTTCCCAGTGTAGTGACTATCTTCCGAGTGTAGTGACCGTGTTTCCAATGTAGTGACTGTGTTCCCAGTGTAGGGAATATCTTCCCAGTGTAGTGACAGTGTTCCCAGTGTAGTGACTATCTTCTCAGTGTAGTGACTATCTTCCCAGTGTAGTGACCGTGTTCCCAGTGTAGTGACTATCTTCCCAGTGTAGTGACAGTGTTCCCAGTGTAAGCACTGTATTCCCAGAGTAGTGAATGTGTTCGCAGTGTAGTGACAGTGTTCCCAGTGTAGGCACTGTGTTCCCAGTGTAGGCAATGTGTTCCCATTGCAGGCACTGCGTTCCCAGTGTAGTGACAGTGTTCCCAGTGTAGGCACTGTGTTTCCAGTGTAGGCACTGTGTTCCCAGTGTAGTGACTGTGTTCCCAATGTAGTGACTGTGTTTCCAGTGTAGTGACTATGTTCCCAGTGTAGTGAACGTGTCCCCAGTGTAGTGACTATGTTCACAGTGTAGTGACTGTCTTCCCAGTGTAGTGACTGTGTTTCCTATGTAGTGACTCTGTTCCCAGTGTAGTGACTATGTTCACAGTGTAGTGACTATCTTCCCAGTGTAGTGACCGTGTTCCCAGTGTAGTGACTATGTTCCCAGTGTAGTGACGGTGTTTCCTATGTAGTGACTGTGTTCTCAGTGTAGTGACTATGTTCACAGTGTAGTGACTATCTTCCCAGTGTAGTGACCGTGTTCCCAGTGTAGTGACTATGTTCACAGTGTAGTGACTGTCTTCCCAGTGTAGTGACTGTGTTTCCTATGTAGTGACTGTGTTCCCAGTGTAGTGACTATGTTCACAGTGTAGTGACTGTGTTCCCAGTGTAGTGACTGTGTTCCCAATGTAGTGACTGTGTTCCCAGTGTAGTGACTATCTTCCCAGTGTAGTGACCGTGTTCCCAGTGTAGTGACTATCTTCTCAGTGTAGTGACTATCTTCCCAGTGTAGTGCACGTGTTCCCAGTGTAGTGACTGCGTTCCCAGTGTAGTGCACGTGTTCCCAGTGTAGTGACTGTGTTCCCAGTGTAGGCACTGTATTCCCAGAGTAGTGACTGTGTTCGCAGTGTAGTGACAGTGTTCCCAGTGTAGGCACTGTGTTCCCAGTGTAGGCAATGTGTTCCCATTGTAGGCACTGCGGTCCCAGTGTAGTGACAGTGTTCCCAGTGTAGGCACTGTGTTCCCAGTGTAGACAATGTGTTCCCATTGTAGGCACTGCGTTCCCAGTGTAGTGACAGTGTTCCCAGTGTAGGCACTGTGTTCCCAGTGTAGGCACTGTGTTCCCAGTGTAGTGACTGTGTTCCCAATGTAGTGACTGTGTTTCCAGTGTAGTGACTGTTCCCAGTGTAGTGACCGTGTTCCGAGTGTAGTGACTATGTTCACAGTGTCGTGACTATCTTCCCAGTGTAGTGATTGTTTTCCCAGTGTAGTGACTATGTTCACAGTGTAGTGACTATCTTCCCAGTGTAGCGACAGTGTTCCCAGTGTGGTGATTGTGTTCCCAGTGTAGGCACTGTCTTCCCAGTGTAGTGACCGTGTTTCCTATGTAGTGACTGTGTTCCCAGTGTAGTGACTATCTTCCCAGTGTAGTGACCGGGTTCCCAGTGTAGTGACTATGTTCCCAGTGTAGTGACTGTGTTCCCAATGTAGTGACTGTGTTCCCAGTGTAGTGACTGTGTTCCCAATGTAGTGACTGTGTTCCCAGTGTAGTGACTATCTTCCCAGTGTAGTGACCGTGTTCCCAGTGTAGTGACTATGTACATAGTGTAGTGACTGTCTTCCCAGTGTAGTGACGGTGTTCCCTATGTAGTGACTGTGTTCTCAGTGTAGTGACTATCTTCCCAGTGTAGTGTCCGTGTTCCCAGTGTAGTGACTATGTTCACAGTGTAGTGACTGTGTTCCCAGCGTGGTGACTGTGTTTCCTACGTAGTGACTGTGTTCCCAGAGTAGTGACTGTGTTCGCAGTGTAGTGACAGTGTTCCCAGTGTAGGCACTGTGTTCCCAGTGTAGGCACTGCATTCCCAGTGTAGTGACTGTGTTTCCAATGTAGTGACTGTGTTCTCAGTGTAGTGACTATCTTCCCAGTGTAGTGACCGTGTTCCCAGTGTAGTGACTATGTTCCCAGTGTAGTGACTGTGTTCCCAATGTAGTGACTGTGTTCCCAGTGTAGTGACTATCTTCCCAGTGTAGTGACTGTGTTCCCAATGTAGTGACTGTGTTCCCAGTGTAGTGACTATCTTCCCAGTGTAGTGACCGTGTTCCCAATGTAGTGACTGTGTTCCCAATGTAGGCACTGTGTTCCCAGTGTAGGTACTGTATTCCCAGAGTAGTGACTGTGTTCGCAGTGTAGTGACAGTGTTCCCATTGTAGGCACTGCGTTCCCAATGTAGTGACAGTGTTCCCAGTGTAGGCATTGTGTTCCCATTGTAGGCACTGCATTCCCAGTGTAGTGACAGTGTTTCCAGTGTAGTGTCTGTGTTCCCAGTGTAGTCACAGTGTTCACAGTGTAGGGACATTTTTCTCAGTGTAATAACAATGTTCAAAGTGTAGTAAGAGTGCACACAGTGTAGTAACCGTGTTCACGTTGTAATGACAGTGTATTGATAGTGTGCACACTTTAGTAACAGTGTTCAGAGTGTAGCAACAGTGTGGCGACAGTGTTCACAGTGTAGTAATAGTGTTCAAAATGTGGTGACAGTGTTTACAGTGTAGTGACTATGTTCCCAGTGTAGTGACTGTGTTCCGAATGTAGGCACTGTGTTCCCAGTGTACGTACTGTATTCCCAGAGTAGTCACGGTGATCCCAATATGGTGACAGTGTCTCACTGTAGTGAATGTGTGCACAGTGGAGTGACAGTGTTCCCAGTGTTGTGACTGTGTCATCAGTGTACTGACTGTGTTGCCAGTGTAGTGACTGTGTTCGCAGTGTAGTGACAGTGTTCCCAGTGTAGGCAATGTGTTACCAGTGTAGGCAATGTGTTCCCAGTGTAGTGACTGTGTTCGCAGTGTAGTGACAGTGTTCCCAGTGTAGTGACAGTGTTCCCAGTGTAGGCAATGTGTTCCCAGTGTAGTGACTGTGTTCGCAGTGTAGTGACAGTGTTCCCAATGTAGGCACTGTGTTTCCAGTGTAGGCAATGTGCTCCCAGTGTAGTGACTGTGTTCGCAGTGTAGTGACAGTGTTCCCAATGTAGGCACTGTATTCCCAGTGTAGAGACCGTGTTCCCAGTGTAGTGACTATCTTCCCAGTGTAGTGACCGTGTTCCCAGTGTAGTGACTACCTTCCCAGAGTAGTGACTGTGTTCGCAGTGTAGTGACAGTGTTCCCAGTGTAGGCACTGTGTTCCCAGTGTAGGCAATGTGTTCCCATTGTAGGCACTGCGTTCCCAGTGTAGTGACAGTGTTCCCAGTGTAGGCACTGTGTTCCCAGTGTAGGCACTGTGTTCCCAGTGTAGTGACTGTGTTTCCAGTGTAGTGACTATGTTCCCAGTGTAGTGACCGTGTTCCCAGTGTAGTGACTATGTTCACAGTGTAGTGACTGTCTTCCCAGTGTAGTGACTGTGTTTCCTATGTAGTGACTGTGTTCCCAGTGTAGTGACTATGTTCACAGTGTAGTGACTATCTTCCCAGTGTAGTGACTGTGTTCCCAGTGTGGTGATTGTGTTCCCAGTGTATGCACTATCTTCCCAGTGTAGTGAATGTGTTTCCTATGTAGTGACTGTGTTCCCGGTGTAGTGACTATGTTCACAGTGTAGTGACTATCTTCCCAGTGTAGTGACAGTGTTCCCAATGTAGTGACTGTGTTTCCAGTGTAGCGACTATGTTCCCAGTGTAGTGACCGTCTTCCCAGTGTAGTGACTATGTTCACAGTGTAGTGACTGTCTTCCCAGTGTAGTGACTGTGTTTCCTATGTAGTGACTGTGTTCCCAGTGTAGTGACTATGTTCACAGTGTAGTGACTGTGTTCCCAGTGTAGTGACTGTGTTCCCAATGTAGTGACTGTGTTCCCAGTGTAGTGACTATCTTCCGAGTGTAGTGACCGTGTTTCCAATGTAGTGACTGTGTTCCCAGTGTAGGAAATATCTTCCCAGTGTAGTGACAGTGTTCCCAGTGTAGTGACTATCTTCTCAGTGTAGTGACTATCTTCCCAGTGTAGTGACCGTGTTCCCAGTGTAGTGACTATCTTCCCAGTGTAGTGACAGTGTTCCCAGTGTAAGCACTGTATTCCCAGAGTAGTGAATGTGTTCGCAGTGTAGTGACAGTGTTCCCAGTGTAGGCACTGTGTTCCCAGTGTAGGCAATGTGTTCCCATTGTAGGCACTGCGTTCCCAGTGTAGTGACAGTGTTCCCAGTGTAGGCACTGTGTTCCCAGTGTAGGCACTGTGTTCCCAGTGTAGTGACTGTGTTTCCTATGTACTGACTGTGTTCCAAGTGCAGTGACTATGTTCACAGTGTAGTGACTGTCTTCCCAGTGTAGTGACTGTGTTTCCTATGTAGTGACTCTGTTCCCAGTGTAGTGACTATGTTCACAGTGTAGTGACTATCTTCCCAGTGTAGTGACCGTGTTCCCAGTGTAGTGACTATGTTCCCAGTGTGGTGACTGTGTTCCCAATGTAGTGACTGTGTTCTCAGTGTAGTGACTATGTACATAGTGTAGTGACTGTCTTCCCAGTGTAGTGACGGTGTTTCCTATGTAGTGACTGTGTTCTCAGTGTAGTGACTATGTTCACAGTGTAGTGACTATCTTCCCAGTGTAGTGACCGTGTTCCCAGTGTAGTGACTATCTTCCCAGTGTAGTGACAGTGTTCCCAGTGTAAGCACTGTATTCCCAGAGTAGTGAATGTGTTCGCAGTGTAGTGACAGTGTTCCCAGTGTAGGCACTGTGTTCCCAGTGTAGGCAATGTGTTCCCATTGTAGGCACTGCGTTCCCAGTGTAGTGACAGTGTTCCCAGTGTAGGCACTGTGTTCCCAGTGTAGGCACTGTGTTCCCAGTGTAGTGACTGTGTTTCCTATGTACTGACTGTGTTCCAAGTGCAGTGACTATGTTCACAGTGTAGTGACTGTCTTCCCAGTGTAGTGACTGTGTTTCCTATGTAGTGACTCTGTTCCCAGTGTAGTGACTATGTTCACAGTGTAGTGACTATCTTCCCAGTGTAGTGACCGTGTTCCCAGTGTAGTGACTATGTTCCCAGTGTGGTGACTGTGTTCCCAATGTAGTGACTGTGTTCTCAGTGTAGTGACTATGTACATAGTGTAGTGACTGTCTTCCCAGTGTAGTGACGGTGTTTCCTATGTAGTGACTGTGTTCTCAGTGTAGTGACTATGTTCACAGTGTAGTGACTATCTTCCCAGTGTAGTGACCGTGTTCCCAGTGTAGTGACTATGTTCACAGTGTAGTGACTATCTTCCCAGTGTAGTGACTGTGTTCCCAGTGTAGGCACTGTATTCCCAGAGTAGTGACTGTGTTCGCAGTGTAGTGACAGTATTCCCAGTGTAGGCACTGTGTTCCCAGTGTAGGCAATGTGTTCCCATTGTAGGCACTGCGTTCCCAGTGTAGTGACAGTGTTCCCAGTGTAGGCACTGTGTTCCCAGTGTAGGCACTGTGTTCCCAGTGTAGTGACTGTGTTCCCAATGTAGTGACTGTGTTTTCAGTGTAGTGACTATGTTCCCAGTGTAGTGACCGTGTTCCCAGTGTAGTGACTATGTTCACAGTGTAGTGACTGTCTTCCCAGTGTAGTGACTGTGTTTCCCATGTAGTGACTGTGTTCCCAGTGTAGTGACTATGTTCACAGTGTAGTGACTGTGTTCCCAGTGTAGGCACTGTGTTCCCAATGTAGTGACTGTGTTCCCAGTGTAGTGACTATCTTCCCAGTGTAGTGACTATCTTCCCAGTGTAGTGACCGTGTTTCCAATGTAGTGACTGTGTTCCCAGTGTAGGGAATATCTTCCCAGTGTAGTGACAGTGTTCCCAGTGTAGTGACTATCTTCTCAGTGTAGTGACTATCTTCCCAGTGTAGTGACCGTGTTCCCAATGTAGTGACTATCTTCCCAGTGTAGTGACCGTGTTCCCAGTGTAGTGACTGTGTTCCCAGTGTAGTGAATATCTTCCCAGTGTGGTGTCAGTGTTCCCAGTGTAGTGACTACCTTCTCAGTGTAGTGACTATCTTCCCAGTGTAGAGACCGTGTTCCCAGTGTAGTGACTATCTTCCCAGTGTAGTGACCGTGTTCAGAGTGTAGTGACTACCTTCCCAGAGTAGTGACTGTGTTCGCAGTGTAGTGACAGTGTTCCCAGTGTAGGCACTGTGTTCCCAGTGTAGGCAATGTGTTCCCATTGTAGGCACTGCGTTCCCAGTGTAGTGACAGTGTTCCCAGTGTAGGCACTGTGTTCCCAGTGTAGGCATTGTGTTCCCAGTGTAGTGACTGTGTTTCCTATGTACTGACTGTGTTCCAAGTGCAGTGACTATGTTCACAGTGTAGTGACTGTGTTCCTAGTGTAGTGACTGTGTTCCCAATGTAGTGACTGTGTTCCCAGTGTAGTGACTATCTTTCCAGTGTAGTGACCGTGTTCCCAATGTAGTGACTGTGTTCCCAGTGTAGTGAATATCTTCCCAGTGTGGTGTCAGTGTTCCCAGTGTAGTGACTACCTTCTCAGTGTAGTGACTATCTTCCCAGTGTAGAGACCGTGTTCCCAGTGTAGTGACTATCTTCCCAGTGTAGTGACCGTGTTCCCAGTGTAGTGACTACCTTCCCAGAGTAGTGACTGTGTTCGCAGTGTAGTGACAGTGTTCCCAGTGTAGGCACTGTGTTCCCAGTGTAGGCAATGTGTTCCCATTGTAGGCACTGCGTTCCCAGTGTAGTGACAGTGTTCCCAGTGTAGGCACTGTGTTCCCAGTGTAGGCACTGTGTTCCCAGTGTAGTGACTGTGTTTCCAGTGTAGTGACTATGTTCCCAGTGTAGTGACCGTGTTCCCAGTGTAGTGACTATGTTCACAGTGTAGTGACTGTCTTCCCAGTGTAGTGACTGTGTTTCCTATGTAGTGACTGTGTTCCCAGTGTAGTGACTATGTTCACAGTGTAGTGACTATCTTCCCAGTGTAGTGACTGTGTTCCCAGTGTGGTGATTGTGTTCCCAGTGTATGCACTATCTTCCCAGTGTAGTGAATGTGTTTCCTATGTAGTGACTGTGTTCCCGGTGTAGTGACTATGTTCACAGTGTAGTGACTATCTTCCCAGTGTAGTGACAGTGTTCCCAATGTAGTGACTGTGTTTCCAGTGTAGCGACTATGTTCCCAGTGTAGTGACCGTCTTCCCAGTGTAGTGACTATGTTCACAGTGTAGTGACTGTCTTCCCAGTGTAGTGACTGTGTTTCCTATGTAGTGACTGTGTTCCCAGTGTAGTGACTATGTTCACAGTGTAGTGACTGTGTTCCCAGTGTAGTGACTGTGTTCCCAATGTAGTGACTGTGTTCCCAGTGTAGTGACTATCTTCCGAGTGTAGTGACCGTGTTTCCAATGTAGTGACTGTGTTCCCAGTGTAGGGAATATCTTCCCAGTGTAGTGACAGTGTTCCCAGTGTAGTGACTATCTTCTCAGTGTAGTGACTATCTTCCCAGTGTAGTGACCGTGTTCCCAGTGTAGTGACTATCTTCCCAGTGTAGTGACAGTGTTCCCAGTGTAAGCACTGTATTCCCAGAGTAGTGAATGTGTTCGCAGTGTAGTGACAGTGTTCCCAGTGTAGGCACTGTGTTCCCAGTGTAGGCAATGTGTTCCCATTGCAGGCACTGCGTTCCCAGTGTAGTGACAGTGTTCCCAGTGTAGGCACTGTGTTTCCAGTGTAGGCACTGTGTTCCCAGTGTAGTGACTGTGTTCCCAATGTAGTGACTGTGTTTCCAGTGTAGTGACTATGTTCCCAGTGTAGTGAACGTGTCCCCAGTGTAGTGACTATGTTCACAGTGTAGTGACTGTCTTCCCAGTGTAGTGACTGTGTTTCCTATGTAGTGACTCTGTTCCCAGTGTAGTGACTATGTTCACAGTGTAGTGACTATCTTCCCAGTGTAGTGACCGTGTTCCCAGTGTAGTGACTATGTTCCCAGTGTAGTGACGGTGTTTCCTATGTAGTGACTGTGTTCTCAGTGTAGTGACTATGTTCACAGTGTAGTGACTATCTTCCCAGTGTAGTGACCGTGTTCCCAGTGTAGTGACTATGTTCACAGTGTAGTGACTGTCTTCCCAGTGTAGTGACTGTGTTTCCTATGTAGTGACTGTGTTCCCAGTGTAGTGACTATGTTCACAGTGTAGTGACTGTGTTCCCAGTGTAGTGACTGTGTTCCCAATGTAGTGACTGTGTTCCCAGTGTAGTGACTATCTTCCCAGTGTAGTGACCGTGTTCCCAGTGTAGTGACTATCTTCTCAGTGTAGTGACTATCTTCCCAGTGTAGTGCACGTGTTCCCAGTGTAGTGACTGCGTTCCCAGTGTAGTGCACGTGTTCCCAGTGTAGTGACTGTGTTCCCAGTGTAGGCACTGTATTCCCAGAGTAGTGACTGTGTTCGCAGTGTAGTGACAGTGTTCCCAGTGTAGGCACTGTGTTCCCAGTGTAGGCAATGTGTTCCCATTGTAGGCACTGCGGTCCCAGTGTAGTGACAGTGTTCCCAGTGTAGGCACTGTGTTCCCAGTGTAGACAATGTGTTCCCATTGTAGGCACTGCGTTCCCAGTGTAGTGACAGTGTTCCCAGTGTAGGCACTGTGTTCCCAGTGTAGGCACTGTGTTCCCAGTGTAGTGACTGTGTTCCCAATGTAGTGACTGTGTTTCCAGTGTAGTGACTGTTCCCAGTGTAGTGACCGTGTTCCGAGTGTAGTGACTATGTTCACAGTGTCGTGACTATCTTCCCAGTGTAGTGATTGTTTTCCCAGTGTAGTGACTATGTTCACAGTGTAGTGACTATCTTCCCAGTGTAGCGACAGTGTTCCCAGTGTGGTGATTGTGTTCCCAGTGTAGGCACTGTCTTCCCAGTGTAGTGACCGTGTTTCCTATGTAGTGACTGTGTTCCCAGTGTAGTGACTATCTTCCCAGTGTAGTGACCGGGTTCCCAGTGTAGTGACTATGTTCCCAGTGTAGTGACTGTGTTCCCAATGTAGTGACTGTGTTCCCAGTGTAGTGACTGTGTTCCCAATGTAGTGACTGTGTTCCCAGTGTAGTGACTATCTTCCCAGTGTAGTGACCGTGTTCCCAGTGTAGTGACTATGTACATAGTGTAGTGACTGTCTTCCCAGTGTAGTGACGGTGTTCCCTATGTAGTGACTGTGTTCTCAGTGTAGTGACTATCTTCCCAGTGTAGTGTCCGTGTTCCCAGTGTAGTGACTATGTTCACAGTGTAGTGACTGTGTTCCCAGCGTGGTGACTGTGTTTCCTACGTAGTGACTGTGTTCCCAGAGTAGTGACTGTGTTCGCAGTGTAGTGACAGTGTTCCCAGTGTAGGCACTGTGTTCCCAGTGTAGGCACTGCATTCCCAGTGTAGTGACTGTGTTTCCAATGTAGTGACTGTGTTCTCAGTGTAGTGACTATCTTCCCAGTGTAGTGACCGTGTTCCCAGTGTAGTGACTATGTTCCCAGTGTAGTGACTGTGTTCCCAATGTAGTGACTGTGTTCCCAGTGTAGTGACTATCTTCCCAGTGTAGTGACTGTGTTCCCAATGTAGTGACTGTGTTCCCAGTGTAGTGACTATCTTCCCAGTGTAGTGACCGTGTTCCCAATGTAGTGACTGTGTTCCCAATGTAGGCACTGTGTTCCCAGTGTAGGTACTGTATTCCCAGAGTAGTGACTGTGTTCGCAGTGTAGTGACAGTGTTCCCATTGTAGGCACTGCGTTCCCAATGTAGTGACAGTGTTCCCAGTGTAGGCACTGTGTTCCCAGTGTAGGCACTGCATTCCCAGTGTAGTGACAGTGTTTCCAGTGTAGTGTCTGTGTTCCCAGTGTAGTCACAGTGTTCACAGTGTAGGGACATTTTTCTCAGTGTAATAACAATGTTCAAAGTGTAGTAAGAGTGCACACAGTGTAGTAACCGTGTTCACGTTGTAATGACAGTGTATTGATAGTGTGCACACTTTAGTAACAGTGTTCAGAGTGTAGCAACAGTGTGGCGACAGTGTTCACAGTGTAGTAATAGTGTTCAAAATGTGGTGACAGTGTTTACAGTGTAGTGACTATGTTCCCAGTGTAGTGACTGTGTTCCGAATGTAGGCACTGTGTTCCCAGTGTACGTACTGTATTCCCAGAGTAGTCACGGTGATCCCAATATGGTGACAGTGTCTCACTGTAGTGAATGTGTGCACAGTGGAGTGACAGTGTTCCCAGTGTTGTGACTGTGTCATCAGTGTACTGACTGTGTTGCCAGTGTAGTGACTGTGTTCGCAGTGTAGTGACAGTGTTCCCAGTGTAGGCAATGTGTTACCAGTGTAGGCAATGTGTTCCCAGTGTAGTGACTGTGTTCGCAGTGTAGTGACAGTGTTCCCAGTGTAGTGACAGTGTTCCCAGTGTAGGCAATGTGTTCCCAGTGTAGTGACTGTGTTCGCAGTGTAGTGACAGTGTTCCCAATGTAGGCACTGTGTTTCCAGTGTAGGCAATGTGCTCCCAGTGTAGTGACTGTGTTCGCAGTGTAGTGACAGTGTTCCCAATGTAGGCACTGTATTCCCAGTGTAGAGACCGTGTTCCCAGTGTAGTGACTATCTTCCCAGTGTAGTGACCGTGTTCCCAGTGTAGTGACTACCTTCCCAGAGTAGTGACTGTGTTCGCAGTGTAGTGACAGTGTTCCCAGTGTAGGCACTGTGTTCCCAGTGTAGGCAATGTGTTCCCATTGTAGGCACTGCGTTCCCAGTGTAGTGACAGTGTTCCCAGTGTAGGCACTGTGTTCCCAGTGTAGGCACTGTGTTCCCAGTGTAGTGACTGTGTTTCCAGTGTAGTGACTATGTTCCCAGTGTAGTGACCGTGTTCCCAGTGTAGTGACTATGTTCACAGTGTAGTGACTGTCTTCCCAGTGTAGTGACTGTGTTTCCTATGTAGTGACTGTGTTCCCAGTGTAGTGACTATGTTCACAGTGTAGTGACTATCTTCCCAGTGTAGTGACTGTGTTCCCAGTGTGGTGATTGTGTTCCCAGTGTATGCACTATCTTCCCAGTGTAGTGAATGTGTTTCCTATGTAGTGACTGTGTTCCCGGTGTAGTGACTATGTTCACAGTGTAGTGACTATCTTCCCAGTGTAGTGACAGTGTTCCCAATGTAGTGACTGTGTTTCCAGTGTAGCGACTATGTTCCCAGTGTAGTGACCGTCTTCCCAGTGTAGTGACTATGTTCACAGTGTAGTGACTGTCTTCCCAGTGTAGTGACTGTGTTTCCTATGTAGTGACTGTGTTCCCAGTGTAGTGACTATGTTCACAGTGTAGTGACTGTGTTCCCAGTGTAGTGACTGTGTTCCCAATGTAGTGACTGTGTTCCCAGTGTAGTGACTATCTTCCGAGTGTAGTGACCGTGTTTCCAATGTAGTGACTGTGTTCCCAGTGTAGGGAATATCTTCCCAGTGTAGTGACAGTGTTCCCAGTGTAGTGACTATCTTCTCAGTGTAGTGACTATCTTCCCAGTGTAGTGACCGTGTTCCCAGTGTAGTGACTATCTTCCCAGTGTAGTGACAGTGTTCCCAGTGTAAGCACTGTATTCCCAGAGTAGTGAATGTGTTCGCAGTGTAGTGACAGTGTTCCCAGTGTAGGCACTGTGTTCCCAGTGTAGGCAATGTGTTCCCATTGTAGGCACTGCGTTCCCAGTGTAGTGACAGTGTTCCCAGTGTAGGCACTGTGTTCCCAGTGTAGGCACTGTGTTCCCAGTGTAGTGACTGTGTTTCCTATGTACTGACTGTGTTCCAAGTGCAGTGACTATGTTCACAGTGTAGTGACTGTCTTCCCAGTGTAGTGACTGTGTTTCCTATGTAGTGACTCTGTTCCCAGTGTAGTGACTATGTTCACAGTGTAGTGACTATCTTCCCAGTGTAGTGACCGTGTTCCCAGTGTAGTGACTATGTTCCCAGTGTGGTGACTGTGTTCCCAATGTAGTGACTGTGTTCTCAGTGTAGTGACTATGTACATAGTGTAGTGACTGTCTTCCCAGTGTAGTGACGGTGTTTCCTATGTAGTGACTGTGTTCTCAGTGTAGTGACTATGTTCACAGTGTAGTGACTATCTTCCCAGTGTAGTGACCGTGTTCCCAGTGTAGTGACTATGTTCACAGTGTAGTGACTATCTTCCCAGTGTAGTGACTGTGTTCCCAGTGTAGGCACTGTATTCCCAGAGTAGTGACTGTGTTCGCAGTGTAGTGACAGTATTCCCAGTGTAGGCACTGTGTTCCCAGTGTAGGCAATGTGTTCCCATTGTAGGCACTGCGTTCCCAGTGTAGTGACAGTGTTCCCAGTGTAGGCACTGTGTTCCCAGTGTAGGCACTGTGTTCCCAGTGTAGTGACTGTGTTCCCAATGTAGTGACTGTGTTTTCAGTGTAGTGACTATGTTCCCAGTGTAGTGACCGTGTTCCCAGTGTAGTGACTATGTTCACAGTGTAGTGACTGTCTTCCCAGTGTAGTGACTGTGTTTCCCATGTAGTGACTGTGTTCCCAGTGTAGTGACTATGTTCACAGTGTAGTGACTGTGTTCCCAGTGTAGGCACTGTGTTCCCAATGTAGTGACTGTGTTCCCAGTGTAGTGACTATCTTCCCAGTGTAGTGACTATCTTCCCAGTGTAGTGACCGTGTTTCCAATGTAGTGACTGTGTTCCCAGTGTAGGGAATATCTTCCCAGTGTAGTGACAGTGTTCCCAGTGTAGTGACTATCTTCTCAGTGTAGTGACTATCTTCCCAGTGTAGTGACCGTGTTCCCAATGTAGTGACTATCTTCCCAGTGTAGTGACCGTGTTCCCAGTGTAGTGACTGTGTTCCCAGTGTAGTGAATATCTTCCCAGTGTGGTGTCAGTGTTCCCAGTGTAGTGACTACCTTCTCAGTGTAGTGACTATCTTCCCAGTGTAGAGACCGTGTTCCCAGTGTAGTGACTATCTTCCCAGTGTAGTGACCGTGTTCAGAGTGTAGTGACTACCTTCCCAGAGTAGTGACTGTGTTCGCAGTGTAGTGACAGTGTTCCCAGTGTAGGCACTGTGTTCCCAGTGTAGGCAATGTGTTCCCATTGTAGGCACTGCGTTCCCAGTGTAGTGACAGTGTTCCCAGTGTAGGCACTGTGTTCCCAGTGTAGGCACTGTGTTCCCAGTGTAGTGACTGTGTTTCCTATGTACTGACTGTGTTCCAAGTGCAGTGACTATGTTCACAGTGTAGTGACTGTGTTCCTAGTGTAGTGACTGTGTTCCCAATGTAGTGACTGTGTTCCCAGTGTAGTGACTATCTTTCCAGTGTAGTGACCGTGTTCCCAATGTAGTGACTGTGTTCCCAGTGTAGTGAATATCTTCCCAGTGTGGTGTCAGTGTTCCCAGTGTAGTGACTACCTTCTCAGTGTAGTGACTATCTTCCCAGTGTAGAGACCGTGTTCCCAGTGTAGTGACTATCTTCCCAGTGTAGTGACCGTGTTCCCAGTGTAGTGACTACCTTCCCAGAGTAGTGACTGTGTTCGCAGTGTAGTGACAGTGTTCCCAGTGTAGGCACTGTGTTCCCAGTGTAGGCAATGTGTTCCCATTGTAGGCACTGCGTTCCCAGTGTAGTGACAGTGTTCCCAGTGTAGGCACTGTGTTCCCAGTGTAGGCACTGTGTTCCCAGTGTAGTGACTGTGTTTCCAGTGTAGTGACTATGTTCCCAGTGTAGTGACCGTGTTCCCAGTGTAGTGACTATGTTCACAGTGTAGTGACTGTCTTCCCAGTGTAGTGACTGTGTTTCCTATGTAGTGACTGTGTTCCCAGTGTAGTGACTATGTTCACAGTGTAGTGACTATCTTCCCAGTGTAGTGACTGTGTTCCCAGTGTGGTGATTGTGTTCCCAGTGTATGCACTATCTTCCCAGTGTAGTGAATGTGTTTCCTATGTAGTGACTGTGTTCCCGGTGTAGTGACTATGTTCACAGTGTAGTGACTATCTTCCCAGTGTAGTGACAGTGTTCCCAATGTAGTGACTGTGTTTCCAGTGTAGCGACTATGTTCCCAGTGTAGTGACCGTCTTCCCAGTGTAGTGACTATGTTCACAGTGTAGTGACTGTCTTCCCAGTGTAGTGACTGTGTTTCCTATGTAGTGACTGTGTTCCCAGTGTAGTGACTATGTTCACAGTGTAGTGACTGTGTTCCCAGTGTAGTGACTGTGTTCCCAATGTAGTGACTGTGTTCCCAGTGTAGTGACTATCTTCCGAGTGTAGTGACCGTGTTTCCAATGTAGTGACTGTGTTCCCAGTGTAGGGAATATCTTCCCAGTGTAGTGACAGTGTTCCCAGTGTAGTGACTATCTTCTCAGTGTAGTGACTATCTTCCCAGTGTAGTGACCGTGTTCCCAGTGTAGTGACTATCTTCCCAGTGTAGTGACAGTGTTCCCAGTGTAAGCACTGTATTCCCAGAGTAGTGAATGTGTTCGCAGTGTAGTGACAGTGTTCCCAGTGTAGGCACTGTGTTCCCAGTGTAGGCAATGTGTTCCCATTGCAGGCACTGCGTTCCCAGTGTAGTGACAGTGTTCCCAGTGTAGGCACTGTGTTTCCAGTGTAGGCACTGTGTTCCCAGTGTAGTGACTGTGTTCCCAATGTAGTGACTGTGTTTCCAGTGTAGTGACTATGTTCCCAGTGTAGTGAACGTGTCCCCAGTGTAGTGACTATGTTCACAGTGTAGTGACTGTCTTCCCAGTGTAGTGACTGTGTTTCCTATGTAGTGACTCTGTTCCCAGTGTAGTGACTATGTTCACAGTGTAGTGACTATCTTCCCAGTGTAGTGACCGTGTTCCCAGTGTAGTGACTATGTTCCCAGTGTAGTGACGGTGTTTCCTATGTAGTGACTGTGTTCTCAGTGTAGTGACTATGTTCACAGTGTAGTGACTATCTTCCCAGTGTAGTGACCGTGTTCCCAGTGTAGTGACTATGTTCACAGTGTAGTGACTGTCTTCCCAGTGTAGTGACTGTGTTTCCTATGTAGTGACTGTGTTCCCAGTGTAGTGACTATGTTCACAGTGTAGTGACTGTGTTCCCAGTGTAGTGACTGTGTTCCCAATGTAGTGACTGTGTTCCCAGTGTAGTGACTATCTTCCCAGTGTAGTGACCGTGTTCCCAGTGTAGTGACTATCTTCTCAGTGTAGTGACTATCTTCCCAGTGTAGTGCACGTGTTCCCAGTGTAGTGACTGCGTTCCCAGTGTAGTGCACGTGTTCCCAGTGTAGTGACTGTGTTCCCAGTGTAGGCACTGTATTCCCAGAGTAGTGACTGTGTTCGCAGTGTAGTGACAGTGTTCCCAGTGTAGGCACTGTGTTCCCAGTGTAGGCAATGTGTTCCCATTGTAGGCACTGCGGTCCCAGTGTAGTGACAGTGTTCCCAGTGTAGGCACTGTGTTCCCAGTGTAGACAATGTGTTCCCATTGTAGGCACTGCGTTCCCAGTGTAGTGACAGTGTTCCCAGTGTAGGCACTGTGTTCCCAGTGTAGGCACTGTGTTCCCAGTGTAGTGACTGTGTTCCCAATGTAGTGACTGTGTTTCCAGTGTAGTGACTGTTCCCAGTGTAGTGACCGTGTTCCGAGTGTAGTGACTATGTTCACAGTGTCGTGACTATCTTCCCAGTGTAGTGATTGTTTTCCCAGTGTAGTGACTATGTTCACAGTGTAGTGACTATCTTCCCAGTGTAGCGACAGTGTTCCCAGTGTGGTGATTGTGTTCCCAGTGTAGGCACTGTCTTCCCAGTGTAGTGACCGTGTTTCCTATGTAGTGACTGTGTTCCCAGTGTAGTGACTATCTTCCCAGTGTAGTGACCGGGTTCCCAGTGTAGTGACTATGTTCCCAGTGTAGTGACTGTGTTCCCAATGTAGTGACTGTGTTCCCAGTGTAGTGACTGTGTTCCCAATGTAGTGACTGTGTTCCCAGTGTAGTGACTATCTTCCCAGTGTAGTGACCGTGTTCCCAGTGTAGTGACTATGTACATAGTGTAGTGACTGTCTTCCCAGTGTAGTGACGGTGTTCCCTATGTAGTGACTGTGTTCTCAGTGTAGTGACTATCTTCCCAGTGTAGTGTCCGTGTTCCCAGTGTAGTGACTATGTTCACAGTGTAGTGACTGTGTTCCCAGCGTGGTGACTGTGTTTCCTACGTAGTGACTGTGTTCCCAGAGTAGTGACTGTGTTCGCAGTGTAGTGACAGTGTTCCCAGTGTAGGCACTGTGTTCCCAGTGTAGGCACTGCATTCCCAGTGTAGTGACTGTGTTTCCAATGTAGTGACTGTGTTCTCAGTGTAGTGACTATCTTCCCAGTGTAGTGACCGTGTTCCCAGTGTAGTGACTATGTTCCCAGTGTAGTGACTGTGTTCCCAATGTAGTGACTGTGTTCCCAGTGTAGTGACTATCTTCCCAGTGTAGTGACTGTGTTCCCAATGTAGTGACTGTGTTCCCAGTGTAGTGACTATCTTCCCAGTGTAGTGACCGTGTTCCCAATGTAGTGACTGTGTTCCCAATGTAGGCACTGTGTTCCCAGTGTAGGTACTGTATTCCCAGAGTAGTGACTGTGTTCGCAGTGTAGTGACAGTGTTCCCATTGTAGGCACTGCGTTCCCAATGTAGTGACAGTGTTCCCAGTGTAGGCACTGTGTTCCCAGTGTAGTGACTGTGTTCCCAATGTAGTGACTGTGTTTCCAGTGTAGTGACTATGTTCCCAGTGTAGTGAACGTGTCCCCAGTGTAGTGACTATGTTCACAGTGTAGTGACTGTCTTCCCAGTGTAGTGACTGTGTTTCCTATGTAGTGACTCTGTTCCCAGTGTAGTGACTATGTTCACAGTGTAGTGACTATCTTCCCAGTGTAGTGACCGTGTTCCCAGTGTAGTGACTATGTTCCCAGTGTAGTGACGGTGTTTCCTATGTAGTGACTGTGTTCTCAGTGTAGTGACTATGTTCACAGTGTAGTGACTATCTTCCCAGTGTAGTGACCGTGTTCCCAGTGTAGTGACTATGTTCACAGTGTAGTGACTGTCTTCCCAGTGTAGTGACTGTGTTTCCTATGTAGTGACTGTGTTCCCAGTGTAGTGACTATGTTCACAGTGTAGTGACTGTGTTCCCAGTGTAGTGACTGTGTTCCCAATGTAGTGACTGTGTTCCCAGTGTAGTGACTATCTTCCCAGTGTAGTGACCGTGTTCCCAGTGTAGTGACTATCTTCTCAGTGTAGTGACTATCTTCCCAGTGTAGTGCACGTGTTCCCAGTGTAGTGACTGCGTTCCCAGTGTAGTGCACGTGTTCCCAGTGTAGTGACTGTGTTCCCAGTGTAGGCACTGTATTCCCAGAGTAGTGACTGTGTTCGCAGTGTAGTGACAGTGTTCCCAGTGTAGGCACTGTGTTCCCAGTGTAGGCAATGTGTTCCCATTGTAGGCACTGCGGTCCCAGTGTAGTGACAGTGTTCCCAGTGTAGGCACTGTGTTCCCAGTGTAGACAATGTGTTCCCATTGTAGGCACTGCGTTCCCAGTGTAGTGACAGTGTTCCCAGTGTAGGCACTGTGTTCCCAGTGTAGGCACTGTGTTCCCAGTGTAGTGACTGTGTTCCCAATGTAGTGACTGTGTTTCCAGTGTAGTGACTGTTCCCAGTGTAGTGACCGTGTTCCGAGTGTAGTGACTATGTTCACAGTGTCGTGACTATCTTCCCAGTGTAGTGATTGTTTTCCCAGTGTAGTGACTATGTTCACAGTGTAGTGACTATCTTCCCAGTGTAGCGACAGTGTTCCCAGTGTGGTGATTGTGTTCCCAGTGTAGGCACTGTCTTCCCAGTGTAGTGACCGTGTTTCCTATGTAGTGACTGTGTTCCCAGTGTAGTGACTATCTTCCCAGTGTAGTGACCGGGTTCCCAGTGTAGTGACTATGTTCCCAGTGTAGTGACTGTGTTCCCAATGTAGTGACTGTGTTCCCAGTGTAGTGACTGTGTTCCCAATGTAGTGACTGTGTTCCCAGTGTAGTGACTATCTTCCCAGTGTAGTGACCGTGTTCCCAGTGTAGTGACTATGTACATAGTGTAGTGACTGTCTTCCCAGTGTAGTGACGGTGTTCCCTATGTAGTGACTGTGTTCTCAGTGTAGTGACTATCTTCCCAGTGTAGTGTCCGTGTTCCCAGTGTAGTGACTATGTTCACAGTGTAGTGACTGTGTTCCCAGCGTGGTGACTGTGTTTCCTACGTAGTGACTGTGTTCCCAGAGTAGTGACTGTGTTCGCAGTGTAGTGACAGTGTTCCCAGTGTAGGCACTGTGTTCCCAGTGTAGGCACTGCATTCCCAGTGTAGTGACTGTGTTTCCAATGTAGTGACTGTGTTCTCAGTGTAGTGACTATCTTCCCAGTGTAGTGACCGTGTTCCCAGTGTAGTGACTATGTTCCCAGTGTAGTGACTGTGTTCCCAATGTAGTGACTGTGTTCCCAGTGTAGTGACTATCTTCCCAGTGTAGTGACTGTGTTCCCAATGTAGTGACTGTGTTCCCAGTGTAGTGACTATCTTCCCAGTGTAGTGACCGTGTTCCCAATGTAGTGACTGTGTTCCCAATGTAGGCACTGTGTTCCCAGTGTAGGTACTGTATTCCCAGAGTAGTGACTGTGTTCGCAGTGTAGTGACAGTGTTCCCATTGTAGGCACTGCGTTCCCAATGTAGTGACAGTGTTCCCAGTGTAGGCACTGTGTTCCCAGTGTAGGCACTGCATTCCCAGTGTAGTGACAGTGTTTCCAGTGTAGTGTCTGTGTTCCCAGTGTAGTCACAGTGTTCACAGTGTAGGGACATTTTTCTCAGTGTAATAACAATGTTCAAAGTGTAGTAAGAGTGCACACAGTGTAGTAACCGTGTTCACGTTGTAATGACAGTGTATTGATAGTGTGCACACTTTAGTAACAGTGTTCAGAGTGTAGCAACAGTGTGGCGACAGTGTTCACAGTGTAGTAATAGTGTTCAAAATGTGGTGACAGTGTTTACAGTGTAGTGACTATGTTCCCAGTGTAGTGACTGTGTTCCGAATGTAGGCACTGTGTTCCCAGTGTACGTACTGTATTCCCAGAGTAGTCACGGTGATCCCAATATGGTGACAGTGTCTCACTGTAGTGAATGTGTGCACAGTGGAGTGACAGTGTTCCCAGTGTTGTGACTGTGTCATCAGTGTACTGACTGTGTTGCCAGTGTAGTGACTGTGTTCGCAGTGTAGTGACAGTGTTCCCAGTGTAGGCAATGTGTTACCAGTGTAGGCAATGTGTTCCCAGTGTAGTGACTGTGTTCGCAGTGTAGTGACAGTGTTCCCAGTGTAGTGACAGTGTTCCCAGTGTAGGCAATGTGTTCCCAGTGTAGTGACTGTGTTCGCAGTGTAGTGACAGTGTTCCCAATGTAGGCACTGTGTTTCCAGTGTAGGCAATGTGCTCCCAGTGTAGTGACTGTGTTCGCAGTGTAGTGACAGTGTTCCCAATGTAGGCACTGTATTCCCAGTGTAGAGACCGTGTTCCCAGTGTAGTGACTATCTTCCCAGTGTAGTGACCGTGTTCCCAGTGTAGTGACTACCTTCCCAGAGTAGTGACTGTGTTCGCAGTGTAGTGACAGTGTTCCCAGTGTAGGCACTGTGTTCCCAGTGTAGGCAATGTGTTCCCATTGTAGGCACTGCGTTCCCAGTGTAGTGACAGTGTTCCCAGTGTAGGCACTGTGTTCCCAGTGTAGGCACTGTGTTCCCAGTGTAGTGACTGTGTTTCCAGTGTAGTGACTATGTTCCCAGTGTAGTGACCGTGTTCCCAGTGTAGTGACTATGTTCACAGTGTAGTGACTGTCTTCCCAGTGTAGTGACTGTGTTTCCTATGTAGTGACTGTGTTCCCAGTGTAGTGACTATGTTCACAGTGTAGTGACTATCTTCCCAGTGTAGTGACTGTGTTCCCAGTGTGGTGATTGTGTTCCCAGTGTATGCACTATCTTCCCAGTGTAGTGAATGTGTTTCCTATGTAGTGACTGTGTTCCCGGTGTAGTGACTATGTTCACAGTGTAGTGACTATCTTCCCAGTGTAGTGACAGTGTTCCCAATGTAGTGACTGTGTTTCCAGTGTAGCGACTATGTTCCCAGTGTAGTGACCGTCTTCCCAGTGTAGTGACTATGTTCACAGTGTAGTGACTGTCTTCCCAGTGTAGTGACTGTGTTTCCTATGTAGTGACTGTGTTCCCAGTGTAGTGACTATGTTCACAGTGTAGTGACTGTGTTCCCAGTGTAGTGACTGTGTTCCCAATGTAGTGACTGTGTTCCCAGTGTAGTGACTATCTTCCGAGTGTAGTGACCGTGTTTCCAATGTAGTGACTGTGTTCCCAGTGTAGGGAATATCTTCCCAGTGTAGTGACAGTGTTCCCAGTGTAGTGACTATCTTCTCAGTGTAGTGACTATCTTCCCAGTGTAGTGACCGTGTTCCCAGTGTAGTGACTATCTTCCCAGTGTAGTGACAGTGTTCCCAGTGTAAGCACTGTATTCCCAGAGTAGTGAATGTGTTCGCAGTGTAGTGACAGTGTTCCCAGTGTAGGCACTGTGTTCCCAGTGTAGGCAATGTGTTCCCATTGTAGGCACTGCGTTCCCAGTGTAGTGACAGTGTTCCCAGTGTAGGCACTGTGTTCCCAGTGTAGGCACTGTGTTCCCAGTGTAGTGACTGTGTTTCCTATGTACTGACTGTGTTCCAAGTGCAGTGACTATGTTCACAGTGTAGTGACTGTCTTCCCAGTGTAGTGACTGTGTTTCCTATGTAGTGACTCTGTTCCCAGTGTAGTGACTATGTTCACAGTGTAGTGACTATCTTCCCAGTGTAGTGACCGTGTTCCCAGTGTAGTGACTATGTTCCCAGTGTGGTGACTGTGTTCCCAATGTAGTGACTGTGTTCTCAGTGTAGTGACTATGTACATAGTGTAGTGACTGTCTTCCCAGTGTAGTGACGGTGTTTCCTATGTAGTGACTGTGTTCTCAGTGTAGTGACTATGTTCACAGTGTAGTGACTATCTTCCCAGTGTAGTGACCGTGTTCCCAGTGTAGTGACTATGTTCACAGTGTAGTGACTATCTTCCCAGTGTAGTGACTGTGTTCCCAGTGTAGGCACTGTATTCCCAGAGTAGTGACTGTGTTCGCAGTGTAGTGACAGTATTCCCAGTGTAGGCACTGTGTTCCCAGTGTAGGCAATGTGTTCCCATTGTAGGCACTGCGTTCCCAGTGTAGTGACAGTGTTCCCAGTGTAGGCACTGTGTTCCCAGTGTAGGCACTGTGTTCCCAGTGTAGTGACTGTGTTCCCAATGTAGTGACTGTGTTTTCAGTGTAGTGACTATGTTCCCAGTGTAGTGACCGTGTTCCCAGTGTAGTGACTATGTTCACAGTGTAGTGACTGTCTTCCCAGTGTAGTGACTGTGTTTCCCATGTAGTGACTGTGTTCCCAGTGTAGTGACTATGTTCACAGTGTAGTGACTGTGTTCCCAGTGTAGGCACTGTGTTCCCAATGTAGTGACTGTGTTCCCAGTGTAGTGACTATCTTCCCAGTGTAGTGACTATCTTCCCAGTGTAGTGACCGTGTTTCCAATGTAGTGACTGTGTTCCCAGTGTAGGGAATATCTTCCCAGTGTAGTGACAGTGTTCCCAGTGTAGTGACTATCTTCTCAGTGTAGTGACTATCTTCCCAGTGTAGTGACCGTGTTCCCAATGTAGTGACTATCTTCCCAGTGTAGTGACCGTGTTCCCAGTGTAGTGACTGTGTTCCCAGTGTAGTGAATATCTTCCCAGTGTGGTGTCAGTGTTCCCAGTGTAGTGACTACCTTCTCAGTGTAGTGACTATCTTCCCAGTGTAGAGACCGTGTTCCCAGTGTAGTGACTATCTTCCCAGTGTAGTGACCGTGTTCAGAGTGTAGTGACTACCTTCCCAGAGTAGTGACTGTGTTCGCAGTGTAGTGACAGTGTTCCCAGTGTAGGCACTGTGTTCCCAGTGTAGGCAATGTGTTCCCATTGTAGGCACTGCGTTCCCAGTGTAGTGACAGTGTTCCCAGTGTAGGCACTGTGTTCCCAGTGTAGGCACTGTGTTCCCAGTGTAGTGACTGTGTTTCCTATGTACTGACTGTGTTCCAAGTGCAGTGACTATGTTCACAGTGTAGTGACTGTGTTCCTAGTGTAGTGACTGTGTTCCCAATGTAGTGACTGTGTTCCCAGTGTAGTGACTATCTTTCCAGTGTAGTGACCGTGTTCCCAATGTAGTGACTGTGTTCCCAGTGTAGTGAATATCTTCCCAGTGTGGTGTCAGTGTTCCCAGTGTAGTGACTACCTTCTCAGTGTAGTGACTATCTTCCCAGTGTAGAGACCGTGTTCCCAGTGTAGTGACTATCTTCCCAGTGTAGTGACCGTGTTCCCAGTGTAGTGACTACCTTCCCAGAGTAGTGACTGTGTTCGCAGTGTAGTGACAGTGTTCCCAGTGTAGGCACTGTGTTCCCAGTGTAGGCAATGTGTTCCCATTGTAGGCACTGCGTTCCCAGTGTAGTGACAGTGTTCCCAGTGTAGGCACTGTGTTCCCAGTGTAGGCACTGTGTTCCCAGTGTAGTGACTGTGTTTCCAGTGTAGTGACTATGTTCCCAGTGTAGTGACCGTGTTCCCAGTGTAGTGACTATGTTCACAGTGTAGTGACTGTCTTCCCAGTGTAGTGACTGTGTTTCCTATGTAGTGACTGTGTTCCCAGTGTAGTGACTATGTTCACAGTGTAGTGACTATCTTCCCAGTGTAGTGACTGTGTTCCCAGTGTGGTGATTGTGTTCCCAGTGTATGCACTATCTTCCCAGTGTAGTGAATGTGTTTCCTATGTAGTGACTGTGTTCCCGGTGTAGTGACTATGTTCACAGTGTAGTGACTATCTTCCCAGTGTAGTGACAGTGTTCCCAATGTAGTGACTGTGTTTCCAGTGTAGCGACTATGTTCCCAGTGTAGTGACCGTCTTCCCAGTGTAGTGACTATGTTCACAGTGTAGTGACTGTCTTCCCAGTGTAGTGACTGTGTTTCCTATGTAGTGACTGTGTTCCCAGTGTAGTGACTATGTTCACAGTGTAGTGACTGTGTTCCCAGTGTAGTGACTGTGTTCCCAATGTAGTGACTGTGTTCCCAGTGTAGTGACTATCTTCCGAGTGTAGTGACCGTGTTTCCAATGTAGTGACTGTGTTCCCAGTGTAGGGAATATCTTCCCAGTGTAGTGACAGTGTTCCCAGTGTAGTGACTATCTTCTCAGTGTAGTGACTATCTTCCCAGTGTAGTGACCGTGTTCCCAGTGTAGTGACTATCTTCCCAGTGTAGTGACAGTGTTCCCAGTGTAAGCACTGTATTCCCAGAGTAGTGAATGTGTTCGCAGTGTAGTGACAGTGTTCCCAGTGTAGGCACTGTGTTCCCAGTGTAGGCAATGTGTTCCCATTGCAGGCACTGCGTTCCCAGTGTAGTGACAGTGTTCCCAGTGTAGGCACTGTGTTTCCAGTGTAGGCACTGTGTTCCCAGTGTAGTGACTGTGTTCCCAATGTAGTGACTGTGTTTCCAGTGTAGTGACTATGTTCCCAGTGTAGTGAACGTGTCCCCAGTGTAGTGACTATGTTCACAGTGTAGTGACTGTCTTCCCAGTGTAGTGACTGTGTTTCCTATGTAGTGACTCTGTTCCCAGTGTAGTGACTATGTTCACAGTGTAGTGACTATCTTCCCAGTGTAGTGACCGTGTTCCCAGTGTAGTGACTATGTTCCCAGTGTAGTGACGGTGTTTCCTATGTAGTGACTGTGTTCTCAGTGTAGTGACTATGTTCACAGTGTAGTGACTATCTTCCCAGTGTAGTGACCGTGTTCCCAGTGTAGTGACTATGTTCACAGTGTAGTGACTGTCTTCCCAGTGTAGTGACTGTGTTTCCTATGTAGTGACTGTGTTCCCAGTGTAGTGACTATGTTCACAGTGTAGTGACTGTGTTCCCAGTGTAGTGACTGTGTTCCCAATGTAGTGACTGTGTTCCCAGTGTAGTGACTATCTTCCCAGTGTAGTGACCGTGTTCCCAGTGTAGTGACTATCTTCTCAGTGTAGTGACTATCTTCCCAGTGTAGTGCACGTGTTCCCAGTGTAGTGACTGCGTTCCCAGTGTAGTGCACGTGTTCCCAGTGTAGTGACTGTGTTCCCAGTGTAGGCACTGTATTCCCAGAGTAGTGACTGTGTTCGCAGTGTAGTGACAGTGTTCCCAGTGTAGGCACTGTGTTCCCAGTGTAGGCAATGTGTTCCCATTGTAGGCACTGCGGTCCCAGTGTAGTGACAGTGTTCCCAGTGTAGGCACTGTGTTCCCAGTGTAGACAATGTGTTCCCATTGTAGGCACTGCGTTCCCAGTGTAGTGACAGTGTTCCCAGTGTAGGCACTGTGTTCCCAGTGTAGGCACTGTGTTCCCAGTGTAGTGACTGTGTTCCCAATGTAGTGACTGTGTTTCCAGTGTAGTGACTGTTCCCAGTGTAGTGACCGTGTTCCGAGTGTAGTGACTATGTTCACAGTGTCGTGACTATCTTCCCAGTGTAGTGATTGTTTTCCCAGTGTAGTGACTATGTTCACAGTGTAGTGACTATCTTCCCAGTGTAGCGACAGTGTTCCCAGTGTGGTGATTGTGTTCCCAGTGTAGGCACTGTCTTCCCAGTGTAGTGACCGTGTTTCCTATGTAGTGACTGTGTTCCCAGTGTAGTGACTATCTTCCCAGTGTAGTGACCGGGTTCCCAGTGTAGTGACTATGTTCCCAGTGTAGTGACTGTGTTCCCAATGTAGTGACTGTGTTCCCAGTGTAGTGACTGTGTTCCCAATGTAGTGACTGTGTTCCCAGTGTAGTGACTATCTTCCCAGTGTAGTGACTATGTACATAGTGTAGTGACTGTCTTCCCAGTGTAGTGACGGTGTTCCCTATGTAGTGACTGTGTTCTCAGTGTAGTGACTATCTTCCCAGTGTAGTGTCCGTGTTCCCAGTGTAGTGACTATGTTCACAGTGTAGTGACTGTGTTCCCAGCGTGGTGACTGTGTTTCCTACGTAGTGACTGTGTTCCCAGAGTAGTGACTGTGTTCGCAGTGTAGTGACAGTGTTCCCAGTGTAGGCACTGTGTTCCCAGTGTAGGCACTGCATTCCCAGTGTAGTGACTGTGTTTCCAATGTAGTGACTGTGTTCTCAGTGTAGTGACTATCTTCCCAGTGTAGTGACCGTGTTCCCAGTGTAGTGACTATGTTCCCAGTGTAGTGACTGTGTTCCCAATGTAGTGACTGTGTTCCCAGTGTAGTGACTATCTTCCCAGTGTAGTGACTGTGTTCCCAATGTAGTGACTGTGTTCCCAGTGTAGTGACTATCTTCCCAGTGTAGTGACCGTGTTCCCAATGTAGTGACTGTGTTCCCAATGTAGGCACTGTGTTCCCAGTGTAGGTACTGTATTCCCAGAGTAGTGACTGTGTTCGCAGTGTAGTGACAGTGTTCCCATTGTAGGCACTGCGTTCCCAATGTAGTGACAGTGTTCCCAGTGTAGGCACTGTGTTCCCAGTGTAGGCACTGCATTCCCAGTGTAGTGACAGTGTTTCCAGTGTAGTGTCTGTGTTCCCAGTGTAGTCACAGTGTTCACAGTGTAGGGACATTTTTCTCAGTGTAATAACAATGTTCAAAGTGTAGTAAGAGTGCACACAGTGTAGTAACCGTGTTCACGTTGTAATGACAGTGTATTGATAGTGTGCACACTTTAGTAACAGTGTTCAGAGTGTAGCAACAGTGTGGCGACAGTGTTCACAGTGTAGTAATAGTGTTCAAAATGTGGTGACAGTGTTTACAGTGTAGTGACTATGTTCCCAGTGTAGTGACTGTGTTCCGAATGTAGGCACTGTGTTCCCAGTGTACGTACTGTATTCCCAGAGTAGTCACGGTGATCCCAATATGGTGACAGTGTCTCACTGTAGTGAATGTGTGCACAGTGGAGTGACAGTGTTCCCAGTGTTGTGACTGTGTCATCAGTGTACTGACTGTGTTGCCAGTGTAGTGACTGTGTTCGCAGTGTAGTGACAGTGTTCCCAGTGTAGGCAATGTGTTACCAGTGTAGGCAATGTGTTCCCAGTGTAGTGACTGTGTTCGCAGTGTAGTGACAGTGTTCCCAGTGTAGTGACAGTGTTCCCAGTGTAGGCAATGTGTTCCCAGTGTAGTGACTGTGTTCGCAGTGTAGTGACAGTGTTCCCAATGTAGGCACTGTGTTTCCAGTGTAGGCAATGTGCTCCCAGTGTAGTGACTGTGTTCGCAGTGTAGTGACAGTGTTCCCAATGTAGGCACTGTATTCCCAGTGTAGAGACCGTGTTCCCAGTGTAGTGACTATCTTCCCAGTGTAGTGACCGTGTTCCCAGTGTAGTGACTACCTTCCCAGAGTAGTGACTGTGTTCGCAGTGTAGTGACAGTGTTCCCAGTGTAGGCACTGTGTTCCCAGTGTAGGCAATGTGTTCCCATTGTAGGCACTGCGTTCCCAGTGTAGTGACAGTGTTCCCAGTGTAGGCACTGTGTTCCCAGTGTAGGCACTGTGTTCCCAGTGTAGTGACTGTGTTTCCAGTGTAGTGACTATGTTCCCAGTGTAGTGACCGTGTTCCCAGTGTAGTGACTATGTTCACAGTGTAGTGACTGTCTTCCCAGTGTAGTGACTGTGTTTCCTATGTAGTGACTGTGTTCCCAGTGTAGTGACTATGTTCACAGTGTAGTGACTATCTTCCCAGTGTAGTGACTGTGTTCCCAGTGTGGTGATTGTGTTCCCAGTGTATGCACTATCTTCCCAGTGTAGTGAATGTGTTTCCTATGTAGTGACTGTGTTCCCGGTGTAGTGACTATGTTCACAGTGTAGTGACTATCTTCCCAGTGTAGTGACAGTGTTCCCAATGTAGTGACTGTGTTTCCAGTGTAGCGACTATGTTCCCAGTGTAGTGACCGTCTTCCCAGTGTAGTGACTATGTTCACAGTGTAGTGACTGTCTTCCCAGTGTAGTGACTGTGTTTCCTATGTAGTGACTGTGTTCCCAGTGTAGTGACTATGTTCACAGTGTAGTGACTGTGTTCCCAGTGTAGTGACTGTGTTCCCAATGTAGTGACTGTGTTCCCAGTGTAGTGACTATCTTCCGAGTGTAGTGACCGTGTTTCCAATGTAGTGACTGTGTTCCCAGTGTAGGGAATATCTTCCCAGTGTAGTGACAGTGTTCCCAGTGTAGTGACTATCTTCTCAGTGTAGTGACTATCTTCCCAGTGTAGTGACCGTGTTCCCAGTGTAGTGACTATCTTCCCAGTGTAGTGACAGTGTTCCCAGTGTAAGCACTGTATTCCCAGAGTAGTGAATGTGTTCGCAGTGTAGTGACAGTGTTCCCAGTGTAGGCACTGTGTTCCCAGTGTAGGCAATGTGTTCCCATTGTAGGCACTGCGTTCCCAGTGTAGTGACAGTGTTCCCAGTGTAGGCACTGTGTTCCCAGTGTAGGCACTGTGTTCCCAGTGTAGTGACTGTGTTTCCTATGTACTGACTGTGTTCCAAGTGCAGTGACTATGTTCACAGTGTAGTGACTGTCTTCCCAGTGTAGTGACTGTGTTTCCTATGTAGTGACTCTGTTCCCAGTGTAGTGACTATGTTCACAGTGTAGTGACTATCTTCCCAGTGTAGTGACCGTGTTCCCAGTGTAGTGACTATGTTCCCAGTGTGGTGACTGTGTTCCCAATGTAGTGACTGTGTTCTCAGTGTAGTGACTATGTACATAGTGTAGTGACTGTCTTCCCAGTGTAGTGACGGTGTTTCCTATGTAGTGACTGTGTTCTCAGTGTAGTGACTATGTTCACAGTGTAGTGACTATCTTCCCAGTGTAGTGACCGTGTTCCCAGTGTAGTGACTATGTTCACAGTGTAGTGACTATCTTCCCAGTGTAGTGACTGTGTTCCCAGTGTAGGCACTGTATTCCCAGAGTAGTGACTGTGTTCGCAGTGTAGTGACAGTATTCCCAGTGTAGGCACTGTGTTCCCAGTGTAGGCAATGTGTTCCCATTGTAGGCACTGCGTTCCCAGTGTAGTGACAGTGTTCCCAGTGTAGGCACTGTGTTCCCAGTGTAGGCACTGTGTTCCCAGTGTAGTGACTGTGTTCCCAATGTAGTGACTGTGTTTTCAGTGTAGTGACTATGTTCCCAGTGTAGTGACCGTGTTCCCAGTGTAGTGACTATGTTCACAGTGTAGTGACTGTCTTCCCAGTGTAGTGACTGTGTTTCCCATGTAGTGACTGTGTTCCCAGTGTAGTGACTATGTTCACAGTGTAGTGACTGTGTTCCCAGTGTAGGCACTGTGTTCCCAATGTAGTGACTGTGTTCCCAGTGTAGTGACTATCTTCCCAGTGTAGTGACTATCTTCCCAGTGTAGTGACCGTGTTTCCAATGTAGTGACTGTGTTCCCAGTGTAGGGAATATCTTCCCAGTGTAGTGACAGTGTTCCCAGTGTAGTGACTATCTTCTCAGTGTAGTGACTATCTTCCCAGTGTAGTGACCGTGTTCCCAATGTAGTGACTATCTTCCCAGTGTAGTGACCGTGTTCCCAGTGTAGTGACTGTGTTCCCAGTGTAGTGAATATCTTCCCAGTGTGGTGTCAGTGTTCCCAGTGTAGTGACTACCTTCTCAGTGTAGTGACTATCTTCCCAGTGTAGAGACCGTGTTCCCAGTGTAGTGACTATCTTCCCAGTGTAGTGACCGTGTTCAGAGTGTAGTGACTACCTTCCCAGAGTAGTGACTGTGTTCGCAGTGTAGTGACAGTGTTCCCAGTGTAGGCACTGTGTTCCCAGTGTAGGCAATGTGTTCCCATTGTAGGCACTGCGTTCCCAGTGTAGTGACAGTGTTCCCAGTGTAGGCACTGTGTTCCCAGTGTAGGCACTGTGTTCCCAGTGTAGTGACTGTGTTTCCTATGTACTGACTGTGTTCCAAGTGCAGTGACTATGTTCACAGTGTAGTGACTGTGTTCCTAGTGTAGTGACTGTGTTCCCAATGTAGTGACTGTGTTCCCAGTGTAGTGACTATCTTTCCAGTGTAGTGACCGTGTTCCCAATGTAGTGACTGTGTTCCCAGTGTAGTGAATATCTTCCCAGTGTGGTGTCAGTGTTCCCAGTGTAGTGACTACCTTCTCAGTGTAGTGACTATCTTCCCAGTGTAGAGACCGTGTTCCCAGTGTAGTGACTATCTTCCCAGTGTAGTGACCGTGTTCCCAGTGTAGTGACTACCTTCCCAGAGTAGTGACTGTGTTCGCAGTGTAGTGACAGTGTTCCCAGTGTAGGCACTGTGTTCCCAGTGTAGGCAATGTGTTCCCATTGTAGGCACTGCGTTCCCAGTGTAGTGACAGTGTTCCCAGTGTAGGCACTGTGTTCCCAGTGTAGGCACTGTGTTCCCAGTGTAGTGACTGTGTTTCCAGTGTAGTGACTATGTTCCCAGTGTAGTGACCGTGTTCCCAGTGTAGTGACTATGTTCACAGTGTAGTGACTGTCTTCCCAGTGTAGTGACTGTGTTTCCTATGTAGTGACTGTGTTCCCAGTGTAGTGACTATGTTCACAGTGTAGTGACTATCTTCCCAGTGTAGTGACTGTGTTCCCAGTGTGGTGATTGTGTTCCCAGTGTATGCACTATCTTCCCAGTGTAGTGAATGTGTTTCCTATGTAGTGACTGTGTTCCCGGTGTAGTGACTATGTTCACAGTGTAGTGACTATCTTCCCAGTGTAGTGACAGTGTTCCCAATGTAGTGACTGTGTTTCCAGTGTAGCGACTATGTTCCCAGTGTAGTGACCGTCTTCCCAGTGTAGTGACTATGTTCACAGTGTAGTGACTGTCTTCCCAGTGTAGTGACTGTGTTTCCTATGTAGTGACTGTGTTCCCAGTGTAGTGACTATGTTCACAGTGTAGTGACTGTGTTCCCAGTGTAGTGACTGTGTTCCCAATGTAGTGACTGTGTTCCCAGTGTAGTGACTATCTTCCGAGTGTAGTGACCGTGTTTCCAATGTAGTGACTGTGTTCCCAGTGTAGGGAATATCTTCCCAGTGTAGTGACAGTGTTCCCAGTGTAGTGACTATCTTCTCAGTGTAGTGACTATCTTCCCAGTGTAGTGACCGTGTTCCCAGTGTAGTGACTATCTTCCCAGTGTAGTGACAGTGTTCCCAGTGTAAGCACTGTATTCCCAGAGTAGTGAATGTGTTCGCAGTGTAGTGACAGTGTTCCCAGTGTAGGCACTGTGTTCCCAGTGTAGGCAATGTGTTCCCATTGCAGGCACTGCGTTCCCAGTGTAGTGACAGTGTTCCCAGTGTAGGCACTGTGTTTCCAGTGTAGGCACTGTGTTCCCAGTGTAGTGACTGTGTTCCCAATGTAGTGACTGTGTTTCCAGTGTAGTGACTATGTTCCCAGTGTAGTGAACGTGTCCCCAGTGTAGTGACTATGTTCACAGTGTAGTGACTGTCTTCCCAGTGTAGTGACTGTGTTTCCTATGTAGTGACTCTGTTCCCAGTGTAGTGACTATGTTCACAGTGTAGTGACTATCTTCCCAGTGTAGTGACCGTGTTCCCAGTGTAGTGACTATGTTCCCAGTGTAGTGACGGTGTTTCCTATGTAGTGACTGTGTTCTCAGTGTAGTGACTATGTTCACAGTGTAGTGACTATCTTCCCAGTGTAGTGACCGTGTTCCCAGTGTAGTGACTATGTTCACAGTGTAGTGACTGTCTTCCCAGTGTAGTGACTGTGTTTCCTATGTAGTGACTGTGTTCCCAGTGTAGTGACTATGTTCACAGTGTAGTGACTGTGTTCCCAGTGTAGTGACTGTGTTCCCAATGTAGTGACTGTGTTCCCAGTGTAGTGACTATCTTCCCAGTGTAGTGACCGTGTTCCCAGTGTAGTGACTATCTTCTCAGTGTAGTGACTATCTTCCCAGTGTAGTGCACGTGTTCCCAGTGTAGTGACTGCGTTCCCAGTGTAGTGCACGTGTTCCCAGTGTAGTGACTGTGTTCCCAGTGTAGGCACTGTATTCCCAGAGTAGTGACTGTGTTCGCAGTGTAGTGACAGTGTTCCCAGTGTAGGCACTGTGTTCCCAGTGTAGGCAATGTGTTCCCATTGTAGGCACTGCGGTCCCAGTGTAGTGACAGTGTTCCCAGTGTAGGCACTGTGTTCCCAGTGTAGACAATGTGTTCCCATTGTAGGCACTGCGTTCCCAGTGTAGTGACAGTGTTCCCAGTGTAGGCACTGTGTTCCCAGTGTAGGCACTGTGTTCCCAGTGTAGTGACTGTGTTCCCAATGTAGTGACTGTGTTTCCAGTGTAGTGACTGTTCCCAGTGTAGTGACCGTGTTCCGAGTGTAGTGACTATGTTCACAGTGTCGTGACTATCTTCCCAGTGTAGTGATTGTTTTCCCAGTGTAGTGACTATGTTCACAGTGTAGTGACTATCTTCCCAGTGTAGCGACAGTGTTCCCAGTGTGGTGATTGTGTTCCCAGTGTAGGCACTGTCTTCCCAGTGTAGTGACCGTGTTTCCTATGTAGTGACTGTGTTCCCAGTGTAGTGACTATCTTCCCAGTGTAGTGACCGGGTTCCCAGTGTAGTGACTATGTTCCCAGTGTAGTGACTGTGTTCCCAATGTAGTGACTGTGTTCCCAGTGTAGTGACTGTGTTCCCAATGTAGTGACTGTGTTCCCAGTGTAGTGACTATCTTCCCAGTGTAGTGACTATGTACATAGTGTAGTGACTGTCTTCCCAGTGTAGTGACGGTGTTCCCTATGTAGTGACTGTGTTCTCAGTGTAGTGACTATCTTCCCAGTGTAGTGTCCGTGTTCCCAGTGTAGTGACTATGTTCACAGTGTAGTGACTGTGTTCCCAGCGTGGTGACTGTGTTTCCTACGTAGTGACTGTGTTCCCAGAGTAGTGACTGTGTTCGCAGTGTAGTGACAGTGTTCCCAGTGTAGGCACTGTGTTCCCAGTGTAGGCACTGCATTCCCAGTGTAGTGACTGTGTTTCCAATGTAGTGACTGTGTTCTCAGTGTAGTGACTATCTTCCCAGTGTAGTGACCGTGTTCCCAGTGTAGTGACTATGTTCCCAGTGTAGTGACTGTGTTCCCAATGTAGTGACTGTGTTCCCAGTGTAGTGACTATCTTCCCAGTGTAGTGACTGTGTTCCCAATGTAGTGACTGTGTTCCCAGTGTAGTGACTATCTTCCCAGTGTAGTGACCGTGTTCCCAATGTAGTGACTGTGTTCCCAATGTAGGCACTGTGTTCCCAGTGTAGGTACTGTATTCCCAGAGTAGTGACTGTGTTCGCAGTGTAGTGACAGTGTTCCCATTGTAGGCACTGCGTTCCCAATGTAGTGACAGTGTTCCCAGTGTAGGCACTGTGTTCCCAGTGTAGGCACTGCATTCCCAGTGTAGTGACAGTGTTTCCAGTGTAGTGTCTGTGTTCCCAGTGTAGTCACAGTGTTCACAGTGTAGGGACATTTTTCTCAGTGTAATAACAATGTTCAAAGTGTAGTAAGAGTGCACACAGTGTAGTAACCGTGTTCACGTTGTAATGACAGTGTATTGATAGTGTGCACACTTTAGTAACAGTGTTCAGAGTGTAGCAACAGTGTGGCGACAGTGTTCACAGTGTAGTAATAGTGTTCAAAATGTGGTGACAGTGTTTACAGTGTAGTGACTATGTTCCCAGTGTAGTGACTGTGTTCCGAATGTAGGCACTGTGTTCCCAGTGTACGTACTGTATTCCCAGAGTAGTCACGGTGATCCCAATATGGTGACAGTGTCTCACTGTAGTGAATGTGTGCACAGTGGAGTGACAGTGTTCCCAGTGTTGTGACTGTGTCATCAGTGTACTGACTGTGTTGCCAGTGTAGTGACTGTGTTCGCAGTGTAGTGACAGTGTTCCCAGTGTAGGCAATGTGTTACCAGTGTAGGCAATGTGTTCCCAGTGTAGTGACTGTGTTCGCAGTGTAGTGACAGTGTTCCCAGTGTAGTGACAGTGTTCCCAGTGTAGGCAATGTGTTCCCAGTGTAGTGACTGTGTTCGCAGTGTAGTGACAGTGTTCCCAATGTAGGCACTGTGTTTCCAGTGTAGGCAATGTGCTCCCAGTGTAGTGACTGTGTTCGCAGTGTAGTGACAGTGTTCCCAATGTAGGCACTGTATTCCCAGTGTAGAGACCGTGTTCCCAGTGTAGTGACTATCTTCCCAGTGTAGTGACCGTGTTCCCAGTGTAGTGACTACCTTCCCAGAGTAGTGACTGTGTTCGCAGTGTAGTGACAGTGTTCCCAGTGTAGGCACTGTGTTCCCAGTGTAGGCAATGTGTTCCCATTGTAGGCACTGCGTTCCCAGTGTAGTGACAGTGTTCCCAGTGTAGGCACTGTGTTCCCAGTGTAGGCACTGTGTTCCCAGTGTAGTGACTGTGTTTCCAGTGTAGTGACTATGTTCCCAGTGTAGTGACCGTGTTCCCAGTGTAGTGACTATGTTCACAGTGTAGTGACTGTCTTCCCAGTGTAGTGACTGTGTTTCCTATGTAGTGACTGTGTTCCCAGTGTAGTGACTATGTTCACAGTGTAGTGACTATCTTCCCAGTGTAGTGACTGTGTTCCCAGTGTGGTGATTGTGTTCCCAGTGTATGCACTATCTTCCCAGTGTAGTGAATGTGTTTCCTATGTAGTGACTGTGTTCCCGGTGTAGTGACTATGTTCACAGTGTAGTGACTATCTTCCCAGTGTAGTGACAGTGTTCCCAATGTAGTGACTGTGTTTCCAGTGTAGCGACTATGTTCCCAGTGTAGTGACCGTCTTCCCAGTGTAGTGACTATGTTCACAGTGTAGTGACTGTCTTCCCAGTGTAGTGACTGTGTTTCCTATGTAGTGACTGTGTTCCCAGTGTAGTGACTATGTTCACAGTGTAGTGACTGTGTTCCCAGTGTAGTGACTGTGTTCCCAATGTAGTGACTGTGTTCCCAGTGTAGTGACTATCTTCCGAGTGTAGTGACCGTGTTTCCAATGTAGTGACTGTGTTCCCAGTGTAGGGAATATCTTCCCAGTGTAGTGACAGTGTTCCCAGTGTAGTGACTATCTTCTCAGTGTAGTGACTATCTTCCCAGTGTAGTGACCGTGTTCCCAGTGTAGTGACTATCTTCCCAGTGTAGTGACAGTGTTCCCAGTGTAAGCACTGTATTCCCAGAGTAGTGAATGTGTTCGCAGTGTAGTGACAGTGTTCCCAGTGTAGGCACTGTGTTCCCAGTGTAGGCAATGTGTTCCCATTGTAGGCACTGCGTTCCCAGTGTAGTGACAGTGTTCCCAGTGTAGGCACTGTGTTCCCAGTGTAGGCACTGTGTTCCCAGTGTAGTGACTGTGTTTCCTATGTACTGACTGTGTTCCAAGTGCAGTGACTATGTTCACAGTGTAGTGACTGTCTTCCCAGTGTAGTGACTGTGTTTCCTATGTAGTGACTCTGTTCCCAGTGTAGTGACTATGTTCACAGTGTAGTGACTATCTTCCCAGTGTAGTGACCGTGTTCCCAGTGTAGTGACTATGTTCCCAGTGTGGTGACTGTGTTCCCAATGTAGTGACTGTGTTCTCAGTGTAGTGACTATGTACATAGTGTAGTGACTGTCTTCCCAGTGTAGTGACGGTGTTTCCTATGTAGTGACTGTGTTCTCAGTGTAGTGACTATGTTCACAGTGTAGTGACTATCTTCCCAGTGTAGTGACCGTGTTCCCAGTGTAGTGACTATGTTCACAGTGTAGTGACTATCTTCCCAGTGTAGTGACTGTGTTCCCAGTGTAGGCACTGTATTCCCAGAGTAGTGACTGTGTTCGCAGTGTAGTGACAGTATTCCCAGTGTAGGCACTGTGTTCCCAGTGTAGGCAATGTGTTCCCATTGTAGGCACTGCGTTCCCAGTGTAGTGACAGTGTTCCCAGTGTAGGCACTGTGTTCCCAGTGTAGGCACTGTGTTCCCAGTGTAGTGACTGTGTTCCCAATGTAGTGACTGTGTTTTCAGTGTAGTGACTATGTTCCCAGTGTAGTGACCGTGTTCCCAGTGTAGTGACTATGTTCACAGTGTAGTGACTGTCTTCCCAGTGTAGTGACTGTGTTTCCCATGTAGTGACTGTGTTCCCAGTGTAGTGACTATGTTCACAGTGTAGTGACTGTGTTCCCAGTGTAGGCACTGTGTTCCCAATGTAGTGACTGTGTTCCCAGTGTAGTGACTATCTTCCCAGTGTAGTGACTATCTTCCCAGTGTAGTGACCGTGTTTCCAATGTAGTGACTGTGTTCCCAGTGTAGGGAATATCTTCCCAGTGTAGTGACAGTGTTCCCAGTGTAGTGACTATCTTCTCAGTGTAGTGACTATCTTCCCAGTGTAGTGACCGTGTTCCCAATGTAGTGACTATCTTCCCAGTGTAGTGACCGTGTTCCCAGTGTAGTGACTGTGTTCCCAGTGTAGTGAATATCTTCCCAGTGTGGTGTCAGTGTTCCCAGTGTAGTGACTACCTTCTCAGTGTAGTGACTATCTTCCCAGTGTAGAGACCGTGTTCCCAGTGTAGTGACTATCTTCCCAGTGTAGTGACCGTGTTCAGAGTGTAGTGACTACCTTCCCAGAGTAGTGACTGTGTTCGCAGTGTAGTGACAGTGTTCCCAGTGTAGGCACTGTGTTCCCAGTGTAGGCAATGTGTTCCCATTGTAGGCACTGCGTTCCCAGTGTAGTGACAGTGTTCCCAGTGTAGGCACTGTGTTCCCAGTGTAGGCACTGTGTTCCCAGTGTAGTGACTGTGTTTCCTATGTACTGACTGTGTTCCAAGTGCAGTGACTATGTTCACAGTGTAGTGACTGTGTTCCTAGTGTAGTGACTGTGTTCCCAATGTAGTGACTGTGTTCCCAGTGTAGTGACTATCTTTCCAGTGTAGTGACCGTGTTCCCAATGTAGTGACTGTGTTCCCAGTGTAGTGAATATCTTCCCAGTGTGGTGTCAGTGTTCCCAGTGTAGTGACTACCTTCTCAGTGTAGTGACTATCTTCCCAGTGTAGAGACCGTGTTCCCAGTGTAGTGACTATCTTCCCAGTGTAGTGACCGTGTTCCCAGTGTAGTGACTACCTTCCCAGAGTAGTGACTGTGTTCGCAGTGTAGTGACAGTGTTCCCAGTGTAGGCACTGTGTTCCCAGTGTAGGCAATGTGTTCCCATTGTAGGCACTGCGTTCCCAGTGTAGTGACAGTGTTCCCAGTGTAGGCACTGTGTTCCCAGTGTAGGCACTGTGTTCCCAGTGTAGTGACTGTGTTTCCAGTGTAGTGACTATGTTCCCAGTGTAGTGACCGTGTTCCCAGTGTAGTGACTATGTTCACAGTGTAGTGACTGTCTTCCCAGTGTAGTGACTGTGTTTCCTATGTAGTGACTGTGTTCCCAGTGTAGTGACTATGTTCACAGTGTAGTGACTATCTTCCCAGTGTAGTGACTGTGTTCCCAGTGTGGTGATTGTGTTCCCAGTGTATGCACTATCTTCCCAGTGTAGTGAATGTGTTTCCTATGTAGTGACTGTGTTCCCGGTGTAGTGACTATGTTCACAGTGTAGTGACTATCTTCCCAGTGTAGTGACAGTGTTCCCAATGTAGTGACTGTGTTTCCAGTGTAGCGACTATGTTCCCAGTGTAGTGACCGTCTTCCCAGTGTAGTGACTATGTTCACAGTGTAGTGACTGTCTTCCCAGTGTAGTGACTGTGTTTCCTATGTAGTGACTGTGTTCCCAGTGTAGTGACTATGTTCACAGTGTAGTGACTGTGTTCCCAGTGTAGTGACTGTGTTCCCAATGTAGTGACTGTGTTCCCAGTGTAGTGACTATCTTCCGAGTGTAGTGACCGTGTTTCCAATGTAGTGACTGTGTTCCCAGTGTAGGGAATATCTTCCCAGTGTAGTGACAGTGTTCCCAGTGTAGTGACTATCTTCTCAGTGTAGTGACTATCTTCCCAGTGTAGTGACCGTGTTCCCAGTGTAGTGACTATCTTCCCAGTGTAGTGACAGTGTTCCCAGTGTAAGCACTGTATTCCCAGAGTAGTGAATGTGTTCGCAGTGTAGTGACAGTGTTCCCAGTGTAGGCACTGTGTTCCCAGTGTAGGCAATGTGTTCCCATTGCAGGCACTGCGTTCCCAGTGTAGTGACAGTGTTCCCAGTGTAGGCACTGTGTTTCCAGTGTAGGCACTGTGTTCCCAGTGTAGTGACTGTGTTCCCAATGTAGTGACTGTGTTTCCAGTGTAGTGACTATGTTCCCAGTGTAGTGAACGTGTCCCCAGTGTAGTGACTATGTTCACAGTGTAGTGACTGTCTTCCCAGTGTAGTGACTGTGTTTCCTATGTAGTGACTCTGTTCCCAGTGTAGTGACTATGTTCACAGTGTAGTGACTATCTTCCCAGTGTAGTGACCGTGTTCCCAGTGTAGTGACTATGTTCCCAGTGTAGTGACGGTGTTTCCTATGTAGTGACTGTGTTCTCAGTGTAGTGACTATGTTCACAGTGTAGTGACTATCTTCCCAGTGTAGTGACCGTGTTCCCAGTGTAGTGACTATGTTCACAGTGTAGTGACTGTCTTCCCAGTGTAGTGACTGTGTTTCCTATGTAGTGACTGTGTTCCCAGTGTAGTGACTATGTTCACAGTGTAGTGACTGTGTTCCCAGTGTAGTGACTGTGTTCCCAATGTAGTGACTGTGTTCCCAGTGTAGTGACTATCTTCCCAGTGTAGTGACCGTGTTCCCAGTGTAGTGACTATCTTCTCAGTGTAGTGACTATCTTCCCAGTGTAGTGCACGTGTTCCCAGTGTAGTGACTGCGTTCCCAGTGTAGTGCACGTGTTCCCAGTGTAGTGACTGTGTTCCCAGTGTAGGCACTGTATTCCCAGAGTAGTGACTGTGTTCGCAGTGTAGTGACAGTGTTCCCAGTGTAGGCACTGTGTTCCCAGTGTAGGCAATGTGTTCCCATTGTAGGCACTGCGGTCCCAGTGTAGTGACAGTGTTCCCAGTGTAGGCACTGTGTTCCCAGTGTAGACAATGTGTTCCCATTGTAGGCACTGCGTTCCCAGTGTAGTGACAGTGTTCCCAGTGTAGGCACTGTGTTCCCAGTGTAGGCACTGTGTTCCCAGTGTAGTGACTGTGTTCCCAATGTAGTGACTGTGTTTCCAGTGTAGTGACTGTTCCCAGTGTAGTGACCGTGTTCCGAGTGTAGTGACTATGTTCACAGTGTCGTGACTATCTTCCCAGTGTAGTGATTGTTTTCCCAGTGTAGTGACTATGTTCACAGTGTAGTGACTATCTTCCCAGTGTAGCGACAGTGTTCCCAGTGTGGTGATTGTGTTCCCAGTGTAGGCACTGTCTTCCCAGTGTAGTGACCGTGTTTCCTATGTAGTGACTGTGTTCCCAGTGTAGTGACTATCTTCCCAGTGTAGTGACCGGGTTCCCAGTGTAGTGACTATGTTCCCAGTGTAGTGACTGTGTTCCCAATGTAGTGACTGTGTTCCCAGTGTAGTGACTGTGTTCCCAATGTAGTGACTGTGTTCCCAGTGTAGTGACTATCTTCCCAGTGTAGTGACTATGTACATAGTGTAGTGACTGTCTTCCCAGTGTAGTGACGGTGTTCCCTATGTAGTGACTGTGTTCTCAGTGTAGTGACTATCTTCCCAGTGTAGTGTCCGTGTTCCCAGTGTAGTGACTATGTTCACAGTGTAGTGACTGTGTTCCCAGCGTGGTGACTGTGTTTCCTACGTAGTGACTGTGTTCCCAGAGTAGTGACTGTGTTCGCAGTGTAGTGACAGTGTTCCCAGTGTAGGCACTGTGTTCCCAGTGTAGGCACTGCATTCCCAGTGTAGTGACTGTGTTTCCAATGTAGTGACTGTGTTCTCAGTGTAGTGACTATCTTCCCAGTGTAGTGACCGTGTTCCCAGTGTAGTGACTATGTTCCCAGTGTAGTGACTGTGTTCCCAATGTAGTGACTGTGTTCCCAGTGTAGTGACTATCTTCCCAGTGTAGTGACTGTGTTCCCAATGTAGTGACTGTGTTCCCAGTGTAGTGACTATCTTCCCAGTGTAGTGACCGTGTTCCCAATGTAGTGACTGTGTTCCCAATGTAGGCACTGTGTTCCCAGTGTAGGTACTGTATTCCCAGAGTAGTGACTGTGTTCGCAGTGTAGTGACAGTGTTCCCATTGTAGGCACTGCGTTCCCAATGTAGTGACAGTGTTCCCAGTGTAGGCACTGTGTTCCCAGTGTAGGCACTGCATTCCCAGTGTAGTGACAGTGTTTCCAGTGTAGTGTCTGTGTTCCCAGTGTAGTCACAGTGTTCACAGTGTAGGGACATTTTTCTCAGTGTAATAACAATGTTCAAAGTGTAGTAAGAGTGCACACAGTGTAGTAACCGTGTTCACGTTGTAATGACAGTGTATTGATAGTGTGCACACTTTAGTAACAGTGTTCAGAGTGTAGCAACAGTGTGGCGACAGTGTTCACAGTGTAGTAATAGTGTTCAAAATGTGGTGACAGTGTTTACAGTGTAGTGACTATGTTCCCAGTGTAGTGACTGTGTTCCGAATGTAGGCACTGTGTTCCCAGTGTACGTACTGTATTCCCAGAGTAGTCACGGTGATCCCAATATGGTGACAGTGTCTCACTGTAGTGAATGTGTGCACAGTGGAGTGACAGTGTTCCCAGTGTTGTGACTGTGTCATCAGTGTACTGACTGTGTTGCCAGTGTAGTGACTGTGTTCGCAGTGTAGTGACAGTGTTCCCAGTGTAGGCAATGTGTTACCAGTGTAGGCAATGTGTTCCCAGTGTAGTGACTGTGTTCGCAGTGTAGTGACAGTGTTCCCAGTGTAGTGACAGTGTTCCCAGTGTAGGCAATGTGTTCCCAGTGTAGTGACTGTGTTCGCAGTGTAGTGACAGTGTTCCCAATGTAGGCACTGTGTTTCCAGTGTAGGCAATGTGCTCCCAGTGTAGTGACTGTGTTCGCAGTGTAGTGACAGTGTTCCCAATGTAGGCACTGTATTCCCAGTGTAGAGACCGTGTTCCCAGTGTAGTGACTATCTTCCCAGTGTAGTGACCGTGTTCCCAGTGTAGTGACTACCTTCCCAGAGTAGTGACTGTGTTCGCAGTGTAGTGACAGTGTTCCCAGTGTAGGCACTGTGTTCCCAGTGTAGGCAATGTGTTCCCATTGTAGGCACTGCGTTCCCAGTGTAGTGACAGTGTTCCCAGTGTAGGCACTGTGTTCCCAGTGTAGGCACTGTGTTCCCAGTGTAGTGACTGTGTTTCCAGTGTAGTGACTATGTTCCCAGTGTAGTGACCGTGTTCCCAGTGTAGTGACTATGTTCACAGTGTAGTGACTGTCTTCCCAGTGTAGTGACTGTGTTTCCTATGTAGTGACTGTGTTCCCAGTGTAGTGACTATGTTCACAGTGTAGTGACTATCTTCCCAGTGTAGTGACTGTGTTCCCAGTGTGGTGATTGTGTTCCCAGTGTATGCACTATCTTCCCAGTGTAGTGAATGTGTTTCCTATGTAGTGACTGTGTTCCCGGTGTAGTGACTATGTTCACAGTGTAGTGACTATCTTCCCAGTGTAGTGACAGTGTTCCCAATGTAGTGACTGTGTTTCCAGTGTAGCGACTATGTTCCCAGTGTAGTGACCGTCTTCCCAGTGTAGTGACTATGTTCACAGTGTAGTGACTGTCTTCCCAGTGTAGTGACTGTGTTTCCTATGTAGTGACTGTGTTCCCAGTGTAGTGACTATGTTCACAGTGTAGTGACTGTGTTCCCAGTGTAGTGACTGTGTTCCCAATGTAGTGACTGTGTTCCCAGTGTAGTGACTATCTTCCGAGTGTAGTGACCGTGTTTCCAATGTAGTGACTGTGTTCCCAGTGTAGGGAATATCTTCCCAGTGTAGTGACAGTGTTCCCAGTGTAGTGACTATCTTCTCAGTGTAGTGACTATCTTCCCAGTGTAGTGACCGTGTTCCCAGTGTAGTGACTATCTTCCCAGTGTAGTGACAGTGTTCCCAGTGTAAGCACTGTATTCCCAGAGTAGTGAATGTGTTCGCAGTGTAGTGACAGTGTTCCCAGTGTAGGCACTGTGTTCCCAGTGTAGGCAATGTGTTCCCATTGTAGGCACTGCGTTCCCAGTGTAGTGACAGTGTTCCCAGTGTAGGCACTGTGTTCCCAGTGTAGGCACTGTGTTCCCAGTGTAGTGACTGTGTTTCCTATGTACTGACTGTGTTCCAAGTGCAGTGACTATGTTCACAGTGTAGTGACTGTCTTCCCAGTGTAGTGACTGTGTTTCCTATGTAGTGACTCTGTTCCCAGTGTAGTGACTATGTTCACAGTGTAGTGACTATCTTCCCAGTGTAGTGACCGTGTTCCCAGTGTAGTGACTATGTTCCCAGTGTGGTGACTGTGTTCCCAATGTAGTGACTGTGTTCTCAGTGTAGTGACTATGTACATAGTGTAGTGACTGTCTTCCCAGTGTAGTGACGGTGTTTCCTATGTAGTGACTGTGTTCTCAGTGTAGTGACTATGTTCACAGTGTATTGACTATCTTCCCAGTGTAGTGACCGTGTTCCCAGTGTAGTGACTATGTTCACAGTGTAGTGACTATCTTCCCAGTGTAGTGACTGTGTTCCCAGTGTAGGCACTGTATTCCCAGAGTAGTGACTGTGTTCGCAGTGTAGTGACAGTATTCCCAGTGTAGGCACTGTGTTCCCAGTGTAGGCAATGTGTTCCCATTGTAGGCACTGCGTTCCCAGTGTAGTGACAGTGTTCCCAGTGTAGGCACTGTGTTCCCAGTGTAGGCACTGTGTTCCCAGTGTAGTGACTGTGTTCCCAATGTAGTGACTGTGTTTTCAGTGTAGTGACTATGTTCCCAGTGTAGTGACCGTGTTCCCAGTGTAGTGACTATGTTCACAGTGTAGTGACTGTCTTCCCAGTGTAGTGACTGTGTTTCCCATGTAGTGACTGTGTTCCCAGTGTAGTGACTATGTTCACAGTGTAGTGACTGTGTTCCCAGTGTAGGCACTGTGTTCCCAATGTAGTGACTGTGTTCCCAGTGTAGTGACTATCTTCCCAGTGTAGTGACTATCTTCCCAGTGTAGTGACCGTGTTTCCAATGTAGTGACTGTGTTCCCAGTGTAGGGAATATCTTCCCAGTGTAGTGACAGTGTTCCCAGTGTAGTGACTATCTTCTCAGTGTAGTGACTATCTTCCCAGTGTAGTGACCGTGTTCCCAATGTAGTGACTATCTTCCCAGTGTAGTGACCGTGTTCCCAGTGTAGTGACTGTGTTCCCAGTGTAGTGAATATCTTCCCAGTGTGGTGTCAGTGTTCCCAGTGTAGTGACTACCTTCTCAGTGTAGTGACTATCTTCCCAGTGTAGAGACCGTGTTCCCAGTGTAGTGACTATCTTCCCAGTGTAGTGACCGTGTTCAGAGTGTAGTGACTACCTTCCCAGAGTAGTGACTGTGTTCGCAGTGTAGTGACAGTGTTCCCAGTGTAGGCACTGTGTTCCCAGTGTAGGCAATGTGTTCCCATTGTAGGCACTGCGTTCCCAGTGTAGTGACAGTGTTCCCAGTGTAGGCACTGTGTTCCCAGTGTAGGCACTGTGTTCCCAGTGTAGTGACTGTGTTTCCTATGTACTGACTGTGTTCCAAGTGCAGTGACTATGTTCACAGTGTAGTGACTGTGTTCCTAGTGTAGTGACTGTGTTCCCAATGTAGTGACTGTGTTCCCAGTGTAGTGACTATCTTTCCAGTGTAGTGACCGTGTTCCCAATGTAGTGACTGTGTTCCCAGTGTAGTGAATATCTTCCCAGTGTGGTGTCAGTGTTCCCAGTGTAGTGACTACCTTCTCAGTGTAGTGACTATCTTCCCAGTGTAGAGACCGTGTTCCCAGTGTAGTGACTATCTTCCCAGTGTAGTGACCGTGTTCCCAGTGTAGTGACTACCTTCCCAGAGTAGTGACTGTGTTCGCAGTGTAGTGACAGTGTTCCCAGTGTAGGCACTGTGTTCCCAGTGTAGGCAATGTGTTCCCATTGTAGGCACTGCGTTCCCAGTGTAGTGACAGTGTTCCCAGTGTAGGCACTGTGTTCCCAGTGTAGGCACTGTGTTCCCAGTGTAGTGACTGTGTTTCCAGTGTAGTGACTATGTTCCCAGTGTAGTGACCGTGTTCCCAGTGTAGTGACTATGTTCACAGTGTAGTGACTGTCTTCCCAGTGTAGTGACTGTGTTTCCTATGTAGTGACTGTGTTCCCAGTGTAGTGACTATGTTCACAGTGTAGTGACTATCTTCCCAGTGTAGTGACTGTGTTCCCAGTGTGGTGATTGTGTTCCCAGTGTATGCACTATCTTCCCAGTGTAGTGAATGTGTTTCCTATGTAGTGACTGTGTTCCCGGTGTAGTGACTATGTTCACAGTGTAGTGACTATCTTCCCAGTGTAGTGACAGTGTTCCCAATGTAGTGACTGTGTTTCCAGTGTAGCGACTATGTTCCCAGTGTAGTGACCGTCTTCCCAGTGTAGTGACTATGTTCACAGTGTAGTGACTGTCTTCCCAGTGTAGTGACTGTGTTTCCTATGTAGTGACTGTGTTCCCAGTGTAGTGACTATGTTCACAGTGTAGTGACTGTGTTCCCAGTGTAGTGACTGTGTTCCCAATGTAGTGACTGTGTTCCCAGTGTAGTGACTATCTTCCGAGTGTAGTGACCGTGTTTCCAATGTAGTGACTGTGTTCCCAGTGTAGGGAATATCTTCCCAGTGTAGTGACAGTGTTCCCAGTGTAGTGACTATCTTCTCAGTGTAGTGACTATCTTCCCAGTGTAGTGACCGTGTTCCCAGTGTAGTGACTATCTTCCCAGTGTAGTGACAGTGTTCCCAGTGTAAGCACTGTATTCCCAGAGTAGTGAATGTGTTCGCAGTGTAGTGACAGTGTTCCCAGTGTAGGCACTGTGTTCCCAGTGTAGGCAATGTGTTCCCATTGCAGGCACTGCGTTCCCAGTGTAGTGACAGTGTTCCCAGTGTAGGCACTGTGTTTCCAGTGTAGGCACTGTGTTCCCAGTGTAGTGACTGTGTTCCCAATGTAGTGACTGTGTTTCCAGTGTAGTGACTATGTTCCCAGTGTAGTGAACGTGTCCCCAGTGTAGTGACTATGTTCACAGTGTAGTGACTGTCTTCCCAGTGTAGTGACTGTGTTTCCTATGTAGTGACTCTGTTCCCAGTGTAGTGACTATGTTCACAGTGTAGTGACTATCTTCCCAGTGTAGTGACCGTGTTCCCAGTGTAGTGACTATGTTCCCAGTGTAGTGACGGTGTTTCCTATGTAGTGACTGTGTTCTCAGTGTAGTGACTATGTTCACAGTGTAGTGACTATCTTCCCAGTGTAGTGACCGTGTTCCCAGTGTAGTGACTATGTTCACAGTGTAGTGACTGTCTTCCCAGTGTAGTGACTGTGTTTCCTATGTAGTGACTGTGTTCCCAGTGTAGTGACTATGTTCACAGTGTAGTGACTGTGTTCCCAGTGTAGTGACTGTGTTCCCAATGTAGTGACTGTGTTCCCAGTGTAGTGACTATCTTCCCAGTGTAGTGACCGTGTTCCCAGTGTAGTGACTATCTTCTCAGTGTAGTGACTATCTTCCCAGTGTAGTGCACGTGTTCCCAGTGTAGTGACTGCGTTCCCAGTGTAGTGCACGTGTTCCCAGTGTAGTGACTGTGTTCCCAGTGTAGGCACTGTATTCCCAGAGTAGTGACTGTGTTCGCAGTGTAGTGACAGTGTTCCCAGTGTAGGCACTGTGTTCCCAGTGTAGGCAATGTGTTCCCATTGTAGGCACTGCGGTCCCAGTGTAGTGACAGTGTTCCCAGTGTAGGCACTGTGTTCCCAGTGTAGACAATGTGTTCCCATTGTAGGCACTGCGTTCCCAGTGTAGTGACAGTGTTCCCAGTGTAGGCACTGTGTTCCCAGTGTAGGCACTGTGTTCCCAGTGTAGTGACTGTGTTCCCAATGTAGTGACTGTGTTTCCAGTGTAGTGACTGTTCCCAGTGTAGTGACCGTGTTCCGAGTGTAGTGACTATGTTCACAGTGTCGTGACTATCTTCCCAGTGTAGTGATTGTTTTCCCAGTGTAGTGACTATGTTCACAGTGTAGTGACTATCTTCCCAGTGTAGCGACAGTGTTCCCAGTGTGGTGATTGTGTTCCCAGTGTAGGCACTGTCTTCCCAGTGTAGTGACCGTGTTTCCTATGTAGTGACTGTGTTCCCAGTGTAGTGACTATCTTCCCAGTGTAGTGACCGGGTTCCCAGTGTAGTGACTATGTTCCCAGTGTAGTGACTGTGTTCCCAATGTAGTGACTGTGTTCCCAGTGTAGTGACTGTGTTCCCAATGTAGTGACTGTGTTCCCAGTGTAGTGACTATCTTCCCAGTGTAGTGACCGTGTTCCCAGTGTAGTGACTATGTACATAGTGTAGTGACTGTCTTCCCAGTGTAGTGACGGTGTTCCCTATGTAGTGACTGTGTTCTCAGTGTAGTGACTATCTTCCCAGTGTAGTGTCCGTGTTCCCAGTGTAGTGACTATGTTCACAGTGTAGTGACTGTGTTCCCAGCGTGGTGACTGTGTTTCCTACGTAGTGACTGTGTTCCCAGAGTAGTGACTGTGTTCGCAGTGTAGTGACAGTGTTCCCAGTGTAGGCACTGTGTTCCCAGTGTAGGCACTGCATTCCCAGTGTAGTGACTGTGTTTCCAATGTAGTGACTGTGTTCTCAGTGTAGTGACTATCTTCCCAGTGTAGTGACCGTGTTCCCAGTGTAGTGACTATGTTCCCAGTGTAGTGACTGTGTTCCCAATGTAGTGACTGTGTTCCCAGTGTAGTGACTATCTTCCCAGTGTAGTGACTGTGTTCCCAATGTAGTGACTGTGTTCCCAGTGTAGTGACTATCTTCCCAGTGTAGTGACCGTGTTCCCAATGTAGTGACTGTGTTCCCAATGTAGGCACTGTGTTCCCAGTGTAGGTACTGTATTCCCAGAGTAGTGACTGTGTTCGCAGTGTAGTGACAGTGTTCCCATTGTAGGCACTGCGTTCCCAATGTAGTGACAGTGTTCCCAGTGTAGGCACTGTGTTCCCAGTGTAGGCACTGCATTCCCAGTGTAGTGACAGTGTTTCCAGTGTAGTGTCTGTGTTCCCAGTGTAGTCACAGTGTTCACAGTGTAGGGACATTTTTCTCAGTGTAATAACAATGTTCAAAGTGTAGTAAGAGTGCACACAGTGTAGTAACCGTGTTCACGTTGTAATGACAGTGTATTGATAGTGTGCACACTTTAGTAACAGTGTTCAGAGTGTAGCAACAGTGTGGCGACAGTGTTCACAGTGTAGTAATAGTGTTCAAAATGTGGTGACAGTGTTTACAGTGTAGTGACTATGTTCCCAGTGTAGTGACTGTGTTCCGAATGTAGGCACTGTGTTCCCAGTGTACGTACTGTATTCCCAGAGTAGTCACGGTGATCCCAATATGGTGACAGTGTCTCACTGTAGTGAATGTGTGCACAGTGGAGTGACAGTGTTCCCAGTGTTGTGACTGTGTCATCAGTGTACTGACTGTGTTGCCAGTGTAGTGACTGTGTTCGCAGTGTAGTGACAGTGTTCCCAGTGTAGGCAATGTGTTACCAGTGTAGGCAATGTGTTCCCAGTGTAGTGACTGTGTTCGCAGTGTAGTGACAGTGTTCCCAGTGTAGTGACAGTGTTCCCAGTGTAGGCAATGTGTTCCCAGTGTAGTGACTGTGTTCGCAGTGTAGTGACAGTGTTCCCAATGTAGGCACTGTGTTTCCAGTGTAGGCAATGTGCTCCCAGTGTAGTGACTGTGTTCGCAGTGTAGTGACAGTGTTCCCAATGTAGGCACTGTATTCCCAGTGTAGTGACCGTGTTCCCAGTGTAGTGACAGTGTTCCCAGTGTAGGCACTGTATTCCCAGTGTAGTGACTGTATTCCCAGTGTAGTGACTGTGTTCGCAGTGTAGTGACAGTGTTCCCAGTGTAGGCACTGTGTTACCAGTGTAGGCAATGTGTTCCCAGTGTAGTGACTGTGTTCGCAGTGTAGTGACAGTGTTCCCAATGTAGGCACTGTATTCCCAGTGTAGTGACTGTGTTCGCAGTGTAGTGACAGTGTTCCCAGTGTAGGCACTGTGTTACCAGTGTAGGCAATGTGTTCCCAGTGTAGTGACTGTGTTCGCAGTGTAGTGACAGTGTTCCCATTGTAGGCACTGCGTTTCCAGTGCGAACGCGGTGCCTACACTGGGAACACTGTCACTACACTGGCAACTGTCACTACACTGGCAACACTGTCACTACACTGGCAACACGGTCACTAGATTTGTAATGCGGTCACAACATAGGAAACAGCCAGAAATAGGGTGGGGGGGGGGGGTGAACTACAGTCAGGATCATCATTCCGTCGGTGGAAGCATTAGAGATAAGGTCATCAACAATCAGTCTGTCCGAGACCCAAGCCAAGTGTTTATGAACCCATGCCGACACCGAGGAGCAGGGGGGTGGGGGAAGAGAGGTGTTTCCTGCAGCGACACAAATCAAGACAAACTGACTTCAAACTTCGTGAAATATCGCCCAAACTACCTTAACATGTTATCTCATGCAGCAAAGTTATGTCTTTCAAAGTTTCAGGATTTAGCAAGGACAACTCGTAATTCCTGCCCATCTTCGTCCCCACCCCTCCCCCCTCACTCAAAGAAGCATGGACTAAGCCTCGGGCCTGCCTCCCACCGCTGTAACTAACAGATTCCTGGTGGTAACAAATTGGTTATAACGAGTACAATAACACTTTCAAATGTAGTTCCAACTTCAAAGAGAGGTTCTATAGGCACTTACCTGTCAAGTTTTAGCAATGATAGCGCATATATTATATCCATTTTGAGGTATTTGGTGATAATCTGACACTGTGTGACCTGCCGCAAATCTGGTGAAAACGGCGGGCAACGACTTCGTGTAGGTTACACACCAATAAAAACCATCCCCATGTTAAGTATCGGACAAATCCAAACTTTCAACTTCATGCTAGACAAAAAACGGTAGGGGAACATGGGGTAAAATGACCCATCGGGGTCATATGGCCCACCACAATATCGCGCTATTGCGGTGCTGCCACCTGTATTGAAGCGTTTTATATTTCTTCCTGTTATCATGTTACGTGATACCTTAACAAATCTACATGGGCGCTGAAGCAGACATCTGATTCTGGGCTGTTGACATCTATGGTAAACACTGGTAGGAAGTTGAACTCAGTGGATACTAGCTTGGGGGGAAAAGTTTGATAAAATAACTCGATCAATGATAATTCCAAGTCAAGCCCCAAACGTAAATCCGACGCGGAATATACTGCGCCGTATTTTTCACACAGCGGTCAAATGTTAAGGGTAATAACAGGGGCAAAATGACCCACGCTTCTTGGGGCAAAATGACCCAGTGGGCCGTTTGACCAACATCCAATTTAATATGTATACTCCAACAGAAACGATTATCTTTAGCAAACTGGATGATACCCAGCTAGATACCCAGCTAGGTATTGAATACCCCCCCCGCTTCCCCCGCCCGGGCGGATCCAAAAAAGCTCGATAGGGGAGGCCGGTTTCAGGGTCGGATCCAGATATGCTGGATAGGGTGGGGGGGGCGGTTTTGATTTTCATATGGTAGATGGTTTAAATTATATAAATTTCGGCCCTAAAAAGGGTCGGCTCCACTTGGATCCGCCCCAGCCCCGGGTCTGTTCAACACTAGGACTTCGCATGAAAGAGGAGTTCTACGCCTCATATGGCCTAAATTTTGCACTGAAAAATGGCAAAGAGTGGGGGAAGGGGTGTCCCCCCCCCCGATCCGCCTCTGCTGACGTAACCGTTATTTGTAATTTCTGTGTGTGATCCTGCTGGGTCAGACTATTCCAGAGAGTTAGAAGTTTGCCTTCTTAGGCTGTTCAGTTAACATGCTGAAATAATGTGCTGACCATTGGCTCCTTTTAAAGCACTGCTTGTCCCCCCCCCACCAAAATGCAAATAAAGTGAAGGTGGTCATTTTGCCCCATGTTCCCCTACCCATGTTTGACTATATGGGCCATGGGAAATTATAGAGCAAGTATCCAGCTTTGTTTTAAAAACCAACAAAACATAAGTTCACGTGCGATATTTTTTAGTTACAGCCCACATTATGATACCCCCCCCCCCCACCCACACCCGCCGCAAATTAGACACGCAGCGAATCAGCATGTGATGAGGTCGACCGAACCACACCCCCATAACATCCGCATGCATGATTACATACGCCACAGATTAATGCAACAGGCAGTAATCTAGCCACACAATGGTAAGAAGAAACAATATATATAAAGACACAAACAACCAGTAACCATATAACCCTGATATACCAATATATTTTACGCACTACTTGACAGTATATACTTTTTCTACATACGCACCACCTATTACTCCAGCTATTGGTGTGTAACCTGTACGGAGGGCCCCAATACAAGGTGCCATATGCAGTTGGCCAGAAATAGCCAATACTCTTCCACTCAAGTGTAACCGTAATCATATATCGACAACCACCAGAGGGCGTTGCGGATCTTTTTATTGTGCAATCTTCACATAGAGGGCGCACTAGATTCCCGTAGCCCTACTCGCCGAGAGACTAAGAAGCTATAAAATCTAATTTAGCTAATTTAGCGAGTGTAACTTTATGAGCAATGACAATAGTCGTTATAGTCACGGCGACTATTAGTTGCTCTTAGTGTAGTGCAGCCACCTACGTACAACTAGTTTCCAGGCAATATTATTTCACTAATGCTGGCACTGTAGTAGTTATGATCAATCAAAATTATCATGGTCTTTTCAGTCAGGACAAGCGGTAACTTTTATGAGCTGCCCGTACAAGACGTCAGTGATACAAAGGGGGAGGGATGTCACCACTTTGTGGTACGGTAAAATATTATGAAAATAGGTCCTTCAGACGAACAAAAGCAAGATTAAACACTGGAAACTCCATGCAATTTCATAATTTATTGCACATACATAAATAGATTTCAAATAAATTTACAGACAATCACATTTTACATCCATCATAGTAACATGGGTTCACAAACTACACAGAGTACTTTTCTACAGGAAAAAAAACAGCTTCTATAACATATTTCAGCGTATGTTTGAATTTCCTGTCACAGCCAGACCACATATTCCTGGAGACTGAATGAAGCGGCCGCTAGATAGTGGGCCGACAAGAAGGGATAAGATCACATCAGGTACCGAATTACATACTATATTCTCCAAGGGCGATATTTAACGCTATGCCTTGCTTGTTCAGCAAGTCATGTTCAACGCTTTGTAGATTTTCACCAGGCGATTACCGTCAAAGTTCTTTTTCTAGGTAAAAGGAAACGTACAGGAGGTGCATTCAATGCATATTCTAACCATCAAGAGATGAGTAAAGTTTTCGGAGATTGTCACATAATTAATATGGAAAAAGCGCCATTTTTGTCATTGAAAATAAAAATAAAATCAATTATCTGCTTAGCCTTCACAAGCTTGAACTGTCATTAAAATACCTTTACATAGCAGGTTATATAGATAATAATTTGTCGCAGTTGCGTCTCATACATGAATATACTTCTGTTCTAAAAACCGATATATTGCAGTTTGCACGTGCGACGAGGTTTGGCTACCTCTCAGCTCGAGCGCCCCCTTGATGTGTTCATCGTCATGACTAGGCTGGTTACTAAGTCTTCATGATTAGCAGTAACTAACAACACGCAACAACGCAGTACAATATAAAAGCATACTACCACGTGTTCGCTAAGCGACAGGGTTCGAACGGAGTAGGTCACACATGCCCGCCAATGCAAAGACCCGGCTCCAATGAGGTGACGTATACGACACTATATAGGTCTCCAGTGCCGCGATCATACATCGAAATGGAACTTTTCCATTCCAATATTTACTTTCCAGTGTTCTAAATGTCTTCTAAAATCGAATTATAATAGAACGCAAGCACCAACAGCACAGATTCAAACTCAAGTTCTCCCGAACCCTAATTATTGATAATTGAAGCGATTCGCAAGCGACAGAAACCGGTTTTGGTTGTGAACATAATCCTTTTCCGCGCGAAAAACTTTCCACTATTCAGACCGGAATTCCCAGGAGAGAAAGTAATTTCCGGAACATCCAGTTCACGATGAAACATCGGCCAATTCAATTACTGGGTGAAAAAAACAAAAAACAACAGGATTCTTCACATGTGGCTGAACGTTGCCAAGTCAACGCAGGAGCTACGATATAAATACGAATCATTTCTTATTCCGGGGAAACGGTTTCCATCTCTCTCTCGTATACGTGCTAAGCACAGCTAAGGTAAAATGACCACAAATAATGACCTAGACAGCTACAGCGTTTCCAGTGGGCAGTATTTACAATAAACAATTCGTAGTTTGACCTTTGTACACATTAAGTTACAGAAATACACAAACTCACATTACTAATCCGAGTGTGAGTTGGGACCATGCACTGATAGCAACTCGGGATTTCTGTAGCATTGTAACGAGACTATTAACAATACTTCGTTCCCATCCCTAAACATCATACAACTAAATTGGGATATGAAAGGGGCTGGGGTAGGGAGGGGCAGGAGGATGCTTTAATAAAATGCAAAGTTCTATCGCCATAATGGAACAAAGTCAGACTGGGCTCTTTATCCGGCACAGACGTAAATCCGTGCACGAGTCGGGTTAGAACCCACCAAGATCTCACTTCCAACTGGAGTAGAATATATGGGATGTTTAGTGGGACGCCATCTGGTTATAAATGCCCAGATCCGACAGATTCATTGTCCTTACTGTAGTAAACCTTTAGGAAACAACGATCTACCTTGAAGAAATAAAGCGGAACAATTTCTTGTATTTTGTCTCGTAGAACTTCTCCACAAAGATCTCTTCCATAAATAACTAAGCATTCACCAGTAATGTCTGTAAAGATATGGCGCACGGTCCCTCGACATTTAGAAATAAACTCTAATGGATCACGGAGACTACGCAATGGTTTTTACGCCTGTCATGGCGTACGATGAACTTACTCAAGGACTATCGAGTCGACGCAACGCCAAATTGGCGTACGACAACGAACCCAAAGTCGGCATCCATTCGAAGGGGACCACGCGTTTTTTCCCCCCTTTTGCCATCAAAGTAACCTCACGCAAGCCAGCAAGACGAGACGAGACGACTCCGTACACGTAATACCAATGAACAATAACAGTGCCAGCGTTGGTCGTTGCGTCGTTGCTTCAGACCCAGTTACTTACATGTCACCGCAAAGTAGTACAGTTTTTGTTGTCGATTGTACATCGGGTAAAACAAACTAAAATAGCTCTTACAACACCGATAGGACTAGGAGGTGCAAACACGTTAGTGGCCACACATCGGCCCCCGCTGCAACTTTCGCTCCATCAGTTATATAACATATATATATATATATATATATATATATACCACTTTAGACCTTGTGCAAGGTTAATTGGAGACCTACAGGATATTGGTTCTTACAACAAGTGCGGAAGAAAATAATACTGCATTTAAACAGCAGTCAACGTTTGGGAGATTTCGCTGTCAAGCGTTCGAATATACGTCACATGACAACGCCGCGTCCATCAGTCTCCATGGCGACGGACGGATAACGCTCAGGAGAAACTAACTCAACCCCAGAGAGATCATTCTGACATCCTAACGCACTGCCCAACTCCCTAACGACACTGTTTACGTTTCACATCACAGTTCGACATAAATATATGTACAGTTTATGTTCACGTCAGGCGACTTTACATGTACCTGGAGGTTGATGGTTATTTCGGTTCGTCGCGGGGTGCTGTCAGCGCTATAGGCGTCAAAGTTGAAATGAATCGTAAAACTGGGTGAAATAAGTAAAACTTGATGATGGGATGTCTTTGTGACATGCCTCGAGGCTTGCACTCTTAATGGCCAGCCAACCTACCGGCGGAATAGTTCCAGACCCAAGTCCTAATTTCTTCAGCGTACTTAAAATCTTATTTAGACCAACAACAAACCAGTGTTGAAGAGCCCCAGGCATCACCGCGTACTGGATCATTCATGCCAGTAGCGCCAGTTGCATCCCCATCTGAGAGGCAATTTGGGTGTTTACCTCAAATTGGCTGAGGTGTTCGTATACACAAGGATTTTCCCGAGCCTAAAGTTTATCGGGCTCGTCTGAGTTTCGGGAATTAAACGACTCCTACATGCGTTTTCCACGGCTTTTCGGGTAAGCAGATAAACCGGGCTCTTCGATGCTGGGAACCCGTATGCTAATCATACCCCATAAAACAAAATGTGAAAAGCGAAATATCACTTACACGATCGAATAATTCAATATTACCAATACATACATGATCATTACGCAAGAGGCTATTGTTTACAAAGTAAAACTCACGCACAAAAAGATCACCGCCACACGACTTGTGTGTAATTAACACACGACACAACCACAATATTAAGTCCCATTGTAAATAGTTACTTCAGTAAAATACGAGGAAAAACACGTTACCTAATACGCTTCGAGGTACATTCCATCACATGTCCATCCACAATCATCTTTCTCTCTTTTACAATAAAAATAATCCTTCCCTGACCAATCATATTCCAGCCCAATCAACGTCCCCAACCCAGCGTTGCAGTAAATGCTCACAATATTGTTTTTCTTCGCTTCTCGCTGTTTGACACGCTCTCGCCGTTGTGTGACGTCACGATGGCGGGCAACACTACACGATAACGTCATGCTGAAACATTCCAGAAGCGTCACTTAAAGAAGCTAGACCAACATTTCGCTGACACCCTCGGCGTTATTGGGTACAATCACCATTTTCATAGTGTCTATAAAGTAAATCTGGATGGAAACTTACATACAACATTTAATTCCCCTACAGATACGCCCTTGGCGCCCCCTTTCGGAACAACAATCTATCGCGGCCAAGTTGTGATATATATATAGATTTATATGGTCAATATAAATAAGATCAGCATATGTTTTTGCACAATTCAGACAACAGCTAAGTTAACATGAATCATTATAATGCCGCAATAGGAACGTAAAACTCTGTCTCCATAATGACGCCAGCTATAACTGGTGATGTCAGATCGGTTTCATTTCCAGATGCTCCATCATCTTAGTGACCAATACATGTATAAAACTATGGGGCTGTCGGCCAGTTTCTCAGCCACCGAATGCGTAATAACTAGTGTCCATAAAAGCAGCCTTCCGCGTATAGTTAATTGAAGAGTCTGGCCCCCGTCAAATCTAGCTAAACCTATTAAATCGTTCGGTCAGCGTGACGACAGAACACGTGGTGAGGTGGTACGTTGACGGGAAGACGCAGGGACAAGGTAGACCGCACCTATACGGACCGCATGGGTAAGTCGCTATACCTGGTCGTACCACCGATATGATGGAGAGCGCCAAGCCCAGTCACAGACGTCGTCATAACGGCCGTTCTAGGGGTACCAGGCCGCATTATAGGAGTTCTACAACACGCAAACATGGCAACCATCCTATCGCGGCGATGGGCTTTTGGAAATTCTGCGCAGTTACCTAGCGAATCTGTCGGATTAAACTGATGGCATAGGATCTAGCCTTGGGGATTATTGTCTGCATCAAGTAAAGCTACAAGTGCATACCCCCCCCCCCCACCTTCACAGACAGACAACTTGGTTTTATGGACGTAACTGCGAATGACTTCGCCTAAGAAGAATTAAATAATATTTCTGCTGGGTAAAGTCAGACACGCGGGGCGAGGTTCGACATGGCACATAAGGTCGGTTAATTAACGAACAGCACGGGGCGCTGGGATTGGAGAGCACCCCCCACCCCCCCCCCCCGCTATACGACCACTCAAGACTTTAAAAAACACGCGCTTACAGGCTTCACATAGCAACCGTGGTATATATATCAGTGGCGGAGACTTGAGACGAGCAGTGAACATGGGAGCTCTCCCCCGCCATGGGAGGACGCGGACTAACGACGAAATGCTGACGATGAGACGACTCCCTTTGACTGGCTGCTTGAAGAAGTGACGCCGCTATACGTACGGACGTACGTACGTAACCCTCCAAATATTGTCCGTAGTCTATCTTTACATGTGCTGTACTGTGTTTTGTCTTACTCTGAATGTGAACCAAGATCAAAGTCCAGATCAAGATGATGATCGAAGTCAAGCCGAGACCGTTTCGAAGATGGATTCTTTGATGATCTCGCCGAAGTTCTGAGTGCCGTTGGACTGCTCGGCGCTGTTGGGGCTGTCCATCCCGGCGCTGTTGACGGCTGCCTCCTGCCGCGGGGTGAGGGAGTCGACCACCTCTTTAGGTCGGCGCATCGCCTCCTCCTCCGTCATCAAGTCGAACTGGTCCACGGGCTGCACCCTCTGGGCGGCGGGGAAGCCGTACAGCTCCTCGGAGGGCTCCCCGCCGCCGGCCCCCGGCGCGGGCGGGACACCCCCCGTGCCGCAGTGAAACGACGCCACCGCCGAACGCCGGCTCGGATGGGCTGATGAAGAATCGAAGGCGCCGGCCGCGCCCTGATTGGCTGTCGATGAGACGCTGTAGGTTGAGGGGCACGTCGAGGAGTCGACGGCTCGCCGAGCTGGGGATTTAAGCTCCAGGTAGCGGGGCGTCTCCTCGTCCTCGTCTTCCTCCTCCTCCTCACCCTCTTCTCCCTCCTCCGCCTCCTCCTCCGCCTCCTCCTCCTCCGCATCGTTGGCGTCGCCGGCTTTCGCCACGTGGTCGGCCATAGAATGGTCCCCGCCGCTGCCGCTCTCCAGGGACGCTGTACCGGCGGCTGATCCAGACGTGGACGCGTTGCCGGGGTAACCAGCCGCGGCGGCGACACCTGTCGAGCAGCTGAGATCCAAATACTGCCGGTCAGGGCTTTGGTGCGGGGAGTGGGTGGGGTTGTTATTATGAGAGGGGGCGTTTAATAGCTCCATCGTCGGGCTGACGCGTCCGTTGGTACCCCGAGCGTCAATCCCATGGCCGTCGCCGCGTCCCCCGGCACCCGCGCCGCCTCCCCCGCTCTGCCCCTCGCAGCCGCCGCCATGGTTACCGGCGCTGGGGTCGTGGTTACCGGCGCTGGGGTCGCCGCCGATGCCGTCGCACGGTCCCCCCCTCATGGACCCCCCCAGCGCCTCGTCAGACTGATGGCAGTGCTGAGAATGGTGGTGGTGATGGTGGCGCCCCTGGTGGTTGGCGTACACGGAGAAGTCTGTCGGGGCGTGCTGGGGGTAGGCCGAGACCGGCCTGGCGGTCATCGACACCGGGTAGCCACCGTCCCCCATGTACGGCCCTTCGTGGTGGCCGCTGAGGCCGTGCTCGTGGAGGCTCTTGGAGTACTGGTGGCAGTAGGCGGCGGCCTGCTGTGTACCCCAGGCCCCCGAGGGTCCGCCAGCCACAGCCTGGGGAGACGGCTGGCCTCCGCCCCCACCACCCCCACCACCATTCCCGCCACCCCCGCCATAACCGGGGAAGCGAATCGGGTTGAGAATTTCTGATATGGGTTCCAATTTGTAGCCAGCTACCGAATTACTGAGATCCATGTATTTCTGCTCGGCAGAGACCGTGGTGGGCCCGAAGTCTTGGGGGCCTTGAGGGGGTATGCACGGGTACCCGGGGCCCTGCTGCTGGCCGGCGGCCGGGTGGTGGTGGTGGTGGTGGTGGTGGTGCTGCCCCGGGCCGACGACGCGACCGCCGACCCCATCGCCCGGTTTCCGCGGCTCACCGCCTTCCCCGACCCCGGCCGGGTCCGCCGCCATCTCGTAGGCGGCGGGCGGGTCGTGGTGGAAGCCGGGGCCGTCCAGCGGCGGGTTGAGGGTGCTGCTGGCGTTGGCCGTGGCCGTGGCCGTGGCGATGGCGTTAGCGGTGGCTGTGGCCAGATCCTCGCCGCCCGTGTCGCTAGCCTCGCTGGAACAGTCGCTGCTCTCCGAGTACGAGCTCTCCTCCTTGGGGAACTGGTACATCATCGTCGTGTTCTCCGCGTTGTACGCCTCCTCGTCGTCGCTGAACAGCATCACCTGCGGCAGCGACTCCCCCGGGTTGCTGACGGTCGGCAGGCCTTCGTGGTGCGGGGGAATCGCCACCCCGGCGCCGCCGCCGCCGCCGCCGCCGCCGCCGCTACAGCCGCCCCCAGCGCTGGCCCCGCCCACCCCAGGGGACCCCGACCCCGACCCTGACCCCGACCCGGACACCGCCGGGCAGAAGGTCGGCCGGCCCGGCACCGAGGGTCCCAGACAGGCCGATGACGACGAGGAGGTGTTGTCCAGCTCGGCACCGGAACCTGATCCCGAACCGGAACTGGCCGGGCTGGCTCCGAAGTGCGACTCCCGCAGGATGATGTCACTGAGCTCCCCCTTTTGGCAATCCCGGCAACTACCACGCTCCGTGCTGTTATACACATCCATCGTCATGCCACCGGGACCAGGACTGGGACTAGATCCGGGTCCGTGTCCGGGGCTAGATCCGGGACTGGAACGCTGCACGGACGACGCCAGCACCGCCGGCGGCGGGGATGAGAAACATTCCGGATTCCCATTCATCCCCTCATCCTCATTGTCCAGCCTCCCGGATTCGCTCTCCGACTCGCTCTTGCCGCCGCCGCCGCCGCCGCCGCCGCCACCACCACCCCCACCACCCCCGGGTCCCCCTCCCCCGCCCCCATCCCCGACCTCGCCGGCCGACTTCTCCTGCACGCCCACCATCCCCCAGCAATCCTTCTTCTCCATCTCGAGCCGCATGACGGTGTGGATGAAGTGAGTCCGGACGCGGATCGGGTTGAACTCGATGCGCCCATACAGGTTCTTGCAGCCGTCCTTGCTGCAGCCGCAGGGGAAGGACAGCCGGTCCACCTGGCACTTGATGCCCGCCTGGCTGCAGATGCACGTCTCCGGGTCGCAGACGACTTTGCAGTCGCAGCCGCAGACCTCACGCGAGCTGCGGATCTCCTTGCAGACGTCCTTCTCCAGGTTGTCGATCTTCTTGATGCCGGCCTGGCGCAGCATAACGCGCCGCTGCCGCGTCGACACCGGCTGCAGGAAGTAGTAGTCGTCCGCCGTCAGCTCCTCCTCCTCCGAACTCTCCACGTCCGAGCCGTTGTCGCTGCCGCTGCCGCTACCGCTGCCACTCGTCATCCCGCCATTCGGCGGACACTCGACACCGACGGCTCCGACGGCTCCGGCGTCGACGCCAGGGACAGCGCCACCGCTGCCGCCGCCGCCGACGCCGGGTGGCGCCACTGGGCCGGGTGACTTGGGCGGCTGCGGGGCGGTCCGCGGCTTGGCAACGCACGCCGGAAGCGGGATCTTGCTCTGCTGCCGCCGGTCGGACAGGATCTGGCGGTGCAGCGCCCGCTGCAGCTTGGTGTACTCCGAGATGGAGAAGTACTCAGCCTGCGAGTGCTTGTCGTCCATCCCTGCAAGTCACAGATAACACATAGCATTAATACAGGCACATCTCATGATGGAACTTCATTCAGAGTTAATAGTATTAACTAAAAACAAAACTCATGGTGGGACTCCATTCAGGGATAATAGTACTTAGTTAAAGACACATCTCATGATGAGACAACTTTAAGAAATAATAGTATTAGCCATGTCCCGGGGGGTAACCCCCTACTCTTTGCGAGGTACATGAGATCTCTATCCTGCGACCACACAGACATGGCCACAGACACAGCGGGACTTGAACCACCGATCCACGTGTCGTTAGGCTCTCAGGTACCCAGAGTGCTCAATGCGAGCGCTCTAAGCCACTGAGCTATCGGGGCGGCCTTTCAAAAGCAGTTGGGAGTCAATCTAGCATGTGGCGGGCAGCCTCCCTGACTCAGCTGGCAAGCAAGCTGAGCTGTAGATCAACAAGTCCCCATTGGTTCGCGCCTTGGCACCTGCATCTGAGGCAAGCTCCATCCACCCCTAAGTGACATTGTCACAGAACGTATCGTTATTGGCTCACGTTAGCCTTCGTGTGAACCAACGCCGCCTAAAATGCCAGCATTTACATGACCGCTATTGTAGTAAGTAGTAAAGGTCGATAGATTCCCTAACATCTTGAGTTGATGTATCGTGGTAACTTAGCGTTACATCTGATTGCGGCTAAACCAGCGATTGACAGAGTAAGTATCCTTCATAATCTCCGCCCAATCCGCCCTGCTGCTCATTCAATCGACAATCGTTGCCATAGTGACATTGCTCAGAACAATGACACATGACGTCACGCAAAACACAATATAACGATAGCGTGAGTTAGCGGGGCGTTAGGCAATTTTATTGACCCGACTGTAGCAGCCCGCCAATTTTCATTACCAGCCCGAGGCCGCAAGGCCGAGGGCGGATAATGAAAATGAAGGGCGGCTACATCTTGATGAAGGGCCAATAAAACGCCTAACGCCATGCAAAACTCGCGCTATTACTATTATTACGAGTTGAATCTAAATTTAAGGCCTTGACTTGTCTATGCTTCTTTGGTCCAAATTCCGCATGCAGCGATCAAAGTAAAGCATTGTCCGCAGACTGTCTGCAAATCGCAAGCCTTTCCACATATAGTTGGCCAGTCGCCTTTTTGACACCATATATCGTTGCCAAGAAACATGGGACGTGCAACTAGGCAGATATGCATGCCATTTAAAGCTATAACTACTATTCTTTTGCGCGTGACGTCATGTTTCATTGTTCTATACAATGTCGCTATGGCAACGATTGTCGATTGCATGGGCAGCAGGGCGGTTCGGGTCAGAATACAGTATTTTAGTGGCCTTCAGATGTAATGCTATTGTACTAGTTAACATGACCACCAACTCGTAATAATTGTGGTTATAGATATATATATGGATCGCCTAGTTGTCTGGTTGCACGTGCCACCTTTGTTGGCCAACTATATATATGTATATAGGCCTATATAGGCCTATATATATGGAGAAGCTTACGATTTGCAGACAGTCAGTCGCAAAATGATTTACTTTGATCGCTGTACAGAGAAGCAGAGACACACGCTAACGCTTAGATTTAATTCGTGATAATAGCAATTTGAGTTTTGCATGGCGTCAGGCATTTGATTGGCTCTTCATCAAGCTGTACCAGCCATTCATTTTCAAAAATTAACGGGCTGCTACAGCATGATGTCGCTCTTAACGACCCGTTAACTCGCGGGTTATATTATCGTCAGGCTTAAACAAATTCAAGCCTGATATATGTTCTCTGTTATAGTAAGACGGACACACATGTAAAACAAATCCTTCTTCGCTATATTCGTTATTATAGTAAGACAAAAAACGAATCCCAGATCAATTATTCCCAATTATAGTACGACGGAAACACATCCTAGTTCGACATATTCCCTATTATAGTGAAACCTAAGAGACCTGACGCAATCCCCATCAGAATCTGGAAATAACCTTTCATAAAACTAACCTCCGTGATTTACGGAAGGCAATCGAACGCCCCCCCCCCCCCCCCCCCCGAGCGGTTGGCGGCTAAACGACGTCGAGGCGAAGAGACTAGTATGCGTCTGTATGTGCGGGGTGATGGATAGGGGTTGGGGGGGGGGGGTAGGGAGGAGCGTTGGTGGTCACGCTAAGCATAATCACACGTCAGCCCTGGTTGTACGGACCGAGTCAGTGACTGGGGGGGTGAGGGGGGGGGCACGGAACACGGCGTATACACTAGTCAGACGGTCCATTCCCCCTCCTCCCCAAACCCCAATCCCCTGCCATCCCTAGTTTTTATTATCAGTCACGTGGTCGGGAACAGCTTCGCCAGTTTTGCCGCGAACCAGACAGTCGTTTTTGTTTTCTTTCACGACCATAAAGGGGTGGCTGGTTCCACGCCCTCTGTATGTACACCGCTGAAGTAACCCGTCGCCATGGCCACCCCTCTCCCCCCCCCCCCCACGCTCCATGCCCCCTCCCCCCCGTTTATCCGCTGCTGCCTCCGCCGCCGCCTGGAGGGTTAAAAGGGACATACCCACACCTTCCGTTATGTGTATGTATATATAGTAACAGCCGCGTATAGAGGTTAACTGTCTACGGAATCGCGAGGTGTCAGGATTGTAAACAGTAGTGTGTAGATAGATAGATACATACATGGCCTGAGGTACCGTGTCTCAAAGACAGATACATACATGGCCTGAGGTACCGTGTCTCAAAGACAGATACATACATGGTCTGAGGTACCGTGTCTCAAAGACAGATACATACATGGCCTGAGGTACCGTGTCTCAAAGACAGATACATACATGGCCTGAGGTACCGTGTCTCAAAGACAGATACATACATGGCCTGAGGTACCGTGTCTCAAAGACAGATACATACATGGCCTGAGGTACTGTGTCTCAAAGACAGATACATACATGGCGGGACATGCTGCCTGAGGTACGGTGCCTCAAAGACAAAAAGGAGCTTAAAATGTTGAAAGGTTACATGGCTGAAGTCGGGAAAAAAATTCCGGCATTACCAAACCCTGGGAAATAATATGCAACAAAACAAAGCGCTGCTTCACATACCCCCCCCCCCCCCCCTACCTCACGCTCAAGCCTCTGTCCCTGGCTCACGGCCTCCACCTGCTCACGACCATCGGGCTCAAACTTCCCCCATTACATCTCTCTCGTCCCCTCCACCCCGCTGAACCCCGCCCCCCCCCGGCCCGCTGCTCACGCCCCAGACTCAAGCCGCTCCCCTTCAAGCACCCTGCTCTGTAGATCGCCCCTGTGATGACGCAGTCGCCGTAATGACATTTGCCATTTAACGCTGCGACATATGTTTTAAGACATCCTTCATCATCAGCGCCGCCATAGCTCGGCCCGCCATTGTGAATCAACGCTGCAGATCGCCATCACCTTCCCGCCATTTCATTATTTATTTGTGTCTAAATGCTTCCGCTGTTGGCAGGAGTTTGGCATCAATCCCTGGAAGTTGATGTCTCACGACATATAAAAGTCCTTTTTTTATTGTTGTAATATTCGCGTAAATTTTCTTTTAAATGCCGCCATCGGCACTGGGAAATCATCATGGGTCGATGGGCGCTCACCTACACATATCTGCGGAAACACACACGTCAGTTAGTATCCAAAATGTCATAGCGACGAAAACGTCAGACCACATGGCATGTGCCATCTATGACCAAATGTTGAGTTTCACACTGGCAGACAGTAGCTCTTTAGTTTCAGATATTGTAGAGAGATATATCACATATACGTGTTTTCATAATTAACCAGGAAATATGGGGTATCGCCACCCCCCCCCCCCCCCCCCCATCAATCCTTTCGAACCTTCTACTCCTAGAAACTTTGAATTTCATTATTTTTCTGCGCTCGAATTCGCGAATTTCGGCCATTAGAGGTCATTAATAGCGAGCGTAGCGAGTTCTTTAGAGAACGCACACGTAGAAAAATGACAAAATCCATATCTGAATCGCATACGGTTATGAGCTGGTGAAATCCACCGAAAGTCGACCTTCACTGGGGACAACGGAAGAGATCGCATGTTATGTACGCATAAAACATTATGCAGGGAGGTGCGAGCGATAACCGGGACGGTTGAAGTAAAACTTAAAACTGTATATTTCATTCTACCAAGATCTGACGTTTTGGTCACTATGACGCTTTGGGTTCTAACACACGTCCGCCACGAGTTATGGGTCAGCAAAGGTACTGTGCATTGTGTCTGATATGGTAAGTACCAGCTCCTTGTTTGCATTATCAACTTTAACTTCACATTACATATAGGGCAGCAGTACCCAACTTTTGATGACGCGGTACACAAGAAAGCCACACTTTCCTGCACCATTCAAGCAAAAGGAGCCTTTATAACTTGCGGTTTAGGTTTTAAAAAAAAGGGAAAGTTGTAAAAAACGAAACGTCTATCCGTCCCCTCGCTCTTGGGATACGGATAGAAAGACAGATTAAGGGGGAAGAAGGAGAGATGAGACACAGATTAAGGCGATTGGTGCCTGACTCGAGGGAACTAGTGCTTGACTGCCACCCCCCCCCCCCCCACCCCCTCCTCTCCATGGGACCCGTAGTTGGCACTCATGCTGGTTTAGCATCAGGGTAGAATCCAACCTAATACATTAACATAATACAAACATGAGAAAACCCCATCCCCATACCCCATTCCAAAAAGAAGCACCACAGCTCACATCTCCATCTCATGTATTACGGACAATGGTCGGTCGGGAGGTCATAAGGCTTCTGGCCCTCCAAAAAAAAAACTCAAAAATGGATTGAGAGAATAAAATAGAGAGCTGACGGTAGAGAGAACGGTTCAGATGACCTTCCGAGTTCAGGGTTAAAGGTGGGCGGCCAAGATTAGATGCCTTAGCTGCCATTGTGTTCCAGACATTGTCGCAGAAGTGGGAGTCTTTCTCTATTTCTTCTCTCTGTCTGTCTCTCTCTTTCCGGCATTCTGTCTCTTTCCTCTTGGTCCGTGGCAGCACGGGGCCACGAGTGCCGAGACAAGGGGAGACGAGTAACGAGGCTTGGTGGGGAGGGAGTGGGCGTAGGACGGAGGAGGGGGGGGGGGAGGTGCATATTCCACTCGCATCCCACGTCGTTTTCGATCGATGTCTCGCGGACGGACAAACGTGGACAATTTGGCAACGAGCCGGGGCCTCAAGTGCATAAGACAGCGTGTGGGGAGGAGAGAGGGGACGGACAGGGAGGAGGGAGGGACGGGCAGGGGGGGGGGGGGGAGAGGGGAACGGACAGGAGGAGGGGGTGGGGGGCGGACAGAGAGGAGAGTGGGAGACGGACAGGGTGAAGGAGAGCCGGGCGGATAGAAAGGCAGTGAGGGGCGGAGTTGCGGAATTCTGGGTAAAAAGGGTTGGCATAAAATGGGGTTGCGCTGGAGGGCGGTGCACATAGGGTGGGGCAGTACGATGTATGACCAGAGTCGGCTGACAGTGGACTCCTCCCCTCGCCCCCCCCCTCCCCACCCCCTTCCCTTCCCCCTCCGCTTGGCGTGCAATGCTGTTGAGAAGAACGCAAGAAACCACGCCATGTAAGGCTAAGAAAAAGGTGGGTTCTGTCAGGCAGCTTTCTGGACGCAACGGCAGGTCACCCTCGTACGACTCCGTTCAGCCCATGTTAATGGCACGAGTTCTGCGACGATGATTAGCTGTATGGCACGGCTATATTGAGCCAAAGAACAGCTAGGATAATAAGGTGAAAGGGTGAAACGGCCCCAGACAAAAATGGAGTTTGGGACAGCGGTTGGTCGGTTGCACAGTACGCTACCTCTCCACAACGACGGCTCCTCTCATATGACAAAGTAGATGGATGTCATATATAGGACGAGTGGTCAAACCTCACATCAGGGAAATGAAATGAATTGGTGTTTTGTGCCGTTTTTGTGCACACAGTGGCTAAATTGGGCGAAGGAACCTCCCGGGACAATGAATGATGAATGGATGAAACATGCTCCAGATTAGATGCCAGGGTCCGGATTCGAGCCACTACATCAGGGAGGCACCGCCCCACCAGGGCAAGTTTATTTAATATACTCCAACCCGCACATTACGTAAATACACTACTATAATATATATTAAAAGGCAAAACAACTGTAAAACTACCGGAATAAAAAAAAAACTAATTCAAAAAGATTGGATGTACATCAACAAATAAATGGTCAACGGTTTTGTTTCCACGTGCATTCGAGAATGACAACGGCGCAATGTATCATAGGTAGAGTCTGGCTGTCGGAGGTGTCGCCCGGAGCGGAGTATGATCCCTGACTGAAGACAAGAGGTCCTTGTTACGGTGCACCCACACCGGAGTCAGTGGCCAGGGCGGTAAAGGGTTTATAAGGCCTGCTATGCGTGGGGGGCGAGTGAAAGCTGCTGGTGCAATGCCGAGAGCGGTATCACTAGAGGACACGAGACTGTGTTCTGCGTAACTCATTCGGAAGTCATGTCATCCTACTGATCCAATGTCGGGCGGGAGAGGGTGAGGGAATCAGGCGTATCAGGGTCGAGGGGTTGGGGCGGGGGGGGGGGGTGGATCGATGAGGGGTGAAGCTGATCAATGAAAATGGAATGGTTGGATACGGTGTGGGATGTGGGGACAAGAGGGGGACGAGGAGGAGGAGGAGGAGGAGGAGGCGGAGGAGGAGGAGGAGGAGGAGGAGGAGGAGGAGGAGGAGGAGGAGGGGGGGGGGGAGGAGGAGGAGGAGGCGGAGGAGGAGGAGGCGGAGGAGGCGGAGGCGGAGGAAAGGGGAGGCGATGGTTAATGGCGGCGGGGGGTGGTTGGGGGTGGTGGCGGGGCGCGGGTGGTGGGGTGAGGTTGGTAAAACGCGCGGCAAGCTCGGTAGGCTGAACACAATACCCACGAGACATATCCATCACCCAACAGAGGTGGGAGCAGTGAGACAGAGAATGACAGAGAGAGAGGGGGAGAGAGAGAAAGAGTTAGGGTGGAGATACAGAGGGGAGACAGGGGGGTTTCAAGTGGTATTCGGAGAGGTTAGGGCGTGGAAGGGTGTCACGTTTGGCGGGGAGGGTGGGGGGGGTGGGGGCGGAGCTGAGACAGGGTGGCAGAGCACCAAGATGGCCGCCTTGATTGAGGGTATAAATCGGGCTTAGGTTAGAGGGGTGACGAGGGAGAGAACGTGGGTGCTAGGGAGGGAGGGCGCGGTGGGGCGAGTGGGAGTGGGCTGGCGGCGGAGATTTTTGGGGGTCGGACAAACATAAAGTCGGGCTAGGATTATTTCCGCCTCGCCGGGTTATGGGATGAGACGGATTTTTTCTTCCCGCCTCCCTTTTGGAGTGTTGTGCCCCTTGCAGAAAACGCTCGCGGTGCCCGATGCTGGGAGAACCCCCGCCGCGGCAATGGCTCTGCAAATAGGGAGTCGAGAAGATTCTGCCTGGGGCGGGGGGCGGGGCGCAGGGCGGGGCGGGGTGCAGGGCGGGGTGGGATGCAGGGAGGTGGGGTGCGGTGCGGTGCGGCGCGATGGGGTGGGGTGGGGCGGGGCGGGGCGGGGCGGGGCGGGGCGGGGCAGGGATGACGGACCAGGGGGGCGAAAGGGGGATAGGGGGGGGGGTGGATGGCACGTGGCAAGGGCACCTCACAAACAGGTACCTCAAAGACAGGCACCTTACAGAAAGGTTCCTTGACAAACGGGCACCTCAAACAGGCACCTCACAGACAGGCACCTCACAGACAGGCACCACACAGACAGGCACCACACAGACAGGCACCACACAGACAGGCACCTCAGACAGGCACCTCACAGACAGGCACCTCAGACAGGCACCACACAGACAGGCACCTCACAGACAGGCACCTCACAGACTGGCACCACACAGACTGGCACCACACAGACTGGCACCACACAGACAGGCACCACACAGACAGGCACCTCAGACAGGCACCTCACAGACAGGCACCACACAGACAGGCACCACACAGACAGGCACCTCAGACAGGCACCTCACAGACAGGCACCTCAGACAGGCACCACACAGACAGGCACCACACAGACTGGCACCTCACAGACAGGCACCTCACAGACTGGCACCACACAGACTGGCACCACACAGACAGGCACCTCAGACAGGCACCTCACAGACAGACACCTTAGGCAGGCACCTCAGACAGGCACCTCACAGACTGGCACCTCACAGACAGGCACCTCAGACAGGCATCGAACAGACAGGCACCTCACAGACAGGCACCACACAGACAGGCACCTCACAGACAGGCACCAAACAAAAACAATCATCACTGACTTCAGTCACTCGAATCTTCTTATTCCCTCTCCCCGCCCAGACACACGTCACGAAACCAAATATGGTACCAATTGCTAGTCGTGAGTAGTGCGTGAGCTATAATCTCATAATGAGACAGGGACAATGACGAAACTACCGACAAAAACGCTCGTCACCAGCCACTCCGCGGAACTCGACAAAAAAATCCCCAGGGAAGATCTGTCCTTGTCGTAGCCACGAACGCAATAAGTATCTCAAATATCAGTCGTGAGTAGTGCGTGAGCTACAACAAAGTGAAAATACTTTGCTTGCCATATGGACTAAGAGTCTCCGCCCGTTGCCCTTCCTGGCCTGGGCCGAGTCACGTGCACAATGGGTGTAAGGTCGTATGAATATAGAGTGACAGCGGTGGTTACGTTATTATTCCTCTGCAGCTTGTGTTTTGCCCATTTCCCCGAAGAGTCGTAATGAAATATCGGCGGACCGTCGCGAGCGGAGAGGCAATCTCCTCCTATTCCCGAGAACTCCCTCCCCCCTCCCTCTCCCTCTCCCTCTCCATCCCACTCCAGACGAGATTGGCGAGACTGGTCAGTGAACCCCTTGACTCATGGAGGACGCTCTCCACGCGGTGACACTGGCCGCGTGGGGGCAGCACCAGCTCTCCACGCGGTGACACTGGCCGCGTGGGGAGAGCACCAGCTCTCCACGCGGTGACACTGGCCGCGTTGGGGCAGCACCAGCTCTCCACGCGGTGACACTGGCCGCGTGGGGGCAGCACCAGCTCTCCACGCGGTGACACTGGCCGCGTGGGGGCAGCACCAGCTCTCCACGCGGTGACACTGGCCGCGTGGGGGCAGCACCAGCTCTCCACGCGGTGACACTGGCCGCGTGGGGGCAGCACCAGCTCTCCACGCGGTGACACTGGCCGCGTGGGGGCAGCACCAGCTCTCCACGCGGTGACACTGGCCGCGTGGGGGCAGCACCAGCCCTCCACGCGGTGAGACTGGCCGCGTGGGGGAAGCACCAGCTCTCCACGCGGTGACACTGGCCGCGTTGGGACAGCACCAGCTCTCCACGCGGTGACACTGACCGCGTTGGGGCAGCACCAGCTCTCCACGCGGTGACACTGGCCGCGTGGGGGCAGCACCAGCTCTCCACGCGGTGATACTGGCCGCGTGGGGGCAGCACCAGCTCTTCACGCGGTGATACTGGCCGCGTGGGGGCAGCACCAGCTCTCCACGCGGTGACACTGGCCGCGTTGGGGCAGCACCAGCTCTCCACGCGGTGACACTGGCCGCGTGGGGCCAGCACCAGCTCTCCACGCGGTGACACTGGCCGCGTGGGGGCAGCACCAGCTCTCCACGCGGTGACACTGGCCGCGTGGGGGCAGCACCAGCTCTCCACGCGGTGACACTGGCCGCGTAGGGGCAGCACCAGCTCTCCACGCGGTGACACTGGCCGCGTGGGGGCAGCACCAGCTCTCCACGCGGTGACACTGGCCGCGTGGGGGCAGCACCAGCTCTCCACGCGGTGACACTGGCCGCGTGGGGGCAGCACCAGCTCTCCACGCGGTGACACTGGCCGCGTGGGGGCAGCACCAGCTCTCCACGCGGTGACACTGGCCGCGTGGGGCCAGCACCAGCTCTCCACGCGGTGACACTGGCCGCGTGGGGGCAGCACCAGCTCTCCACGCGGTGACACTGGCCGCGTGGGGGCAGCACCAGCTCTCCACGCGGTGACACTGGCCGCGTAGGGGCAGCACCAGCTCTCCACGCGGTGACACTGGCCGCGTGGGGGCAGCACCAGCTCTCCACGCGGTGACTCTGGCCGCGTGGGGGCAGCACCAGCTCTCCACGCGGTGACACTGGCCGCGTGGGGGCAGCACCAGCTCTCCACGCGGTGACACTGGCCGCGTGGGGGCAGCACCAGCTCTCCACGCGGTGACACTGGCCGCGTGGGGGCAGCACCAGCCCTCCACGCGGTGAGACTGGCCGCGTGGGGGAAGCACCAGCTCTCCACGCGGTGACACTGGCCGCGTTGGGACAGCACCAGCTCTCCACGCGGTGACACTGACCGCGTTGGGGCAGCACCAGCTCTCCACGCGGTGACACTGGCCGCGTGGGGGCAGCACCAGCTCTCCACGCGGTGATACTGGCCGCGTGGGGGCAGCACCAGCTCTCCACGCGGTGATACTGGCCGCGTGGGGGCAGCACCAGCTCTCCACGCGGTGACACTGGCCGCGTTGGAGCAGCACCAGCTCTCCACGCGGTGACACTGGCCGCGTGGGGGCAGCACCAGCTCTCCACGCGGTGACACTGTCCGCGTGGGGGCAGCACCAGCTCTCCACGCGGTGACACTGGCCGCGTGGGGGCAGCACCAGCTCTCCACGCGGTGACACTGGCCGCGTGGGGGCAGCACCAGCTCTCCACGCGGTGACACTGGCCGCGTGGGGGCAGCACCATCTCTCCACGCGGTGAGACTGGCCGCGTGGGGGGAGCACCAGCTCTCCACGCGGTGACACTGGCCGCGTGGGGGCAGCACCAGCTCTCCACGCGGTGACACTGTCCGCGTGGGGGCAGCACCAGCTCTCCACGCGGTGACACTGGCCGCGTGGGGGCAGCACCAGCTCTCCACGCGGTGACACTGGCCGCGTGGGGGCAGCACCAGCTCTCCACGCGGTGACACTGTCCGCGTGGGGGCAGCACCAGCTCTCCACGCGGTGACACTGGCCGCGTGGGGGCAGCACCAGCTCTCCACGCGGTGACACTGGCCGCGTGTGGGCAGCAAAGCCCTTCCTTTACCTTCTTCACTAAATTTTACAATCTTTGTACCGTTATACCCTGGTGTAACATCCTTAAACGTACAACATTAAACAAATGTTCCCCTGGTGGTCGTCAGTGTTAGAAGAGAAATCCATCCTAAAATCTGCGATTCTACGACTAATCGACTGACATTGGTTCAAGCAGCCCGGCCGGTTCGCACATTTGTACTTTTTTCGTAGTAGCATCTTTAACCGCCTATCGGAATACTAGGAGACAACCCCGGGTCCACTGCTGGATGGCACTACACGCAACATCTATATCCTTGGCGTAAGTTTTTCTGTTCAGGTTTACGTTGCTGGATATGACGGTTACGTAAACAAATACCGGTACATTGATATACTTCATGGAATAACGGTCTCTCTCCATAACATATCGCTTGTCATTATATAAAAACCAAACGCAAGGAATAAATTGCTATGCTACAGCAACAGTACACCGTTCCATCGTGTTCTTTTGAATGTGTAAGAACAGAGAGCAAAATACTACAGCAAACTAACGCTATAAACGGAGTATTTTTAGTCTAATGCCTTGTGATTTTTTTTTAACCCCTGATTTTAAGTGACAACTCTATTTCCGACTTTTGTATAATAGCAACCTCGACTCGTATATTGACATGACCCTTATCTGAACATTATCAGATTTTCAATACATTTTCAAAAATGTGCAAATTGCAAATAAGCTCTCACAGATGCACAATGTAAAGACAAATACAGAAATATAACCGGAGAATGCCTCATTCCAAGACAGCTGAGCGAGCCCCATGCAGAGATTTGCTTCAGAGGGAGTAATAACTTGTCACACGCCAATAGGACATGTCGACGGCGCACGTGTCGTGTGGCCTCATGTGTCCCTTTGAGAACTTTGACGCACGACACATAATGTACGTCAGGAGTCCATATATGTCATATGTCGCTGAGGCTATTTATAGAGTGGTAGTCGTGGTTACGTACCGAGGGTGGAGCCCCCTTGGCTGGGCACACAGGTAAAACCCTGCTTGCGAGGGAAGTAGAACACCGTGACGCCATCGAAGTGGACGCCCTTCTTCACTTTCTTGCGTGGATTACAAACTGAAACATATATTAATAGCATTAGAAGTGGAATCAGCATCGTGGTACATCATACATAGGACACTGGCCACATTTACTGATATGTTTAACCGGATCTGAATGCACCTCATGTTGGTTTCGCTTAGAAGCGATAATAATATATGCGTTGGTGAGAAGTTATAACATCTTATCACTCTTAAAGTCTGAGAATTTAAATAATAATATCTATGTTAATGAAAGAATAGGAAATGGCTTTCCATACTAGGCAGTATCTAGCATTATTCGCCTGTTGGCAGGACAAGTGTGAATTATTGATGGTTGTGGTTCTTGCTGCGTGCCAAAGAAAGCCGTTGACCAACATCCCCAGGGGCAGTGCCTTGTTCCTGCGGGAGGAGGGACAAGGCAGTGCCTTGTTCCTGCGGGAGGAGGGACAAGGCAGTGCCCTGTTCCTGCGGGAGGAGGGACAAGGCAGTACCTTGTTCCTGCGGGTGGAGGGACAAGGCAGTGCCTTGTTCCTGCGGGAGGAGGGACAAGGCAGTGCCTTGTTCCTGCGGGAGGAGGGACAAGGCAGTGCCTTGTTCCTGCGGGAGGAGGGACAAGGCAGTGCCTTGTTCCTGCGGGAGGACGGACTGCGCAAATGTTTGCATGAAATCACAAAGCCACGCCCCAAGGTTGTATATATATATATATATATATCTCTGTATAAATTTGCGGCAGGCCAGTGCTTACCCATACAGCTAAAAATAATACACGTATAGACCGGTGGTGACAAAGGGTGACCGCCACAATGGGAACCGCGCCAAACAGCTTGACAATGGGTAATAGGCTATTAGTCTGTGTGCGATACCACAGAATGACTGCGAACAAGAGCCGTGCGGGGAAGTTCGCGAGGTGCAGGGAAAAATAGAGGGAGGGGGAGCGGGGAGAGGATGGGGAGGATGGTCTTGTGGTCAGGTAAGGTCAGAGCCGAGGTGAGATATCCCTGCTACAGCCCGTCTGACAGGTCAGTCAGATATCGCATTCCGGCCTTGAAGATGCAGCACCGTTATAATTGTGGGGCGCGCGTGGGTGGGTGGGAGGGAGGGGGGGGGGATGTCTCAAGGGGAATGCTGGGAGGGTGTGTGTGTGGCGGGGGGGGGGGGGGGGGCGGGGGGGCGGGGTCGGAAGATGGGGTGCGTGGCGAACGAAAGGGACCCCCACCGGGGAATTGACCCAACCCTGGAGAAATCGATGATGTGTACCGCTTGTCTTCAGGCACCGAGCCAAGTCCACCCACGAGAGAAGTCAACAGTGAGTGAGTGGGTGGCGGGGAAGGGGAATGCCGGGAAAGGGGGGTGGGGTGGGGGTGTGGGTGGGAGTGGGGGCGGGGGTGGAGGTGGTGGTGGAGGGAATGGGGTCCCCGGCTTCCCCGGCGTGCAGCGTAAACACCGCCCGCCGAAAGTACCGATCTCTTCCCTCGATATCCACCCCGCAACACCCCACCCCGCTCCCGAACACCGCCACCAGCCCCTCCTCACACCCCATCCCGACTGCCGGCCGCCTCCACCTCTAGGTTTGAATATATGGACAGGCAAGGTCGTGAGTACTAGACACCTACTCCAAACAAGTCCCCCCCGAGATCAATAATACAACCCTGGATTCCGCAGTTCATATGTTTCTGGAGCGCTGTCGGGGAGATGGAGGCCATTGTAGCATCAATGTGCAATCACTGGCGGCGTTTAGCCACTTGATCTCACAACACATCGTCGACCGCCAGTCCCGAGTTCCGTATAAATATATTTATACATGTATCTACACATCTCTAGGAGCAAATAAAAGGCTGAAAACGCGGTAGTTTGATGCGCGATTGCACCAGTGCGCGAAATGCGCCATATATATCTAACATGCATGCGGGATTTAGCATGAAACATTTTTGTGCATGTAACTTTACAGGTGTAGTGGTCCAACAGCGTTAACACGATCTCTCTAGATATCAGTTTTCATGCCTATCAATTTCTAATGATGTTGGCACCAATGGCGCCATGTTTATCCGGTTCCGGTGATGCATGATGGTCATAAAATAATATTTTTTTGAATGGTTACCCTGACAACCTCGGTCAAATATGTAATCACTTGGGTGTCTCTGACTTGACTGTGTGACATATCGATTGATGTTACCATAGAAACTGGTCATCACAGAAGACATGGAAAATACCACTTTCTCCATATCTAATGTTTTTTTTTTATTCGCCAGGTGGCGCTTCTTTTCTAACCAACAGTCGACAGTCTGCACAGTTCTAGGCACGTATTTTCCGTTATGTAGCACCTATTATTAAGAAGCACTATTCGAATACCAGAGCGCATAAAAAATTTAAAAAAAAAAGATAGAGCAGTAACCCTGGGACAGAAGTTGACACGTGTCTAACGCCGACCTAACGCCGGTTCAGACTGGTTCCGATGATTTAGGCGTCCGTTTTATTGGCGGCACGTGATTGGAGGAGCCTATCGCTACCCTGATCAGCACCGGCTGGACCGTCGCTTATATGGTAATGTGCAGGCGGCGACATCAAAGCCCCATGCGGTGAATACAGGCTCATGAGCGCCATGGTAACCACGAGGGCGAGAGTTTCTATGACGTCATCACAAAACAATACTTGCCCGGCTACGGCTGGTTGTATATATTGTACACGTGACGTCTTGTATAACAAAAAATAATGGATACTTTTAACTTCTAACGTTCTCCGGAACACCACGCCAGGAGACCCGGCTGGGGATGTCACACCCTATCCTCAATACATATGCCGGGAGGACAAAACACCCTGGAGAACATGTTTATAGGACAGGGTGAATGCGCGCGGTGAACCTTTCAGAATTAAGCTGAAGGCAGACCGCACACCGCTGCGGCTTGTGAAAGGGCAGATCCATGGTAAAACTGGATCGCAAAACTCATGAGCGGCCTAGAGCTGGCATTGTTTGTTGAGGAGTGCGTGCTTTGCAAGTCGATGAGCTGACTCGATGGCATGGATCCAGGGCTGGCGGAGATATCTCTGGAGCGATCCTCTGTAGTCTCACACGGCACAAGGCAGCGAGCCAAGCCTAATATCCGGCGTAACCACATTCGCCCACTACTACACTAATAGGACCACGGCCACTGGACGACCACGCCGGATCCATTGCTAAAAGTAAAGGTTATTGCACTTAAGTGCTTCCATAGCCTTGGATTTTTTTTGTCACAGGTTTACACGGTCTGATAGATCTAGGGCGATTACTTAAAAAGTGATCTACCGTCTGCTGTAAGTTTCATGTTTCTGTACATAGTATATAATGCGTCCTTGTCCGCGATATTGCCTTACATTTTCACCAAATAGACAAGAGCAGAGTTGCCTATTTTCGACACCTTAAGCATTGAAAGGTTTCATATGATAATTATACGCCGCATACATTTTCGCCAAATAGACAAGAGCAGCGTTGCCTATTTTCGACACCTTAAGCATCGAAAGGTTTCATATGATAATTATACGCCGCATACATTTTCGCCAAATAGACAAGAGCAGCGTTGCCTATTTTCGACACCTTAAGCATCGAAAAGTTTCATATGATAACTATACGCCGCATAGACATGTATAGCCTATGCTTATATAATTTCTTCCAATATGTGATAGAACTCGTTCCCTGTATACAGGTAAAGATTATAAATCTGAGTGTACACATTACAAGAACACATGATCTTCTTCAAGTGTCTTCAACTTGTCTCATGTCAATCAATCAACATTTCCAAGCGGGCAAGGGAGTCGTCCACTTAAATCGCGTACAGGATGATCTTAAATATTCAAAGCTGTATTGCACGATTGAAGATCAAAGATAGCTTTCATTATAATCACATGTATCGTTTTTAACATTATGTGCAATAATATTGACTGGAAATATAGCACCTTATTAAGATGGCTGGACATGGCAGTATTAGTAACCCCCTACCTGAAGAAAGACCTGGGTTCTTTATTCAGCACAAGCATAGGCATTTGCGCAGGTGAGGTTCGAACCACGCACAATCGGCTTGGGCTGGCCTATAGTTCAACATGCCACCAGCTAGGCCACGGGGTGACCTCCATACATTGAGTGGAATAATATTGACTGCTATAAATCGTCCTATTTAAGTTGGCTGCCCCAAAGTAATAGCTGTCTTTGCGAAAGGGGATCTTTATCCGGCACACACACAAGACAATATTCTGCACAAGTGGGGTTCGAACCACGCACCGGAGGCTTGGTCGGCTAATCAGCGCACACTGGGCACTAGAGCGGAAGGTCGCGACCTTATCCTAGGCTACAGGGGTGAGTAACCCACTCCGTGTAGCTATATGTAATCGAAACGCTGACCAGGTGGGCGAGCGTGAGTGCGTACGTGTGTGTGTACGTGCGTGTGTACGTCCGTGTGTGTGTACGTGTGTACGTGCGTGTGTACGTGCGTGTGTACGTGCGTGTGTACGTGCGTGTGTACGTCCGTGTGTACGTGCGTGTGTACGTGTGTGTGTACGTGCGTGTGTACGTCCGTGTGTACGTGCGTGTGTGTGTACGTGCGTGTGTGCGTGCGTGTGTACGTGCGTGTGTACGTCCGTGTGTACGTGCGTGTGTACGTCCGTGTGTACGTGCGTGTGTACGTGCGTGTGTACGTGCGTGTGTACGTGCGTGTGTACGTGCGTGTGTACGTGCGTGTGTACGTGCGTGTGTACGTCCGTGTGTACGTCCGTGTGTACGTCCGTGTGTACGTCCGTGTGTACGTGCGTGTGTACGTGCGTGTGTACGTGCGTGTGTACGTGCGTGTGTACGTCCGTGTGTACGTGCGTGTGTACGTGTGTGTGTACGTGCGTGTGTACGTCCGTGTGTACGTGCGTGTGTGTGTACGTGCGTGTGTGCGTGCGTGTGTACGTGCGTGTGTACGTCCGTGTGTACGTGCGTGTGTACGTCCGTGTGTACGTGCGTGTGTACGTGCGTGTGTACGTGCGTGTGTACGTGCGTGTGTACGTGCGTGTGTACGTGCGTGTGTACGTGCGTGTGTACGTCCGTGTGTACGTCCGTGTGTACGTCCGTGTGTACGTCCGTGTGTACGTGCGTGTGTACGTGCGTGTGTACGTCCGTGTGTACGTGCGTGTGTACGTGCGTGTGTGCGTGTGTGTGTACGTCCGTGTGTACGTCCGTGTGTACGTGTGTGTGTACGTGCGTGTGTACGTGTGTGTGTACGTGCGTGCGTGTGTACGTGTGTGTGTACGTGCGTGTGTACGTGCGTGTGTGTGTACGTGCGTGTGTACGTGCGTGTGTACGTGCGTGTGTACGTCCGTGTGTACGTCCGTGTGTACGTGCGTGTGTACGTGTGTGTACGTGTGTGTGTACGTGTGTGTGTACGTGCGTGTGTACGTGTGTGTGTACGTGTGTGTGTACGTGCGTGTGTACGTGTGTGTGTACGTGCGTGCGTGTGTACGTGCGTGTGTACGTGCGTGTGTACGTGTGTGTGTACGTCCGTGTGTACGTCCGTGTGTACGTGTGTGTGTACGTGCGTGTGTACGTGTGTGTGTACGTGCGTACGTGTGTACGAGCGTGTGTGCGTGTGTGTGTGCGTGTGTGTGTACGTGCGTGTGTACGTCCGTGTGTACGTCCGTGTGTACGTGTGTGTGTACGTGCGTGTGTACGTCCGTGTGTACGTCCGTGTGTACGTGTGTGTACGTGCGTGTGTACGTGTGTGTGTACGTGCGTGCGTGTGTACGTGCGTGTGTACGTGCGTGTGTACGTGCGTGTGTACGTGTGTGTGTACGTGCGTGTGTACGTGCGTGTGTACGTGCGTGTGTACGTCCGTGTGTACGTGCGTGTGTACGTGCGTGTGTACGTGTGTGTACGTGTGTGTGTACGTGTGTGTGTACGTGCGTGTGTACGTGTGTGTGTACGTGTGTGTGTACGTGCGTGTATACGTGTGTGTGTACGTGCGTGCGTGTGTACGTGCGTGTGTACGTCCGTGTGTACGTGTGTGTGTACGTCCGTGTGTACGTCCGTGTGTACGTGTGTGTGTACGTCCGTGTGTACGTGTGTGTGTACGTGCGTGTGTACGTGTGTGTGTACGTGCGTGCGTGTGTACGAGCGTGTGTGCGTGTGTGTGTGCGTGTGTGTGTACGTGCGTGTGTACGTCCGTGTGTACGTCCGTGTGTACGTGTGTGTACGTGCGTGTGTACGTCCGTGTGTACGTGCGTGTGTACGTGCGTGTGTACGTGTGTGTGTACGTGCGTGCGTGTGTACGTGCGTGTGTACGTCCGTGTGTACGTCCGTGCGTGTGTGCGTCCGTGTGTACGTGCGTGTGTACGTCCGTGTGTACGTCCGTGTGTACGTGCGTGTGTACGTGCGTCCGTGTGTACGTGCGTGTGTACGTGCGTGTGTACGTCCGTGTGTACTTGCGTGTGTACGTCCGTGTGTATGTACGTGCGTGTGTGCGTGCGTGTGTACGTGCGTGTGTACGTGCGTCCGTGTGTACGTGCGTGTGTACGTCCGTGTGTACTTGCGTGTGTACGTCCGTGTGTGTGTGCGTGCGTGTGTACGTACGTGCGTGTGTACGTGCGTGTGTACGTCCGTGTGTACGTCCGTGTGTACGTGCGTGTGTACAGGCGAGCCTGTGCAATACCTGACTTGGACGAGCTCAGGTCTCCGCTGCCCTCCGTCCGTACGCTGCAGTTGCTGCTGCTATCCTCGGACTCCGCGCTGACCGGTCCATCCGACCCGTCGTCCAACTTCCGCTTCAGCATGGCTGGCCGCTCGCTTACCGCGGGCACACACTGCTGATCCGCCGTCGTACGCCGCAGCTCGCACCGCCGTCGGGGCCTCGGGTCTGCCGCACGAACACCATCTAGTTCATGGCCCACGTCATTATGTGCGGCAGCATTGTTCCCGTGTCACGGACGCCCTGGAGACCAAAAAAAAAAAAAAATAATGAAATATAAAACCAAATAATTGTATTTCGTGATAGATGACAGGCGTCTGCGGGCTGCTGATTGAGGCAAGGCTTCGGGACTTCTGGAGGGGTTTGTACGTAACGACAAAAGGCCGACGGCGCAGCCGGCCATTATTTCACGTAACGTCTGTCTACTAGCTTCCGCCCAGAGCGAGGCACCCATGGCCGTGCAGTGTTGTAGTGTGATGCCGCTAGGTCTACAGACTAGGAATGCATGCAACATGCGGTCGTGACAACATATATATATATATTTTTTTTTTAATACACTCCTAAGATCGGAAAATGTCTGCGGCTGCGTTGGGATAAAATTCAGTATAAAAAGGATGCTTGGAGGTATATCACGATACTATACATATTAACATTTAAATTAATATATCATATAATACATAATATAATAACATAATATAACATAATATCTACCAGGATGATGAGCATGACATCTCGACACTAATCCCATTGGTAATCGAAATATACTCATACCATATAATATACTTGGAGTTGACTTTGAGTATATATATATACTTTATATATACGATATATCAATAGACGGCATGAAATGACATGCGCTTAGAGAAACGAAGTAAAATGAAATGGTGGTGTTTTGAGTCACTTTTATGTTTATGCACATGAAGGCTAAATAAAATGGGCAATAACATGGGTTAGATGAACCATGACCCGAGAACCAGTCCCCCGGATGGACTAGAACCCACGACCTGTCGGTCTCCAGCTCATCCCGCTTACCCACTAAGCAGACAAGAGAGGACACAGCAATATTAAACACAGGCGAACAACTCCCCCCTAGTTGTCCGACAACGAGACGGATATAAGGCAATAATCCTCAGCGCTGTAGCAAATCAGCGACCTCCCCTAATCCTCCCAAGTCAATCTATCTCCTCGCGTAGAGGGGTATGAAAGAACTGAAAGTGGATAAATTACAAATATAGAACAGGAGGAAAACGCACCAGACAGTCTAGCGCATCTATAAACAAAAGAAGAATGTAACACATGCTGACCACTCCAGAACAATCTCCAACGTTCATGGTTTCCATGGAAACTGCACCGATGACGGTCGCATTCATACAATGCCACATCCAGAAGCCCCGAGTGCCAGGGTGACGTAAGGGGAAGGAGGGGGTGAGGAGTGGAGGGGGGGGGGCAACCAAGAGGGTTGGGTAGGAAGGATATAGAGACTCAAAATGAGACGATGAGGAGAAAAATAATTCTTATTACACAGGTCAGCCAGGCCAGGGAGGGAGACAGAGGGAGAGGGAGGGGGGACGAGGTGGGGGGAGGGAGAGGGAGAGGGGACGAGGTGGGGGAGAGGGAGAGGGAGAGGGAGGGACGAGGTGAGGGAAGGGCCAGGCGACTACGTGGTGTACAGACATCAACGGGGAGTGTCTGAGGGTGTGTGTGTGTGGGGGGGGGGGGCGGGGGCTGGAGAAAGTGGAAGGTAGGTGGATCGGAATGGGTTGGGTTGGGCAAGAGATCGCAGTCGGCTGAAAATGCGACACTAATGCGACGGCGGGTCGATGGGGGTGGCGGTGGGGGGTTGGGGGTTGCGGTGGGTGGATGGAGGGAGGGGTGGCGGTAAGGGGTGGCCGTGGAGAGAGGGGTTGCGGGGTGGCCGTGGAGGGAGGGGTTGCGGGGTGGCGGTGGGGGGGCGGGGTGGCGGTGGGTGGGAGGAGGGGTGCGGATGGCCGGTGGCTGTGAATCCATACGGAGTGGTTCAACACGTGGTCCGCTAGCTGTCTGGCAGCACTCCCGGGCTCAGCCTTCCTCCGCAGCCTGCGCAGCGACCAGCAATCAGAGGCACGGCTTGTCGGCATGGGCGACGTCCTGGGCGACATCCTACAGGGGGAGGAGGGAGAGGGGGAAGATGTGGAAGAGGAGGAGGAACGGTGGCGGAGGACGAGGAGGAAGCGGGGGGGGGGGGGGCGAGCGGGGAGGGCAAGGACCAAGCATGGGCGGGGTGGGGGGGGGGGGGTTGAGAGGGGTGTGAGGACGGGAAGCAGGCGGTGGCGGTCTTGGTGGTGCAGTCACGGGGAAAGGGCCACGGCGAGTTACAGTCAGGGGAGGGGATGGCAGGGCGGCACAGGATGGCGTGGCAGAGGGGTAAGGGGTGAGAGAGAGAAAGGGTGCTGAGGGGGCGGGCAGGCGGGCGGGCGGGCGGGCTTTGTAAATGTACGTTCTCGAGTGGACTTTCTCTTGGCCTTCTATTGTGAAGGCGCAGGCAGGAGGGAATAGAATGGGGGAGTGGGGTGGGAGGGGAGGGGGGGGGCGCTCGAACGGACGGTAGACGATGCTCCCAGAGAATGGTGGACGTGGGGTAGTGGCAGGGGGGAAGGGTAGGCTAGGGGAGGGGCGTCTTGTTGTGGGACATCGTGGGGGGTAAAGACCTTGCCGTCGGCAGGGCAAGAAGAGGAGAACAGTCAGCAGCAAAGAGGAGAGTCGGCCGGGATTAAAGGCTGCTGCAGCGCACAGGGCACGAGCCTCATATTAAGCAGAACGACCCACCGGGGCTGGCGAGTAGGCGTATAGCAGGGAGAAGGGCAGAGGGCCGTCCCACACCCCCACCCCGCGCCACTCACTCACCCCCAACCACCCACCGCCACTCACCCATTCCCACACCCACAAGCAGACATTTATATGTCATGAAAAATGACATGAAATTCCACTGCACCCCGATACCATTAAACTTTAAACTATTGGCCAAGCAGATATCAATATCTTATGACCCACAAGTCAAACCATATCATTATATTAAAGGTATAATGCATATATATATATACATATATATATATATATATATACATATTTATCAATAAATACCCCAAAGGAAAAAAAGTACGCTGTACGTCTCCTGCGTACATATATATGCAGAGGGGTCAGATTTGACCGACTTCAATAGCGGATAATGATCATTTGTTGCGGGGTTTAACAATTTAATTAACACTCCGGGGTAACGGCATCCGCTGGCCTTATATAGCATGGAGTCGACTGCAACCCTCATGCCGAGAGTGTGTGTCTGTCGTCAGCATGGGCGACACGGAAGAACTTCTGGGTGTCACGAGAGAGAGGCGGCGGCGGCGGTGGCGGCGGCGGCGTCGGGAGGGGTGATCACCACGGCATAGGTGCGGATTACCCAGGGAGCAATGCGTCGGGGCGATGGTGAGGGGCGGGCAGGGCATGCGGGTTGGTGGGTGGGGGCGGAGGGATGGATGGATCGGATACGGGGATGACGGCCACGGGGGTGGTTACAGGGGTCACGGAGAGCTGTCTACTACCATTAATCTCAGTGATGGCGACAGAAAATCGATGGTCTCCCATTTTCTGCAGCGCTTGGAAGGCGGCCACCATGGTCTGGCGTCCGTAATGGAACCGCGGCCTCAGGCCGGGGATAGCGAACCGCGCGGGAGGGTAAGGCGACGGGGGTACGTGGGGAGGGGGTGAGGGGTGGGGGGTGGGGGTCCGGGATCGGGGGCGCAGGCACGGAGGGAGGGGCAGGGATAGGGAGTTTTGGTGGGTGGGTAGGGGGGTGGGAGGCACGGAGGGGTATGAATAAGGAGTGCAGGGGATTGATGGGCTAGCGGAGGTGAAAGCCAGAGAGGGGGATGGGTATGGATATGGGTAGGAGTCACGGAGGGTAGGGGTAGAGGGTGAGAAACAGAGGGGGGGGGGGCATGGGTACGGAGTCAGTGTAGGGGGTGGGTTAGCTAAGGTGGATGTGACACGAATGGAGCGACGCGACAAAGAGTTGAGGGGTGGGAGTGGGGGGGGGGGCAGGGGGTGAGGGCGGAGGGGAAGGAGAGGAGGAGGGCGAGGGGTAGGGTAGGCCGGGGCTGGGGCTGGGTTTGGGGCTGAGGCGCGTGGAGAGGGTTGGTGTGGGTCAGTGGCCGGGGTAAGTAGCAGTAGTAGCACATTGCAGACGGGGGAAGCATCGACTAATAACATCAGGGCACCTAGCGGCCGGCCGCCTTGCCTGGGCAGGGAAAGTGGGGGGTGGAAGGGCGGGGGGGGGGGGGAGGGAGGCAGAGGTATTCGCCGACGAGGGGACTGAGTACTCTGCGTTGATA
>OZ025265.1:18803403-18897003 GCA_964019135.1 Arenicola marina
GCACACACACGCGGCCTTAGCAAGGGGGAGAGTCGAGGACTGTCGCCCCAAGGATACAGATACCGACTCCCGGTTGTGGGATACGGTGGCGAGAAATTTATAGTAGGGACATGGAAGGAGTAAATGACGACACGCGACACGGGCTTATTTGAAAAAAAGACATTCGACATTGACCCTCAAATTCAGACACTGATGATCTGAAAGAGCGACATCGGCAGAGATACTGATATTTTAGGTATAAAACGACACTGAACGCCGTGAAAAATCGATTCATCGTCTCACAAGAGACCCCGACATACATGTTCTGCCCGATGAGTTGAGACCTAGCGAACTAGTGAAGAGAATTTGACCGCCAGGTTCCCTGGTAAAATATTACATACACCTTCCTACCGACCATATTTGGCAATTTATTTCATTTCGGCACATAACGGAGTGTATGGCAAACTACATGATTTGCACTTTTTAGAAATGCAAAACTCCCCAATATGTTAACGGGTACAACTGACTGCCGACTGGGCAAGAGCCAGCGCGGGGTCAAAAAATAAAGTCCACTCTTCTACGAGTGGTCTTCTACACTATGACCGCATGTTTATTATTTCTTACTGCCTCTTAGGAAGATGAAATTAAAACGCTTCATGACAGTCAGCTTTGGAACATCGGCTCGGATGTTCCGGCCGCCCACTTCTACTAGACCAAATTAGAGAAAATTATGGTGCACTACGCGCCGCTGAGTCTACGCGCAGCTGAGTCTACGCGCCGCTGAGTCTACGCGCCGCTAAGTCTACGCGCCGCTGAGTCTACGCGCAGCTGAGTCTACGCGCAGCTTAGTCTACGCGCAGCTGAGTCTACGCGCCGCTGAGTCTACGCGCCGCTGAGTCTACGCGCAGCTGAGTCTACGCGCAGTTGAATCTATGCGCAGCTGAATCTATGCGCATCTGAGTCTACGCGCATCTGAGTCTACTCGCCTATGACCGTCATGTGGACTGAGACTAAAGCTAGCCAGGTTATGGCCTATTGGCCGTCATTGCTGCTATCATAGCGTGGAAGATGCATGTTTTGATACATGTTTTGTTATATACCCATGGGCCATAGCTTGTTACATGTTCGAACTAACATCTGTGCCTCTAAATGACCACAAATTGGGCGAACAGAGTTTGTTCGCCGAGGATGAGTACCGGGACAATGACACAGACCCCCCGAGGCAGGTACCAGGGCGCAAACCCATGACCTGCTGATGTGCCGCTCCCTTCCGCTTACCAAACCCCACTAAGCAAGGGAGATTAGGTTACAGGATTCCATCAACTCGTATAATGGGTTGCACTTATAGCCAACCAGTTTTGCCCTTACCAAGTTGAGGCTATACTAATACAATCACTCCTCCACTCCTACATCTACGTACTCCAGAACGTCAAGCCACGAAGAACCTCCCCGATATAGACAACGATTTACTCACCCAAGTTCAAAGGTGAATGACTTCAGAAAACTCGTTAAGTAAATGAAAGAAAAAAAACACGGGCGAGAGAAGCATTATAATGATAAAACAACTGAAGGAGAGTCAAGTACCCGCCGCTAGGAGGAGCCACGAGAGAACAGTACGCTCCTTGGCCAGAGGCAGCGGCTGTCGCACGGGGATGTTAAAAAAGGGATGCGGAAGGAACCGCTATAGTCGGTTGCTGATCCGCTATAGTCGGTTGCTGATAACCGCTACCGGTGGGATAGATGCCTCTACCGGAGACCAGGGGTGAGTATTTATAGGTTCAGCTTATCGAAGCTGTCCGTCTACAATGACACCGAACCTTGCAGGCCTACTAAGACCTCCGGCCTCTGAAAGCCACGGACGAGAGAGAGAGAGCGAGAGGGAGAGGGTGAGACGGAGAGAGGAGACAAGATGTAGGAGGGAGCCAGGCATGTAGCTCAACAACCAGGTCGGTCTTAGCGCCATCGGGCGATCAGCACTTAACATTGGTACGGCAGCGGCAAAGCGCGCCTAGTTTTCATTCATGGCCTGAGCGCCAGCCATCTGCAGTGACGAGCAGGTGCTTACCCAAGGAATCCTCGTCTGCAGTCTTATCGGAGATATTACGTTGTATAATTTACCCAAGGAATCCTCATCTGTACTCCTATCTGAGATATTACGTTGCATAATTTAGATGCTTCCATTGCTGTAGGATGACACCAATTAAAGGATAGTCTTCCCTTTCGATGAAGCGGTCTTTAGGGCCATCTGTGCGATATCTTGCCATTACCATATCAAACTGATGCTACCGCAACCGATACCAGTATTCAATGGAAGACACTCACCCACGCGAATCGATACCGTGCCCCAGCCAACCAGCTGGACAACCGTGTATCCAAATCTATCCGTAATGCGATAATAGCAATACCGCCGGAATATCCACAATGTATCTGCACTACTCTATTATATATAATATGTGTGTATTTTGAACGGGATCACGACCGCTTTCCAATGACCGATCATCACCCACCCACCACCAGACACACTGTGTTTATACCCCTATGGATGTAGGCCTGATTACCCGGCCGGGTACTGCAGGGCCCCGGGCGTGCATGCACCAACACAAGACCAATATCAATACATACAGGCGACGACAGCCGCTAGCTGGGCTCCGGCTGCTGCTCCGGCAGCCCCCCCCCCCCCCCCCCCCAACCACAGCTGACCATGGTCTCGCATTACATTCAGCAGCCAACAGGACATCCAACAGGGCATGCACCTGGCTGCCCCATGGGTCATGCAGACGCATCCACTACGTACATACAGGCTGCAGGCCAGGGGAGGCCGTGGGAGCCAGAGGCCAAAGAAGCCACGGGTGGGGGTGGGGGTGGAGGGTGTGTGTGTGTCGGGGGGGCGGGGGGGTAGAAGCATGCCTTACTGGCTGGCCGGATGGCTGGCTGGATGGCTGGGCGGGCTGGCTCAAGGCCATGGCACGAAGCCGTCGGTTTACGCGAGGCCAGCTAAGACAGACATAACCAGCGCCCGCCTCCCGAACTTAAAATAGCCAGTCTACCGACATCGTGACGATACATAACCTTGAGTAGGCCAGGCTATGCCATGCTATGCTAAGCGGGCCCCCAGTGGCAGCGGTAGCAGCTGCGGCATCGACCATATGTGTTGTCCTGACACAGGTCTCTATCCCAGAGGTCAATATCAGCCAGAGCCATCGACAGCAGCCGGGGTTATACACCCCCCCCCCCACACACACACACATACTCCTCCATACTCCATCAGCCAGAGCCATCGACAGCATCCTGGGTTATACATCACTCCCCCCCCCCCCCCCCCCGCACACACACACAGATACTCCACCATACTCCATCAGGCAGATCCATCGACAGCATCCTGGGTTATACATCACTCCGCCCCCCCCCGCACACACACACACATACTCCTCCATACTCCATCAGCCAGAGCCATCGACAGCATCCTGGGTTATACATCACTCCGCCCCCCCCCCCCGCACACACACACACATACTCTTCCATACTCCATCAGGCAGAGCCATCGACAGCAGCCGGAGTTATACACACAACCACTCCCCCCCCCACCCCCCACACACACACATACTCTTCCATACTCCATCAGCCAGAGCCATCGACAGCAGCCGGGGTTATACAACCCCCCCCCCCCCCCCACACACACATACTCTTCCATACTCCATCAGCCAGAGCCATCGACAGCAGCTGGGGTTATACACCACCCCGCCCCCCCCCCCTCCATACACTCCTCCATATGTGTTATGACGCAGGTCTCTATCCCAGCGGCTGATATCAGCCAGAGCCATCGACAGCAGCTGGGGTTATACACCCCCCCCCCTCCATATGTGTTATGACGCAGGTCTCTATCCCAGCGGCTGATATCAGCCAGAGCCATCGACAGCAGCTGGGGTTATACACCCACCCCCCCCCCCCCCCCCGCCTCCATACACTCCTCCATATGTGTTATGACGCAGGTCTCTATCCCAGCGGCTGATATCAGCCAGAGCCATAGACAGCAGCTGGGGTTGTACACCCCCCCCCCCCCCCCTCCATACACTCCTTCAAATGTGTTATAACGCAGGTCTCTATCCCAGCGGCTGATATCAGCCAGAGCCATCGACAGCAGCCACTAGTTACCCAACAAGCAAAAACAAGGCAACGTCCCCCCCCCCCCCCCCTATTCTCACTACTACCAAGCTAACACTGGCAGTCTCATTCTGCGATGTTAAGCAGATGTCAATACTTCACACATGTCCTGCTGGCTGGCCCTGCTCAACAGAGCGTTTCAGACAGCGAATAGCTCACATATGGCACATAATTATTTTCATTGTGCATTTTGCGATTGCCGTAACGTCGTTCTTGGGTCTCAGTTTACCCAGGCCTTCTTCATTGGGTCATGGGACCACCAACAGGGTGGCTGGGCCGTAATCTCGTTCGACAGTACGTCACCGTCCGAGCAAACTGGCCACTGCTGGCCAATAGCTACGACCCATCACATATCCCACTGGGACATGACCTCGCCCAATCACCGTGCCCAGGCGACATGGTGCCGCTCTACCTTCGGTTGCCCACACTGATGTGCGATATGATGAGCGCAAACGTTACCCGTGGGTACGTCCCTCGGTACCCGTGGGTACGTCCCTCGGTATCCGTGGGTACGTCGCTCGGTATCCGTGGGTACGTCCCTCGGTATCCGTGGGTACTTCCCTCGGTATCCGTGGGTACGTCCCTCGGTACCCGTGGGTACGTCCCTCGGTACCCGTGGGTACGTCCCTCGGTACCTGTGGGTACGTCCCTCGGTATCCGTGGGTACGTCCCTCGGTATCCGTGGGTACGTCCCTCGGTATCCGTGGGTACGTCCCTCGGTACCCGTGGGTACGTCCCTCGGTATCCGTGGGTACGTCCCTCGGTACCCGTGGGTACGTCCCTCGGTATCCGTGGGTACGTCCCTCGGTACCCGTGGGTACGTCCCTCTGTACCCGTGGGTACGTCCCTCGGTATCCGTGGGTACGTCCCTCGGTATCCGTGGGTACGTCCCTCGGTACCCGTGGGTACGTCCCTCGGTATCCGTGGGTACGTCCCTCGGTACCCGTGGGTACGTCCCTCTGTACCCGTGGGTACGTCCCTCGGTATCCGTGGGTACGTCCCTCGGTACCCGTGGGTACGTCCCTCGGTATCCGTGGGTACTTCCCTCGGTATCCGTGGGTACGTCCCTCGGTATCCGTGGGTACGTCCCTCGGTATCCGTGGGTACGTCCCTCGGTATCCGTGGGTACGTCCCTCGGTATCCGTGGGTACGTCCCTCGGTATCCGTGGGTACGTCCCTCGGTATCCGTGGGTACGTCCCTCGGTATCCGTGGGTACGTCCCTCGGTACCCGTGGGTACGTCCCTCGGTATCCGTGGGTACGTCCCTCGGTACCCCTGGGTACGTCCCTCGGTATCCGTGGGTACGTCCCTCGGTATCCGTGGGTACGTCCCTCGGTATCCGTGGGTACGTCCCTCGGTATCCGTGGGTACGTCCCTCGGTATCCGTGGGTACGTCCCTCGGTATCCGTGGGTACTTCCCTCGGTATCCGTGGGTACGTCCCTCGGTATCCGTGGGTACGTCCCTCGGTATCCGTGGGTACGTCCCTCGGTACCCCTGGGTACGTCCCTCGGTATCCGTGGGTACGTCCCTCGGTACCCGTGGGTACGTCCCTCGGTATCCGTGGGTACGTCCCTCGGTATCCGTGGGTACGTCCCTCGATATCCGTGGGTACGTCCCTCGGTACCCGTGGGTACTTCCCTCGGTATCCGTGGGTACGTCCCTCGGTATCCGTGGGTACGTCCCTCGGTATCCGTGGGTACGTCCCTCGGTATCCGTGGGTACGTCCCTCGGTATCCGTGGGTACGTCCCTCGGTACCCGTGGGTACGTCCCTCGGTATCCGTGGGTACGTCCCTCGGTATCCGTGGGTACGTCCCTCGGTATCCGTGGGTACGTCCCTCGGTACCCGTGGGTACGTCCCTCGGTATCCGTGGGTACGTCCCTCGGTATCCGTGGGTACGTCCCTCGGTATCCGTGGGTACGTCCCTCGGTACCCGTGGGTACGTCCCTCGGTATCCGTGGGTACGTCCCTCGGTACCCGTGGGTACGTCCCTCGGTATCCGTGGGTACGTCCCTCGGTACCCGTGGGTACGTCCCTCGGTATCCGTGGGTACGTCCCTCGGTATCCGTGGGTACGTCCCTCGGTATCCGTGGGTACGTCCCTCGGTACCCGTGGGTACGTCCCTCGGTATCCGTGGGTACGTCCCTCGGTATCCGTGGGTACGTCCCTCGGTACCCGTGGGTACTTCCCTCGGTATCCGTGGGTACGTCCCTCGGTATCCGTGGGTACGTCCCTCGGTATCCGTGGGTACGTCCCTCGGTATCCGTGGGTACGTCCCTCGGTATCCGTGGGTACGTCCCTCGGTACCCGTGGGTACGTCCCTCGGTACCCGTGGGTACTTCCCTCGGTATCCGTGGGTACGTCCCTCGGTATCCGTGGGTACGTCCCTCGGTATCCGTGGGTACGTCCCTCGGTATCCGTGGGTACGTCCCTCGGTATCCGTGGGTACGTCCCTCGGTACCCGTGGGTACTTCCCTCGGTATCCGTGGGTACGTCCCTCGGTACCCGTGGGTACGTCCCTCGGTACCCGTGGGTACTTCCCTCGGTATCCGTGGGTACGTCCCTCGGTATCCGTGGGTACGTCCCTCGGTATCCGTGGGTACGTCCCTCGGTATCCGTGGGTACGTCCCTCGGTATCCGTGGGTACGTCCCTCGGTATCCGTGGGTACGTCCCTCGGTATCCGTGGGTACGTCCCTCGGTATCCGTGGGTACGTCCCTCGGTATCCGTGGGTACGTCCCTCGGTATCCGTGGGTACGTCCCTCGGTACCCGTGGGTACTTCCCTCGGTATCCGTGGGTACTTCCCTCGGTATCCGTGGGTACGTCCCTCGGTACCCGTGGGTACTTCCCTCGGTGTCCGTGGGTACGTCCCTCGGTATCCGTGGGTACGTCCCTCGGTATCCGTGGGTACGTCCCTCAGTACCCGTGGGTACTTCCCTCGGTATCCGTGGGTACGTCCCTCGGTACCCGTGGGTACGTCCCTCGGTATCCGTGGGTACGTCCCTCGGTATCCGTGGGTACGTCCCTCGGTATCCGTGGGTACGTCCCTCGGTATCCGTGGGTACGTCCCTCGGTATCCGTGGGTACGTCCCTCGGTATCCGTGGGTACGTCCCTCGATATCCGTGGGTACGTCCCTCGGTACCCGTGGGTACGTCCCTCGGTATCCGTGGGTACGTCCCTCGGTACCCGTGGGTACGTCCCTCGGTACCCGTGCTTACGTCCCTCGGTATCCGTGGGTACGTCCCTCGGTACCCGTGGGTACGTCCCTCGGTACCCGTGCTTACGTCCCTCGGTACCCGTGCTTACGTCCCTCGGTATCCGTGGGTACGTCCCTCGGTACCCGTGGGTACGTCCCTCGGTACCCGTGGGTACGTCCCTCGGTATCCTCATACATCTGATGTCTTTGTACAATAAACGAAACCGAGACAGAATAGCTTCGCTTGACCCTTGATCATTAACACTCCATATCAGCAAACTGTAGACCATCTGTCCACTCACTAATTTATTTCTATTTGTATATGTTGTCAACACGAGGGCCTCGGGCCTATTTTTGTTTTCTGAATAAACAGACATATATATATCTCACGGTCAGGCCAGGCCAGCGCAAATGTTTGTGTCGCATGATAGATCGTTTTTTTTTAACGATAAACGTAGTGGGGTTGCCCAGACAAGATGCCTTCGCCATACCATTGATCATTAACACTCCAAGGAGATGCCCTATGATCTCACTGTCATCACTGTTGATACTCACAGCGCTATCAATACCGTACATCAGTCGGCAAGAGCTTAATCCATAACCTTTAATGCGTAAAAATCAAAATGTCACTAATTAAAAAGACGAAGCCCGCGGCCGTGTCCCTGGCGATGTGTGTTACTGTCCCGCGGCCGTGTCCCTGACGATGTGTGTTACTGTCCCGCGGCCGTGTCCCTGACGATGTGTGTTACTGTCCCGCGGCCGTGTCCCTGACGATGTGTGTTACTGTCCCGCGGCCGTGTCCCTGACGATGTGTGTTACTGTCCCGCGGCCGTGTCCCTGACGATGTGTGTTACTGTCCCGCGGCCGTGTCCCTGACGATGTGTGTTACTGTCCCGCGGCCGTGTCCCTGACGATGTGTGTTACTGTCCCGCGGCCGTGTCCCTGACGATGTGTGTTACTGTCCCGCGGCCGTGTCCCTGACGATGTGTGTTACTGTCCCGCGGCCGTGTCCCTGACGATGTGTGTTACTGTCCCGCGGCCGTGTCCCTGACGATGTGTGTTACTGTCCCGCGGCCGTGTCCCTGACGATGTGTGTTACTGTCCCGCGGCCGTGTCCCTGACGATGTGTGTTACTGTCCCGCGGCCGTGTCCCTGACGATGTGTGTTACTGTCCCGCGGCCGTGTCCCTGACGATGTGTGTTACTGTCCCGCGGCCGTGTCCCTGACGATGTGTGTTACTGTCCCGCGGCCGTGTCCCTGACGATGTGTGTTACTGTCCCGCGGCCGTGTCCCTGACGATGTGTGTTACTGTCCCGCGGCCGTGTCCCTGACGATGTGTGTTACTGTCCCGCGGCCGTGTCCCTGACGATGTGTGTTACTGTCCCGCGGCCGTGTCCCTGACGATGTGTGTTACTGTCCCGCGGCCGTGTCCCTGACGATGTGTGTTACTGTCCCGCGGCCGTGTCCCTGACGATGTGTGTTACTGTCCCGCGGCCGTGTCCCTGGCGATGTGTGTTACTGTCCCGCGGCCGTGTCCCTGACGATGTGTGTTACTGTCCCGCGGCCGTGTCCCTGACGATGTGTGTTACTGTCCCGCGGCCGTGCCCCTGACGATGTGTGTTACTGTCCCGCGGCCGTGTCCCTGACGATGTGTGTTACTGTCCCGCGGCCGTGTCCCTGACGATGTGTGTTACTGTCCGTGGACGACATAGCGCAAGAAAGAGAACGACAATCAGCGACAACGACGATGGAGTTTTTGCTTGGCTTGAGAGGGTCAGTTATAATGTGACATAGAGAGACAGTTGTACTTGTAATGTGACATCGAACGCTCACCCCGTGGGCTAGTCGGTCGAGTGTGCCCTGCCAGGTCAGCCCAAGCGGGCCGGCGCGTGGTTCGAGCGCGGTCTATATGGGCAAATAAATGTATATCTCTGCGTGGTTTGTGCAGGATAGCAATCCATACCTGTTCTCCGCCAATAGGAGGTGTTAGTCGCGAAGACTAGACTCCTCGCTACCTCCACCATTCCCACAGGCGTAGATTAAAGCGTTTAAAGTAAACCAAGCAGTAATGTTAAATCGCCTGATATAACAGGCGAAGGGCATAACGACTACATGGTAATCCACCGCTGTTTATGAACAGGATATATGTGATTTTACTCCGACGAAAGCCATGTTATCCCTACAAAGGGTTCGAACGGCTAGCTCGGCAGACCTCATCGAACAACTATCCTAACTCACTATACCCATGAAGACGGCCACTGCCTTGTCAACGACACGGATTACAGTCTAAGACGGGAAACCAAACGAATATTTTGCTTGTTTTACATAAATGTAATATCAGCAATTTAATTACTATAGAAGAACGCGTTGCGAGGAAAGCAAGGATTGCAGCTCGTAGAGATTCAGCAATCCACCAGAACATATACCTGCAGCATGAACAGAGCAAAGCACGAATATAGCAGCTCAAAAAGTTAACGAAGTTGTACGATTGCACATCAGGAAATTCATTGGCAGCGAATTCTGAGAATTCAGAAGAAGAAACTAAAAGCTGATTGGTCTACGGTGAAGGCGGGGCACTGTACCCCTACAAGTCCTTGGGGGAAGTTAAAAAGCTTGCGTCGCCAGCAAAACTCGCAAATTTCTATGATGAAACCAGAGCCAGACTAGAAGTCAGACCTGGCTGCGACAGAACGGCCAATTGTTCTCCCGGGAGGACAAGAAAAATGCAGCAAAGGCTAGCAAAGTACACGGGATTAACAGATCCCCCGTTCACGTGTTCCAGGCCCCACTTTTACTATCGAAGATAACTTAATCTCTAAATATGAGATTAGATGATATTCGTACAAAAAACACATTTTACTAAGATGGATTAGTGGAAAAACGTCCGGCATCATCTCATCCGTTCGCAATAATCCAGCCAATCATTGTTTTAGCCTTAGGAAAGACGAAGGAAACTAGCCAATCATGTCAAAAAAATTGAGGATTATCCTTGTTTTCAGGATGATCTCACATAGTAAAAGTGGGGCCAGGAGACAAAGTACTGTTCTTTAATCTTGCACAGATCAAAACTGCATGCCAGCTTGCTATTCCAGGAAATCAAAGTCGCTGTACACGAGAGCAAAGTGAGGGAACGAATATAGCAGATAGAACACTATGAGGTGAGTAGTTACAGGTAACGACGTGTAAGACATAGACATATCGTTGGATCTGTTTGGGTGACAGTTCCCAGGACAACTACAGGTCCCGAACTTCCCGGGACAATAAAACTGGGTTGCATGAAACTTGACCCGGATAAAAGTGCCAGGCTTTGTACTCCCGATCTGTTAATCTGCAGCTCAGCCTGTTTGCAACCGCATGAGCCATGGAGGCTCCCCGCAGTGACCCACAGGGCAAGGTGTTCGACCCGTGTTTCGAATTTACGGAGACAGGTCACGTGATATCTACCCCCAATCCCGCATCCAAATGACATCGCAGACCCCATCTCATACGTCCCTTTCCCCCGCTCTCTCCCTAACTCAGTTGCCTGGCTAGCTGAGTAGAGCGGCAGATCAACGGATGTCCCTCGGTACCCGTAGGTACGTTCCTTCGGTACCCGTGGGTACGTCCCTCGGTACCCGTGGGTACGTCCCTCGGTACCCGTGGGTACGTTCCTTCGGTACCCGTGGGTACGTCCCTCGGTACCCGTGGGTACGTCCCTCGGTATCCGTGGGTACGTCCCTCGGTAGGCGTGGGTACATCCCTCGGTACCCGTGGGTACGTTCCTCGGTACCCGTGGGTACGTCCCTCGGTACCCGTGGGTACGTCCCTCGGTACCCGTGGGTACGTCCCTCTATACCCGTGGGTACGTCCCTCGGTACCCGTGGGTACGTCCCTCGATATCCGTGGGTACGTCCCTCGATATCCGTGCGTACGTCCGTCGGTACGTCCCTCGGTACCAGTGGGTACGTCCCTCGGTACCCGTGGGTATGTCCCTCGGTACCCGTGGGTATGTCCCTCGGTACCCGTGGGTACGTCCCTCGGTACCAGTGAGTACGTCCCTCGGTACCCGTGGGTATGTCCCTCGGTACCTGTGGGTATGTCCCTTGGTACCCGTGGTTACGTCCCTCTGTACCCGTGGGTACGTCCCTCGGTACCCGTGGGTACGTCCCTCGGTATCCGTGGGTACGTCCCTCGGTACCCGTGGGTACGTCCCTCGGTACCCGTGGGTACGTCCCTCGGTATCCGTGGGTACGTCCCTCGGTAGGCGTGGGTACATCCCTCGGTACCCGTGGGTACGTTCCTCGGTACCCGTGGGTACGTCCCTCGGTACTCGTGGGTACGTCCCTCGGTACCCGTGGGTACGTCCCTCGATACCCGTGGGTACGTCCCTCGGTACCCGTGGGTACGTCCCTCGATATCCGTGGGTACGTCCCTCGATATCCGTGCGTACGTCCGTCGGTACGTCCCTCGGTACCAGTGGGTACGTCCCTCGGTACCCGTGGGTACGTCCCTCGGTACCCGTGGGTACGTCCCTCGGTACCCTTTGGGTACGTCCCTCGGTATCCGTGGGTACGTCCCTCGGTATCCGTGGGTACGTCCCTCGGTATCCCTGGGTACGTCCCTCGGTACCCGTGGGTACTTCCCTCGGTATCCGTGGGTACGTCCCTCAGTACCCGTGGGTATGTCCCTCGGTATCCGTGGGTACGTCCCTCGGTATCCGTCGGTACGTCCCTCGGTACCCGTGGGTACGTCCCTCGGTACCCGTGGGTACGTCCATCGGTACCCGTGGGTACGTCCCTCGGTATCCGTGGGTATGTCCCTCGGTATCCGTGGGTACGTCCCTCGGTATCCGTGGGTACGTCCCTCGGTACCCGTGGGTACGTCCCTCGGTACCCGTGGGTATGTCCCTCGGTACCTGTGGGTATGTCCCTTGGTACCCGTGGGTATGTCCCTCGGTACCTGTGGGTATGTCCCTTGGTACCTGTGGTTACGTCCCTCGGTACCTGCAGGTATGTCCCTTGGTACCCGTGGTTACGTCCCTCGGTACCCGTGTGTACGTCCCTCGGTACCTGTGGGTACGTCCCTCGGTACTTGTGGGTATGTCCCTCAGTAATTGTGGGTACGTCCCTGTGGGTACGTCCCTGTGGGTACGTCCCTCGGTACCCGTGGGTACGTCCCTCCGTACCTGTGGGTACGTCATTCGGTACCCGTGGGTACGTCCCTCGGTACCTGTGGGTATGTACCTCGGTACCCGTGGGTACGTCCCGCGGTACTTGTGGGTATGTCCCTCAGTATTGTGGGTACGTCCCTGTGGGTACGTTCGAGGGACGTCCCTCGGTACCCGTGGGTACGTCCCTCGGTACCCGTGGGTACGTCCCTCTGTACCCGTGGGTACGTCCCTCGGTGCCCGTGAGTACGTCCCTCGGTACCCGTGGGTATGTCCCTCGGTACCTGTGGGTATGTCTCTTGGTACCCGTGGGTATGTCCCTCGGTACCTGTGGGTATGTCCCTTGGTACCTGTGGTTACGTCCCTCGGTACCTGCAGGTATGTCCCTTGGTACCCGTGGTTACGTCCCTCGGTACCCGTGTGTACGTCCCTCGGTACCCGTGGGTACGTCCCTCGGTACTTGTGGGTATGTCCCTCAGTAATTGTGGGTACGTCCCTGTGGGTACGTCCCTGTGGGTACGTCCCTCGGTACCCGTGGGTACGTCCCTCCGTACCTGTGGGTACGTCATTCGGTACCCGTGGGTACGTCCCTCGGTACCTGTGGGTATGTACCTCGGTACCCGTGGGTACGTCCCGCGGTACTTGTGGGTATGTCCCTCAGTATTGTGGGTACGTCCCTGTGGGTACGTTCGAGGGACGTCTCTCGGTACCCGTGGGTACGTTCGAGGGACGTCTCTCGGTACCCGTGGGTACGTCCCTCGGTATCCGTGGGTACGTCCCTCGGTACCCGTGGGTACGTCCCTCTGTATCCGTGGGTACGTCCCTCAGTACCCGTGGGTATGTCCCTCGGTATCCGTGGGTACGTCCCTCGGTATCCGTCGGTACGTCCCTCGGTACCCGTGGGTACGTCCCTCGGTACCCGTGGGTACGTCCATCGGTACCCGTGGGTACGTCCCTCGGTATCCGTGGGTATGTCCCTCGGTATCCGTGGGTACGTCCCTCGGTATCCGTGGGTACGTCCCTCGGTACCCGTGGGTACGTCCCTCGGTACCCGTGGGTATGTCCCTCGGTATCCGTGGGTACGTCCCTCGGTACCCGTGGGTACGTCCCTCGGTATCCGTGGGTACGTCCCTCGGTACCCGTGGGTACTTCCCTCGGTATCCGTGGGTATGTCCCTCGGTATCCGTGGGTACGTCCCTCGGTATCCGTGGGTACGTCCCTCGGTACCCGTGGGTACGTCCCTCGGTACCCGTGGGTATGTCCCTCGGTACCTGTGGGTATGTCCCTTGGTACCCGTGGGTATGTCCCTCGGTACCTGTGGGTATGTCCCTTGGTACCTGTGGTTACGTCCCTCGGTACCTGAAGGTATGTCCCTTGGTACCCGTGGTTACGTCCCTCGGTACCCGTGTGTACGTCCCTCGGTACCCGTGGGTACGTCCCTCGGTACTTGTGGGTATGTCCCTCAGTAATTGTGGGTACGTCCCTGTGGGTACGTCCCTGTGGGTACGTCCCTCGGTACCCGTGGGTACGTCCCTCCGTACCTGTGGGTACGTCATTCGGTACCCGTGGGTACGTCCCTCGGTACCTGTGGGTATGTACCTCGGTACCCGTGGGTACGTCCCGCGGTACTTGTGGTATGTCCCTCAGTATTGTGGGTACGTCCCTGTGGGTACGTTCGAGGGACGTCCCTCGGTACCCGTGGGTACGTCCCTCGGTATCCGTGGGTACGTCCCTCTGTACCCGTGGGTACGTCCCTCGGTGCCCGTGAGTACGTCCCTCGGTACCCGTGGGTATGTCCCTCGGTACCTGTGGGTATGTCCCTTGGTACCCGTGGGTATGTCCCTCGGTACCTGTGGGTATGTCCCTTGGTACCTGTGGTTACGTCCCTCGGTACCTGCAGGTATGTCCCTTGGTACCCGTGGTTACGTCCCTCGGTACCCGTGTGTACGTCCCTCGGTACTTGTGGGTATGTCCCTCAGTAATTGTGGGTACGTCCCTGTGGGTACGTCCCTGTGGGTACGTCCCTCCGCACCTGTGGGTACGTCATTCGGTACCCGTGGGTACGTCCCTCGGTACCTGTGGGTATGTACCTCGGTACCCGTGGGTACGTCCCGCGGTACTTGTGGGTATGTCCCTCAGTATTGTGGGTACGTCCCTGTGGGTACGCTCGAGGGACGTCTCTCGGTACCCGTGGGTACGTCCCTCGGTACCCGTGGGTACGTCCTTCGGTACCTGTGGGTATGTACCTCGGTACCCGTGGGTACGTCCCTCGGTACCCGTGGGTACGTTCCTCGGTACTTGTGGGTATGTCCCTCAGTAATTGTGGGTACGTCCCTCGGTCCCTCAGCGAGGTCAGTGGCCGCCAACAGCCATTAAATAGTAAATAGAGGACACTGTGTTCCACTTGGCGGCATCCAGCGAGGTCGACGCCATGCGGCGGGTTAATGAATTCATCTTTTGGCCGATATGGGGCACACAAGGGCTGAAACTGGGCCAAGGACCCCCCCCCCCCCCTCCCCCCCGGTGGACTATTAAGTTAGAATGAATGAGTGAAATATGACCCAGATTAGGTGCCCGGGACAGTATTCGAACCCAAGGCGTAATGCGTTACCCACAACACCAGGGAGGCCCACAGGACACTATTGATCTGCAGTGTAATGAGCTAACCACTACACCAGGGAGGCCCCCAGGACCTATTGATCTGCGGTGCAATGCACTAACCACTACACCAGGGAGGCCTCCTGGATTGAGATTGCAGTATTTGCGCATGTTTTAATTATGCTGCTTGGAAGATAATTTGATGCGAAGACTGACGGGCGGGATTTTACAGCCAGAAGGCCAAATCACAATGACAGATTTGACATCACGCTGTGTGTTAAACCCCTTATAGTGTTAGTAGGAGGTGTTGTGACCTGCACGCTTCCAGTCAAAAACCTTTCAAGAGTCATTACAATGTAGGTTATGCGGGCAGTACTTGACTTTGGTTAAGCCAGACATAAGTAATCGGATAATACCATATGTGTCATATACTTTATGGTAGCTTAACATGGTAAAGCAAATTTTTTACCAATTTTTATTTAATCCAAGGTCTGCATTACAAACAATAGTATAAAACTGTAACATCATGTAAAAATCCTTAATTATAGGTTGGAAGAGTGAAGACTAGGCAGGAAGGATGGGACACATATTTGTGGGTATAAACTATAAGAAAAACACTAAACACTCACTTTGGAGCATAGAGTCCCATCTGTGTGACTGTCACTATTCCACAGAGCAGGCTAGTCCAGACCCTCTGTGTGACTATCACTATTCCACAGAGCAGTCTAGACCAGACCCTCTGTGTGACTATCACTATTCCACAGAGCAGTCTAGACCAGACCCTCTGTGTGACTGTCACTATTCCACAGAGCAGGCTAGTCCAGACCCTCTGTGTGACTATCACTATTCCACAGAGCAGTCTAGTCCAGACCCTCTGTGTGACTATCACTATTCCACAGAGCAGTCTAGACCAGACCCTCTGTGTGACTATCACTATTCCACAGAGCAGTCTAGACCAGACCCTCTGTGTGACTATCACTATTCCACAGAGCAGTCTAGACCAGACCCTCTGTGTGACTATCACTATTCCACAGAGCAGTCTAGACCAGACCCTCTGTGTGACTATCACTATTCCACAGAGCAGTCTAGACCAGACCCTCTGTGTGACTATCACTGTTCCACAGAGCAGTCTAGTCCAGACCCTCTGTGTGACTATCACTATTCCACAGAGCAGTCTAGACCAGACCCTCTGTGTGACTATCACTATTCCACAGAGCAGTCTAGACCAGACCCTCTGTGTGACTATCACTATTCCACAGAGCAGTCTAGACCAGACCCTCTGTGTGACTATCACTGTTCCACAGAGCAGTCTAGTCCAGACCCTCTGTTTGACTATCACTATTCCACAGAGCAGTCTAGTCCAGACCCTCTGTGTGACTATCACTATTCCACAGAGCAGTCTAGTCCAGACCCTCTGTGTGACTATCACTATTCCACAGAGCAGTCTAGACCAGACCCTCTGTGTGACTATCACTGTTCCACAGAGCAGTCTAGTCCAGACCCTCTGTTTGACTATCACTATTCCACAGAGCAGTCTAGTCCAGACCCTCTGTGTGACTATCACTATTCCACAGAGCAGTCTAGTCCAGACCCTCTGTGTGACTATCACTATTCCACAGAGCAGTCTAGTCCAGACCCTCTGTTTGACTATCACTATTCCACAGAGCAGTCTAGTCCAGACCCTCTGTTTGACTATCACTATTCCACAGAGCAGTCTAGTCCAGACCCTCTGTGTGACTATCACTATTCCACAGAGCAGTCTAGTCCAGACCCTCTGTGTGACTTTCACTATTTCATAGAGCAGTCTAGACCAGACCTTCTGTGTGACTATCACTATTCTACAGAGCAGTCTAGACCAGACCCTCTGTGTGACTATCACTATTCCACAGAGCAGTCTAGACCAGACCCTCTTTCTGACTATCACTATTCCACAGAGCAGTCTAGTCCAGACCAACTTTGTGACTGTCACTATTCCACAGAGCAGTCTAGACTTTGTGACTGTCACTATTCCACAGAGCAGTCTAGACCAGACTCTCTTTGTGACTATCACTATTCCACAGAGCAGTCTAGACTTTGTGACTGTCACTATTCCACAGAGCAGTCTAGACCAGACTCTCTTTGTGACTATCACTATTCCACAGAGCAGTCTAGACTTTGTGACTGTCACTATTCCACAGAGCAGTCTAGACCAGACTCTCTTTGTGACTATCACTATTCCACAGAGCAGTCTAGACCAGACCCTCTGTGTGACTATCACTATTCCGCAGAGCAGTCTAGTCCAGTCTATATTTTCTGTCTTGTACATGCCAGATGTTATGCCTTTTGAAGTTTTGAAACCGGATATAATCTGAATAATGAATTTCAGATTGTTCCAGTACATTCTCATATTTATCTTGAGTGTAAATGGTCAATTTGACAATAACTACAGCTAGATGTAGACATGATATGTTTTTCTGCATACATACACAAATCTGACAGAAAATGTCTTTAAAAGCATCTCCTTGCCAGTTTTTATACTTTTAAATGGTCTAAATATGAAATAAAGACCTCAATAAATTATTCCTACCTGAAAGATTGAAGCATTTCTAAAAAAACTTGCTGTAAGAGAAGTGTTAAATAATAGTATATCCAATAAAAAAAATGGCAAGCAGAAAATTGCTTAGAATCTTGCAAATTTTCCAGCAATGTGGCACCAGTTCAATAAAGGCTCTCTGGAAATTGTTTTGGCACAAACAGAAAGTACATGAAAGTTATAATCGACAGGCCACTTCATAACCTTACTGCATGCTGCAAAATGTGACGGATAACAATGAATCCTGGTTAGCACAATATGTAAATTAGTTAGTGGGTTGTACATTCAGGATGCTTTAACCATGTTCACAACTTTTTGTCATATCATTTCAATGGGAAGAGGAAGTGAGTGTGGAGCCATGTCCCAGGGGGGTAATTCCATACACTTTGCGAAGAAAGACATGGAATTTTTATCTTGTGACCACACAGACATGGCCAAAGTAGGGCGCAAACCACTGTTAGGCCCTTAGGTGGCCAGAGCACTCAAGGCGAACACTCTAATTTATAGAGGTACTGGGCTGGCCCCCAGTCTGTAGACTATCAGGCAGGCATTCTACATTAAATCGCCAAAAATTATGTCCAGGAAATTAATTCTATTATGTGATTAGCTCATTTAGCCTTGCCAAACTGTATATTTACATTTTATTGTATGAAGACTTAGCAACTATATTAAGTTTCTTATTATATAAATTATACAATAGTAAAAAAAATTGCCACTTTTCAGCTTTACTTGTAATGTAAGTTTAGATATCAATTGCAGATAATAAATAAGCCATATAGGCCTATATAAGCTTACCTAATTGAAGATATATATTGTCATTACTGGCATATCAAACACTCACTGACACATCTTTTTGACAATTAACATTTGACAATTAACACCATGATATGATGATTGGTTGCTAGTGTTACAACTGAAACACAATAAGTTACTGACATTTGATCCTTCACTTCAGTTTCATCATAGATCTAGCATAAACTCTGGCCCCTAAACTCCTTTAAAAAAATAATCTTCATCTTGTGATGTAGATGTGGCATCGCACTACTTAGTATGGTTATCTCTTCTAAACCGTCTGCACGACACGACAATGCCTTAACATCCTCATCTGTGTTACCGTTACAACATTAGAAGATCTTGATCCGTTGGCGTTTGATCTTTCTACAGTCAGATCGCCGGTAGCTTAAGTTTATCAGCTGGAAATTTATGGCAGGAGATCGGAAAATTACACCTGCAAGCAGTTAAGATTTACTCACCTCAGTGATTTCTATCAAACAACCCAATATCACAGTAATGTTCTCGGTGTATTCCAACGTAAATCCAATGTAAAATTTATTAGTAATAATCCAAAACCAGAGACAACAGTACAATATTCGGACGATATGTCCCACAAATTCGACTAATCATCCCTGTGAAAACTGAACAGAACTCTTCACACATTCATTAAGTAGTAAATTAAACTTACGCATGAAAGTAGTGCTATAATAACAAGAAACTACTTTTTCTAATATGACCCTGAAATAGATTAATATGCAAAGAAATTGCAAAACATCTGGATTGAGATCCAGTTTGTGCGCAAAATGAGTCATTAGCGTTTTCGAATAAAGTAAGAAGTGAGTTGATGCTCAATGTATTCATCCGCACGGCGCATCACAAACCATTCCACAGATCTGACGTCACAATGTAACTGACCAATCACAGCTTGTCTGTCCAAAAATGGATGGCGAACTTCATTCTTTTTAGGTAAGACAGGTTTCCACACAAAATAGTCAATGTTCATCGATCGTAACATTTATCGTACAAATGTCGCTTATAGATTGGAATTAATGTGTCCTTTTTAGGTAGTGCCATGCATGACCAAAAGTCATTGATTTAGAAGACATTTAGTAAGTTTGTCTTCGCATACGACATACTTTGTCCCCTCGGATGAAATTGCCCTGTTCTATTGCTGCCTGGGTTATGACAATTTATAGTTGACAACACGTGCTCATTGTTTTGACTCGCCATGTGAACCAGTTTTGAGTTGAAAAGATATACGAAACGTTGTCAAGTGTTTCGCGCCGCCACCATAAATGAAGGTAAGGATTAACGGGTTGTTGAAGTAAACAATGGCAGAGACGAACTGATAAGATTTCCCACAAGATCAATATAGCTAAACTACGAGTTTCTACGATATCACGTTAAATATCGGGCCCCGCAGTCGGTATAAAAAAACCAATCGCTCATAGAACCTGACCATAGGTCTATTATTTTCACAATATCGGAACAGAATGTCGTTTTAGATTACGCGCGCTGCCAAATAAATCTGATAATCCATGTTAGCGCCGCCCCCCCCCCCCCCCACCATCGCGCCATCCGACGGCCCGTACACATTTATGAGGGGATGGAATACCTTTTCCGAACTCCGCGATTGGCATCCATGAATTTTAGGAGATAACCCCACCCCCTCCCCCATTTGTCAACAAAAAAGTAAACACAAAGCCTGAACGGTGTAAAAAAATTAAAATGCAAGAAGCCATTGTGTATCGTCAACAATCGTTGCTATGTGATTTTATTTGTGACGTCATTGCATGGTAATTAATCGACCCGGTATTGGTTTCACTCTCCATTTTTGGTCACGCCGCTTCCTTGTACACCCCCCCCCCCTCCCCCCCCACCTCGACTTATTCACCCAAGAAATGTTTATATATGGTATGCCACTGTCTCATCTTACCCATACTACTTGTCAGATCTTTCATAGTGAAATTAGGTAGTTATATCCATGTTGCATCCATACAAATACAAAGAGTAAATGCGACCGGGGTGGGGGACTACGTTATATTAGTACCGTGGTGGGGGGGGGGGGGGGGGTGCCGTCCGGGTCATGGAGGGCGTGTGGAGAGTGAGAGAAAAGTTTGAGATTTTGTGGTCATGTAGAGAGAAAGTTTGGGTTAAATATAGGCCTCCAAAATAGACACTGACAGTAACGGCAATGTATATGGAGGTTACTTTTGATATCAACTGGAATATATGGTCAAAAGCTGCAATGTTGATAAAACTTGAGTCCGAGATTGGCAACTAGCGAGAAATTGTAGCTTTCTGCTCCGAGGATTGAGAGAAAAAAACGTTATTTGGGCGGCACATTGCAGGGGCGGATCTAGGGATTTGCCAAGGAGGGGGGAGGGGGAGTTGCTCTCTGAAAACTTGCTATATGTATAACGGGGGGGGGGGGGGGCATTGCATATCGTCTAGAAAAGTATGATTATGCACAATGCATGCCTATCTGAAGCAGATAAAACACATAACCAGATCAAACAATGCGTCCATTAAAGTACTTGACAAATGTACTTCACATGCGGAAAATGACTGAATAGACAGCTTTAAACGAAGACAACTTCAATTGAAACTCAAAAGTTTAAGAGCCACTTTTCGTATTGTTTGCACGGACATGTAGACCTACCATGTAGAATTCAAAGCTAAACATTGCATGCCCACAGCCCCCAACCAAGAGACCTGCTCGTCGAGCGAAAAAGGAAGAACGGATTCCAAGAAAGAGAACTTTCCCTCCGTTGAAAAACAACCGCGGAGGCGATGTGACGCCAAGGAAGACTCCGGATGGCATGGTTGATCCGGCATCCCTCAGGAACGACGACCTTGACCCCGGATTACACGTGAGCGAGAGCGGAGAGGATAGGCTGACCTTGCCGTCCGAGGTCGTGGAGGTCCTGGAGCGGCTCTCCGACACGAAGGTCGCTCGGATACGAGTGGAAGTCGCCGCCAAACTCAATAACATCCTCGCCAGAGTCAAAATGGTGCGTAAAGTAGTCAAGTAGCTAAAAGTTTAACTTCATATAGTGGGGCGAGGGGTACCTTTTCTGATCTCCGAGTTTGGCATCCAGAAATTCTTCGAGACCCGCGATTAGCTGTTGGCAAGTTTTAGGGATCATTATCCGTGCAATTCCTGGTTCAACGCGAAGACCGTTTTACTATATTTATTTCTGGATATTTCCCATAATTCCGAGGGATTAGAGATTCAGAGGGCGTGCCCCCCTATTAAGAAGCCCCCCCTCTTAAGAGGGCCCCCCTCTTAAAATACTTGTCTTTGTTGAGAAAGGCTCTGACACATGAAATTTCACCCATTGGGCTTTGGAATAGTGAATTTGGAGGTTAATTTATGTAGATGTGAAAATCATGAAGTTGCTATCTGGAATCAATCCCAGGACCACTAGCTGGGCGCGCTAGCAGTTCTAATCACTGAGTTAAAGTCACCCTAGGTGAACTAGCCAGGACCTTCACACCTGCCATCTAAGCATAAAGGGGTTGTGTTTGTGATCCTGTGGACTGCTAGTGACTTTACCAGGATGGTCTTGCTTTACAATTGTCCTTTATCTCCAGTACATTGTTGCTTTCAGGCGCTGGAGCATGTTGGCATGAAGACGACATTTCCATTAACGGCGTTGGAGGTATGGTAGAAGCACGCTTAATGGTATCGATCCGCGGTATTTTTCACTTAAAGCTGGTAGCTAGCCTACTTCAGTGTTCGCCGCAGAGCGCGGCCTTGCGCCATTGTCCCCCTAATAAAGCAAATGTCCCGTAAAAATGCGACACACGCGTCCCCGTGTCCGGCTGCGGTCAAGCGGTCAATGGAATTTTCAACTGTAGGGGCTTTGCAGGCTTTGGGGGCAGCCTTATATTGTACATTTTTAGTGTGTGTATTATGAGGACGCAATATTAGCGGAGGGAGTCTGCCGCTAACTTTATAGCTTGCACGCAGTGCGTGATACTTGCAGTTCTCGGCGGAATATCTATCGCGCATTCTCGCGTACGCGAGGGCGAAAACGCAAGGTGGGTTTCACCGTTGCATTCTCGCGTTCTCGCCCTCGTGTTCTCGCGTTCTCGGTTCCCGACACTCAAGGCGCCGGACTACTGCTCCGTGCGCCGGGATATGGCTCCGATCACGGGCAATTAATGGCTCTGGTCACGGGCAATGGCTCCGTGCGCTGGACGATGGCTTCGTGCGCTACACTATGGCTCCGGTCGCGGACTGTGGCTCCGGTCGCGGACTATGGCTCCGGTCGCGGACTGTGGCTCCAGTCGCGGACCATGGCTCCGTGCGCTGGACTATGGCGCCGGTCGCCGTCTATGGCTTCGATCAGGGGCAAATAATGACCCACTGGTTACGGACAATGACTCCGTTTGCTGGACTATGGCTCTGTGCGCTAGACTATGCCTCCGTGCGCCGGGCTATGGCTCTGGCTCCGGTCGCGGACTATGACTCCGGCTCTGGTCGCGGACTATGGCTCCGTGCGCTTGGCTGTGGCTCCGTGCGCCGGGCTACGGCTACGGTCACGGAATATGGCTCCGGTCGCGGGATATGGCTCCGGTCGTGGGCTATGGCTGCGGTCGTGGGCGCTGGCTCCGGTCACGGACTATGGCTCCAGTCGCGGACTATGGCTCCGCGACACTATGACACTTTTATAGTGTGGGACACGATGTCCCCCATTTAAAAATGTCTAGGGCAATCACTGCTACTTATATGTAACATTTTACGGTCTGATTAGTGTGAAAGTAATGTTTACTTGTCGCTAAAATGCAGTGCTTTGGGCCTGCTAAGCGGCTCTGAAACTGTACAAAAACCACTTGACTACACACAAATATGTGACGTAGTACACACAGATTCCAACAAAGCTTGTACGTCTTCACAGTGTATTTTTCCATTTCATATCGTCTAATGCCCTGATCACACGATGCAATACGTTGTAAAGTTCATTGCATCAAATCGGTTTTCCACGCATTGTACGCTTAGCGCATGTTCTAAAGTTTCGATCAACTTCACGAGTTGGAAATTGTCAACCAATCAGCGTCGAGTATTTTAGCCAATCAGCGGTTGAGACGATCACGTTTATATTCAGATATTGTTTGCATTATGACAGTTATGAGTTTGGTTGGCATCCGTCCGCCTGCGAAAGACTATGGATTTTGCAGCTTTGTTCGATTTCAAGTGATACGATTTACGTCACGGCATTTGCGCTTATGACTGAACAAGCCTATCTGTGACCGACAGAGCTTCCCGCAGTCGTCGCATCGATGGCCTGTCGATGAATCTTGGTTTGTACTCACTGGGTGCTTAGATTGGCGTTTCAAGTCCAGTTTGTCAAACCAGAGCCCGTCGTGGTGGGCCATCCCCTCACGCACGACACGTGACCATTTCCTTTTCGAATGCTAGGTCCTCCCAAGAATTTGTATCGATGCCGAAAGCCTTCATGTCACGTTTGCAAACATCCTTAAACCTGAGCTTTGGCCGTCCAGTTGGCCTTTTGCCCTCGGCAAGCTCACCGTAGAGCACATGCTTTGGAATGCGTTAATCTTGCATTCGATGAACGTTTCCAAGCCAACGAAGACGTCGTTGTTTCACAAGAGCAATAATGCTCGGTAGGTTGGCCCTGGCTAACACGTCGGCATTTGTTACCTTGTCTTGCCAGGAAATGCCTAAAATGTTTCGCAGGCAAAGAAGATGGAAGTTGTTTAACTTTTTTTCTTGGCCATAATATGTATTCCACGTCTCACTGCCATACAGCAGGCTACTTAGAACACATGCCCTGTACCTTAGCATTTTGGTGCGAATGGCTAGTTTTGAATTTTTCCAAGCACGTTTGTTTAACCAACCAAAGGTGGTGGCTGCCTTCCCAATGCGAGTATTTATTTCTTCGTCCAGGGATAAATTATCCGTGACGGTACTTCCCAGGTAACAAAACTTATTTACCACCTCTAAAGGCATGTTATTTAGAGTGATCACTGGTGGTGTAATAGCCCCTTGGCTCAGCACGACTGTTTTCTTGACGCTAATAGTCAAAGCGAATAAAGCACACGCGTTTGAGAGTCGATCCATGAATCTGCGAAGCTGGCTTTCTGAGTGCGCAACCAGTGCTGCGTCGTCAGCAAATAGCAGTTCCCTTATTAGGAAGCGCCTCTTGGACTTAGCACCAAATCTGGATCGGTTGCACAATTTCCCATCCGATCTGGTGTACACGTGCAGGTAAACCCCCTTCGCCTCCTCATCAAATGCGTGCGAAAGAAGCATAGAGAAGAAGATACCAAATAAAGTTGGCGCAAGAACACAACCCTGCTTCACGCCATTTCTGACTTGGAAGCTCTCGGACGTAGCTCCGTCGAATTGCACTGTGCCGAACGAGTGTTCATGAAAGGAGCGGACAAGGGTTGAGTAGTCTGCGGGAGCATCCAATAGACTCCAAGATTTTGTACAACCCGGATCTGCTGACAGTATCCAAAGCCTTGGTGAGATGAACAAAAGCAAGGTAGAGGGCCTCTTGCTGCTCTCTACATTTCTCCTGGAGTTGACGCAACGAGAATATCATGTCGACAGTGGAACGTCCGGCTCTGCGCACTGCACTGCGCTTCAGGATACACTCTGTTCACAAGGAGTTGCAGTCTCTTTAAGGCAATTCTGGCGAAGAGTTTAGCTAATGCTTAAAGGGAACCTCCAGCCTGGCCTCTAACGCTGCTTTACCGATTCATATAATACCCAATTGTCTATCCTCCAAATTACAGAATTTTTCGTTCTATCTGTTGCTCACAATAAAATTTAGAAGTGACCGCCAGGCACGATTTTGCCGCCTAGCCAGGCGGCAGCCTTTTTTGGAGGCGTGTCCGCGATTGACCAATCAGGAGGCAATACTCTAATTTATTCAAACCGGAAATTGCGTCTATTGTGTGAGCAAAAGAAGCGCGCATGACAATCGCTTATATAAATAGCTGCGATTCTAACTCCAATCATGCCATTGTTGCGGAGTCAATCGTCGCAAGACGTATATCAATTTGTTTGGAGGGTACTTTTCCATGAAACACTAAGATCTTGCGCTACTGCGCGGCTTGGAACTGCCGCTGTTCATCTGTAAATCGCGGCCCTGATCTCGAGTTATAACGTTAGGCGGCGCCTTATAATTAGTCACAATATGCGTCACTGCTACCGGCAAAATGGCGCTCTGCTTGACATTGCTGGGCGCGGGTTGCCTGAATTTTTCTCTCCTGACCAGTCGGCCGAAACGAAGCGTTAGCACTCGCCAAATTAATTTTAAGATGTTATCAACGTTATAAATAATGATACATGATGTTTGAATGGATCCATATGTATGATGCTCGATGTTCGCTAGGTGGCGATAGTGATCATTGTTGAATCAGCTGGTACAAGGTTTGACCGTGTGAACTGTTGACAAACCGATGCTGCGACCGTTGTTACAACGTACCGTGTAAACCCGGCATTACTGTGTGCATCTCGTCTTCACAACGTAACTTGATTTTCACTATAGTCAATCGGGGGTGGGGCACTATTATACAAATCTGGTTGAGGATCGGATCCATGTGTGCCCCATGATGCCTGGAGAACGAACATTTGTAATGAAGAACATACCCCTGTAGAGCGGACATTTGTAACGAAGAACATACCCCTGTAGAGCGGACATTTGTAATGAAGAACATACCCCTGTAGAGCGGACATTTGTAACGAAGAACATACCCCTGTAGAGCGGACATTTGTAATGAAGAACATACCCCTGTAGAGCGGACATTTGTAATGAAGAACATACCCCTGTAGAGCGGACATTTGTTTTTAAAAAGACAGAACTGAATATTTTTTCAAGTGAGATTGGGAGGGGAGCGGGGGCGGGGGGGGGGGGGGGGTGACATCAGAAAAATGCCAGCAATAAACCGAGCGGGTCTGCATGAGGCGGCGACAGAGATCCGGTCAATGGAAAAACGATTTCCCTACCGGGCGGATTTTGGAGGTGAAAAAGGGAGGGCTTTACCGCGGAACCCTCCCAAACCCAGCACGGTATTAAGTACCACCACCCCCTGCCCCCCACCCCCCCCCCCTCCCCGGGGGGACCACGTCTCTGCCCATATGGGAGACACTGTGTTATCCTTGTTACGCTTCTACTTTAATTAGCTTCATATTATTCAATAAAATACATTAGGGCTTTACAAGGTGTGGATTAATGCCGAAAATGGGCACATACAAGCTACATATACTTGCAGACCGAGCAGCTACTCTCCCATCTGTCGGGAAAACCGACAGCCATGGCGCATGCCGACCAAAGGCAAGAGGTAACCAGGACCGGGTACTGTACGTTGAACTCTGGAGCATTCATAAACTACACGTAGCTTACGCATCCGATTGTCTATACAGTTGACGTCATGACCTTTGCTACTGTTATCATGATATCAAACTGGAATAACACTAATACCACCCCAGTTTGTGCATCGGCAGTTGTGAATATTGAATTCTCATGTCACGCCATCATCATATTTTGACGATGAACTAGATTTATTGCATAATTTTTTTATATAGGACTATGCGTAAAATACCACCCAACAGATTTAACAATGAACTAGTCTTTTGCGTGTAAACGATTTTACATCCAGATACACAGGGAACAAACTATACTAAACACGATCAACCGGTATATATCGAAGTTGAAGGAACGCCGACATCTCCTGGAAGACTTGTACGACTGGCTAAAGGGTGCCTCCGACCAGGTCAGTCAGTGCACGTGATGCAGGGAAAGATCCTATAGGGGGAGGAGAGGGGGTAGGCGTGGGGGCGGGGGGGCGCAGGGGGGCTGTAAACATCGAGCTTTCCGACGCAATTTATCGCAAATTAACATTTGGTAGATGCAACCCATGTGGGTGATCGAAGGGGGAGGAAGGGTGGGTGGGGGGGGGGGGTTAAACCCACCCCACTCAAGCAAAGGGATGTTAAGGACTGTTAAAATCGAAATTTGTTCAATGGCCCTGATTGAGGAAGAAGTGTTTTACCCCGCACCCCGCCGTACGCTTGCCCGAACACCCGCACATACGGCCACAATTTGAATGCATGAGGTACTTTGAACTGGAGGTAAATGACGACACGTGACACAGGCATATTAAAAAATCGACATTCGACATTGCCCCCCAAATTCCGACGCTGAGGATCAGGGGGCGGGGGAGATTCAAAGGGGCAGCGGAATTTGGACACGGCTCCCCTGGATCTCCCCTCGGTAATTCAGCCTGGTCTGTATGACACTGATTGAGTGCATAGGAATTTACAGAGGTTATGCTATACTTATCGTTTGCGATGTGATTCAAAATGTACAAATAATGTACTTTGAGTCAACGGGGGAAGACCAGAATTTTCGTCTTTTTCGGTGCTGAACGCAGTGGGCATAACACGGAAATATCTGATGAATAAAATATATAATCCCATGCATAACATATATTTTATAATTGATTTATATAGCCTTTGTGATGTCACTAATCTCATGCATAATAATATCTGCCCGCTGCTAGACACGGGCGACTGCGAATGAATGACACGACCAGTAAGGTGGCAGTGTGTTCTGCTTTTTGTTCTACGGAATTGGGGATTATGCTTTTCGTTCTACGGAATTGGGGGATGATATGAAAATAAGATAACATACCCGAGGTATCGTTGTTACAGTTTAATCTATCATAACTAGTTTTCGTTTGCAGCCGGGTGAATATCCCACCGATGATGAAATGCGGGAGCAGGTGGCTGTCCACGACGGCATTCACTCGGAGGTTTGGTAAAGCAAACAAAGACTATTATTTACACTGAGTTCAACATATCCTGTTCACAAACTATACGGACGATAACACAAGAAAGTTTTGTTAATGCACATGTTAACCACAAAAGCAAAAGAAAACACGTTGAGTAAGCACTTTTTTTATTGATCATTTTTTATTATTCATTTATTTTATAATCTAAACCGTAATATGTTGACGCTTTATCAATGAATATCATACGTAAACTATTTCCTTTCAAGTCACGCCTTCAAATATACTGAAGAGCTTGTGCATAGAGCTCAAGAGTTGGGAGAGGTCCTCATGAAGGAGGCTGGCCTCATGGAGTGTGACGACGAAGAGTAAGTCAGTAATTTATGCATAATTGTCTAAGTTCTGATATCGTTTGTTTTTGCATGCGTGGTTGGTATCGATCTGATGGATGTATTCCTACTTTTTTTTCAAAGCCATACATGTTCATATATTTATTATCTAACGATAATAATGCTACATATAATTTGAAAATTCCTTTGTTGCAAGGAAACGACGTTTTACGATTGGAAGTATCAGCGACGAATAATTGTTACCCATTAACTTATAATTGCACCCAAGACATTAAAGGAAATAAAAATATGTTTGCCCTTGTAGCTGATTCAAACGTTTATTTGCTATCCATGCGTCAACCCTCCAAAGCGCAGATTTTTGTGATGCCCCAGTTGGTCGTAATAAATTTTTGACGTCACGCTCTGCCGCAAAATGGCGCGGTGCGGCGCTGTGGACAGGATTGCAAAATTATTTCTTTGAATCCGTTGTTTTCTAAGACGTGTCGTATTTTGCAAAGTTGCTTTCAGGATCAAAACATTACTGAGGCCTCACGATTATATTAACGTTTTCACCCGCTTTAATTATTGAACTATTGAAGATTTGAAACCGCCAAGCGACCGCACATATAGGTAGTCGTAATCATGAAGTTGTCTTATCTCTGACCTTTTCATATTCCTGGGCTTGTCACATTTCTGAGGTAGTGATATTTCTGAGCTTGTCATTGTACAAAGACGGTCCTACCTAGAACTTAAAATAGTTGTCAGTCATAACGTCATATCTTTTTTACGTACTTCATAGCAGGCAGATATCATTCTAATGCCTGCACCGTTTCCTCATTGTAGTGATATGGCTTCTCCGCGTTCGAAAATACGGGGCAAAATTACAGGAAATGACATCAAAGACGGTAAGGAAACAAGTGAAGCGATGGGTCGCTTCGTATCATTCTCGACGAATCAAAGCGCTTGGCTCCGCACCATTTGGTTAACTGCCCCGGCTCCTGACGGATGCAGATCGGGTGTTTTATCATTGGTTGCTGCGCACATGGGATATTTGGGCGCATTATGACGACTTTTACCAGGGCTCCTGAAGTTGCAGTTGGGGGCGGGGGGGGGGGGGGGGGAGGGGTGCATCTCGCATGTTGATTTCAAGAAGAGGTCCATGTCGCATGGTTTGGTTGATTATTCAGGACGCTTTAACCATTTTTGGTCATATCGCGTCGATGGGAGAAGGAAGAGAGAGTGGAGCCATGTCCCCGGGAGTACCCCCTACTCTTTACGAAGAAAGACATGGAATCTTTATCCTGCGACCACACAGTCATGGCCACAGTAGGGCTCGAACCACCGATCCACGTGCCGTTGGTCCCTCATGTGAAAAGAGCACTCAATGCGAGCGCTCTAGCCCACTGAGCTATCGCGCCGGCCCCCCATGTCGCATGTCGCCACAGGCACCCCGAACAGCTGCCATAATGGGGGTTTACCGTGTGGCCACTCATGAAACACGCACCAGACACGGTTCCCTTTTTGCAGTGGCCGTAGATACTAGGAACTGGTTATGCAATTCGCTTCCTCGTCTCCTCCATATCTGCCCGCGCGTTTAATTCCCGGTGCGGTGATTTAATTCCCTGTGTGGTGATTTAATTCCCGGTGCGGTGATTTATTACCCGGTGTGGTGATTTAATTCCCGCTGTGGGGATTTAATTCCCTGTGCGGTGATTGATTTCCCTGTGCGGTGATGTAATTCCCTGTGCGGTGATTTAATTCCCTGTGTGGTAATTTAATTCCCTGTGTGGTGATTTAATTCCCGGTGCGGTGATTTAATTTCCGGTGCGGTGATTTAATTCCCTGTGCGGTGATTAAATTCCCTGTGCGGTGATTTAATTCCCGCTGTGGTGATTTAATTCCGGGTGCGGTGATTTAATTCCCTGTGCGGTTATTTAATTCCCTGTGTGGTGATTAATTCCCGGTGCGGTGATTTAATTCCCGGTGCGGTGATTTAATTCCATGTGCGGTGATTTAATTCCCGGTGTGGTGATTTAATTCCCGGTGCGGTGATTTAATTCCTGGTGCGGTGATTTAATTCCCTGTGCGGTGATTTAATTCCCTGTGCGGTGATTTAATTCCCTGTGCGGTGATTTAATTCCCGCTGTGGTGATTTAATTCCGGGTGCGGTGATTTAATTCCCTGTGCGGTGATTTAATTCCCTGTGCGGTGATTAAATTCCCGCTGTGGTGATTTAATTCCGGGTGCGGTGATTTAATTCCCTGTGCGGTGATTTAATTCCCGGTGCGGTGATTTAATTCCCGGTGCGGTGATTTAATTCCTGGTGCGGTGATTTAATTCCCGGTGCGGTGATTTAATTCCCTGTGCGGTGATTTAATTACTTGTGCGGTGATTTAATTCCTGCTGCGGTGATTTAATTCCCTGTGCGGTGATTTAATTCCCTGTGCGGTGATTTAATTCCCGCTGTGGTGATTTAATTCCGGGTGCGGTGATTTAATTCCCTGTGCGGTGATTTAATTCCCTGTGCGGTGATTTAATTCCCGCTGTGGTGATTTAATTCCGGGTGCGGTGATTTAATTCCCTGTGCGGTGATTTAATTCCCGTGCGGTGATTTAATTCCCGGTGCGGTGATTTAATTCCTGGTGCGGTGATTTAATTCCCGGTGCGGTGATTTAATTCCCTGTGCGGTGATTTAATTACTTCTGCGCTGATTTAATTCCCTGTGCGGTGATTTAATTCCCTGTGCGGTGATTGATTTCCCTGTGCGGTGATGTAATTCCCTGTGCGGTGATTTAATTCCCTGTGTGGTAATTTAATTCCCTGTGTGGTGATTTAATTCCCGGTGCGGTGATTTAATTTCCGGTGCGGTGATTTAATTCCCTGTGCGGTGATTAAATTCCCTGTGCGGTGATTTAATTCCCGCTGTGGTGATTTAATTCCGGGTGCGGTGATTTAATTCCCTGTGCGGTTATTTAATTCCCTGTGTGGTGATTAATTCCCGGTGCGGTGATTTAATTCCCGGTGCGGTGATTTAATTCCATGTGCGGTGATTTAATTCCCGGTGTGGTGATTTAATTCCCGGTGCGGTGATTTAATTCCTGGTGCGGTGATTTAATTCCCTGTGCGGTGATTTAATTCCCTGTGCGGTGATTTAATTCCCTGTGCGGTGATTTAATTCCCGCTGTGGTGATTTAATTCCGGGTGCGGTGATTTAATTCCCTGTGCGGTGATTTAATTCCCTGTGCGGTGATTAAATTCCCGCTGTGGTGATTTAATTCCGGGTGCGGTGATTTAATTCCCTGTGCGGTGATTTAATTCCCGGTGCGGTGATTTAATTCCCGGTGCGGTGATTTAATTCCTGGTGCGGTGATTTAATTCCCGGTGCGGTGATTTAATTCCCTGTGCGGTGATTTAATTACTTGTGCGGTGATTTAATTCCTGCTGCGGTGATTTAATTCCCTGTGCGGTGATTTAATTCCCTGTGCGATGATTTAATTCCCTGTGCGGTGATTTAATTCCCGCTGTGGTGATTTAATTCCGGGTGCGGTGATTTAATTCCCTGTGCGGTGATTTAATTCCCTGTGCGGTGATTTAATTCCCGCTGTGGTGATTTAATTCCGGGTGCGGTGATTTAATTCCCTGTGCGGTGATTTAATTCCCGTGCGGTGATTTAATTCCCGGTGCGGTGATTTAATTCCTGGTGCGGTGATTTAATTCCCGGTGCGGTGATTTAATTCCCTGTGCGGTGATTTAATTACTTCTGCGCTGATTTAATTCCCTGTGCGGTGATTTAATTCCCTGTGCAGTGATTTAATTCCCTGTGTGGTAATTTAATTCCCTGTGTGGTGATTTAATTCCCGGTGCGGTAATTTAATTCCCGGTGCGGTGATTTAATTCCCTGTGCGGTGATTTAATTCCCTGTGCGGTGATTTAATTCCCGGTGCGGTGATTTTATTCCCGCTGTGGTGATTTAATTCCCGGTGCGGTGATTTAATTCCCTGTGCGGTGATTTAATTCCCTGTGCGGTGATTTAATTCTCGGTGCGGTGATTTAATTCCCGGTGCGGTGATTTAATTCCCTGTGCGGTGATTTAATTCCCTGTGCGGTGATTTAATTCCCTGTGCGGTGATTTAATTCCCGCTGTGGTGATTTAATTCCGGGTGCGGTGATTTAATTCCCTGTGCGGTGATTTAATTCCCGGTGCGGTGATTTAATTCCCGGTGCGGTTATTTAATTCCTAGTGCGGTGATTTAATTCCCGGCGCGGTGATTTAATTCCCTGTGCGGTGCTTTAATTCCCTGTGCGGTAATTTAATTCCCTGTGCGGTGATTTAATTCCCTGTGCGGTGATTTAATTCCCTGTGTGGTAATTTAATTCCCTGTGTGGTGATTTAATTCCCGGTGCGGTGATTTAATTCCGGGTGCGGTGATTTAATTCCTTGTGTGGTGATTTGATTCCCTGTGCGGTGATTTAATTCCCGCTGTGGTGATTTAATTCCGGGTGCGGTGATTTAATTCCCTGTGCGGTGATTTAATTCCCGGTGCGGTGATTTTATTCCCGCTGTGGTGATTTAATTCCCGGTGCGGTGATTTAATTCCCTGTGCGGTGATTTAATTCCCTGTGCGGTGATTTAATTCCCTGTGCGGTGATTTAATTCCCGGTGCGGTGATTTAATTCCCTGTGCGGTGATTTTATTCCCGGTGCGGTGATTTAATTCCCTGTGCGGTGATTTAATTCCCTGTGCGGTGATTTAATTCCCGGAGCGGTGATTTAATTCCCTGTGCGGTGATTTAATTCCCGGTGCGGTGATTTAATTCCCGCTGTGGTGATTTAATTCCCTGTGCGGTGATTTAATTCCCTGTGCGGTGATTTAATTCCCTGTGTGGTGATTTAATTCCTGGTGCGGTGATTTAATTCCGGGTGCGGTGATTTAATTCTCTGTGCGGTGATTTAATTCCCTGTGTGGTGATTTTATTCCCGGTGCGGTGATTTAATTCCCTGTGCGGTGATTTAATTCCCTGTGCGGTGATTTAATTCCCGGAGCGGTGATTTAATTCCCTGTGCGGTGATTTTATTCCCGGTGCGGTGATTTAATTCCCTGTGCGGTGATTTAATTCCCTGTGCGGTGATTTAATTCCCGGAGCGGTGATTTAATTCCCTGTGCGGTGATTTAATTCCCGGTGCGGTGATTTAATTCCCGCTGTGGTGATTTAATTCCCTGTGCGGTGATTTAATTCCCTGTGCGGTGATTTAATTCCCTGTGTGGTGATTTAATTCCCGGTGCGGTGATTTAATTCCTGGTGCGGTGATTTAATTCTCTGTGCGGTGATTTAATTCCCTGTGGGGTGATTTAATTCCCTGTGCGGTGATTTAATTCCCCGTGCGGTGATTTAATTCCCCGTGCGGTGATTTAATTCCCTGTGCGGTGATTTAATTCCCGCTGTGGTGATTTAATTCCGGGTGCGGTGATTTAATTCCCGGTGCGGTGATTTAATTCCCGGTGCGGTGATTTAATTCCCGGTGCGGTGATTTAATTCCCGGTGCGGTGATTTAATTCCCGGTGCGGTGATTTAATTCCCTGTGCGGTGATTTAATTCCCTGTGCGGTGATTTAATTCCCTGTGTGGTGATTAAATTCCCTGTGCGGGGATTTAATTTCCTGTGTGGTAATTGAATTCCCTGTGTGGTGATTTAATTCCCGGTGCGGTGATTTAATTCCCGGTGCGGTGATTTAATTCCATGTGCGGTGATTTAATTCCCTGTGCGGTGATTTAATTCCCGCTGTGGTGATTTAATTCCGGGTGCGGTGATTAAATAACCTGTGCGGTGATTTAATTCCCGGTGCGGTGATTTTTTTCCCGCTGTGGTGATTTAATTCCCGGTGCGGTGATTTAATTCCCTGTGCGGTGATTTAATTCCCTGTGCGGTGATTTAATTCCCTGTGCGGTGATTTAATTCCCTGTACGGTGATTTAATTCCCTGTGCGGTGATTTAATTCCCTGTGCGGTGATTTAATTTCCGCTGTGGTGATTTAATTCCGGGTGCGGTGATTTAATTCCCTGTGCGGTGATTTAATTCCCTGTGTGGTGATTTAATTCCCTGTGTGGTGATTTAATTCCCTGTGCGGTGATTTAATTCCCTGTGTGGTGATTTAATTCCCTGTGTGGTGATTTAATTCCCTGTGCGGTGATTTAATTCCCTGTGCGGTGATTTAATTCCCTGTGCGGTGATTTAATTCCCTGTGTGGTGATTTAATTCCCTGTGCGGTGATTTAATTCCCTGTGTGGTGATTTAATTCCCTGTGTGGTGATTTAATTCCCTGTGCGGTGATTTAATTCCCTGTGCGGTGATTTAATTCCCGCTGTGGTGATTTAATTCCCTGTGCGGTGATTTAATTCCGGGTGCGGTGATTTAATTCCCTGTGCGGTGATTTAATTCCCGGTGCGGTGATTTAATTCCCGGTGCGGTGATTTAATACCCGGTGTGGTGATTTAATTCCCTGCGTGGTGATTTAATTCCCTGTGTGGTGATTTAATTCCCGGGGCGGTGATTTAATTCCCTGTGCGGTGATTTAATACCCTGTGCGGTGATTTAATTCCCTGTGCGGTGATTTAATTCCCTGTGCGGTGATTTAATTCCCTCTGTGGTGATTTAATTCCCTGTGTGATGATTTAATTCCCGGTGCGGTGATTTAATTCCGGGTGCGGTGATTTAATTCCCTGTGCGGTGATTTAATACCCGGTGTGGTGATTTAATTCCCGGTGCCGTGATTTAATACCCGGTGTGGTGATTTTGCTCCCGGTATTAATAATTTAAACCCGATGTGAGCATTTATTTCCCGGTGTGGAGATTTTACGCCCAGTGTAAGTAAATTACACTTGGAAATAGAAAAAAAACGTAACATAGTAAAAAGATGCATGGCCCCAATGGGCTTCCGTAGCTGACAGCACCGCGCTGCTTGAACTTGGACTGCCACACGTAAGCTGAGCGAGCGAAGTTGGGGCCGCGGAACCAGGCTACGCCGCACGCTGATGGTCACAGTCTTTTGCGGCGACGATGGAGAGTGTTGGGCGATTCGCTGGTTCCCCGGGCTGACGCGCCTGGAGAACAGACACAGGCCGGTCAACGAGAAGGGTGGTTGGGAGGTGGGGGGACTATACGCCATATGTCGTTTGTCGGAGTTATAAGTTTCGCTAAGTCGCTATAAGTCTTGCCGGATGCAGTTGTCTTGTCGCCGTGTCGAAAAACAGGCCCTGACTATGCGCGTATAGATGTGAAAAAAAGCCTGGTTTATTTATGGGTTATCAATAAAGGGAATCCATGTCTTCAGAGAACGCTATAGTGTCGAGCCCAGACGTGCTTCAGCAGGTGGTGGATCAAATCAAGGAATCCTTGGAACAGGGCGTTCGTTTTGTGAAACGCAACCACGAGAAACACAGTAAGTCGACTAAATCATGTCATCTAGGTCCTGTCTCATGTAGTTGAAAATCAAAGAATCATATATGATTGAAGTTTAAGTCTTACATATGAATGAAGTCCACCTGCGGTATGCTAATTAGTACCCAATTAAAGGGCCCCTGAGGGGGGGGGGGGTAGCCATGTCGCGTGTCGATTTTAAGAGAAAGGTCCATGTCGCGTGTCGATTTTAAGAAAAGGTCCATGTCGCGTGTCGATTTTAAGAAAAGTTCCATGTCGCGTGTCGCTAAGTCTTATGTCGCATGTCCATTCTAAGACAACCCCAATGTCGCGTTGTCGATTTATAAATCGCCGTGTCGCCGTGTCGAAAAAGCCCCTATGGGGCCCTAATTAATGGATGGAAATGGTTGGACCCTTTGGCTACGTCTGGCGAATCCAAGACTAAGCACGATAGCATTTACTTAAACAGTATTCTGTGGAAGGTGATCACGGGGACATACTCCTAATGCGTTGTTATTGTTATAATATGACAACTTGTTTCCAATATATAACAGCGTGAAGCCATTCTTTCTTTCATAAGCCATTTTACCTTTCGTCCGCCATTTTACATCTCGTTTTTGGTCTACTCTCGGTAGCCATGAAGCTTACACTGAAACAATTCCGTTATCTGGGGAAGGCTATAGACATGTGGATTCAACTGTTCGGAGAAGCGAAGGAGCAGCTTAAAACTCTAGAAAAGGTAAGAGATTCTGTACAATTTAAGTTAAATTCAGGTAAAGACCCACGAATCATGTTAAAATGGCGTTTAGTTGCATATCCCCCTCTACGTTTAAATGGAATGTTATTCATGTACTCACAAGTAAGTAAATAAAAACAACAAAAAAGAGATGCTTTGTTAACAATAGTCGACTTCGCAGATCATAGTTCAGATAAAACTCACCGTGAGGCGCCATTGCATTCAAAATGCATTCTGGGTATTATTCTTGTCTTTGCGATATGTCAAAATGGCGTTATCGCATGACAACGTATTCGGTAGACAATTAAATATACAATACTGTCATCTATGTAAAGTAAACTTTAAGTAATCTGGATGTCGTGTATGGGATGGGGTGGGGTGGGGGGGGGGGTGGAGGGAGGGTGTCGCGCTCCATTGTGTGAGCGTATCCAGGATAAGGATCATGGGTTCTACCAACAGAGTAAGAGTTAGGGCAGAAAGGGAGGGTCGCCTCCTTCTCATCCTGATCCATATTCACACCATTGACCGATCTACGATCACATCATTGATCTATCCATGATCACACCATTGACCTATCCATGATCACACCATTGACCAATCCATGATCACATCATTGACCTATCCATGATCACATCATTGACCTATCTATGATCACATCATTGACCTATCCATGATCACATTATTGACCAATCCATGATCACACCATTGACCTATCCATCATCACATGATTGACCTATCCATGATCACACCATTGACCTATCCATGATCACACCATTGACCTATCTATGATCACATCATTGACCTATCCATGATCACATTATTGGCCAATCCATGATCACCCCATTTACCTATCCATGATCACATGATTGACCTATCCATGATCACATCATTGACCTATCCATGATCACACCATTGACCTGTCCATGATCACATGATTGACCTATCCATGATCACACCATTGACCTATCCATGATCACACCATTGACCTATCTATGATCACATCATTGACCTATCCATGATCACACCATTGACCTGTCCATGATCACATGATTGACCTATCCATGATCACACCATTGACCTATCCACGATCACATCATGGACCTATCCATGATCACATCATTGACCTATCCATGGTCACATCATTGACCTAACCATGATCACACCATTCACCTATCCAAGATCACATCAATGACCTATCCCTGGTCACATTATTGACCTATCCATGAACACATCATGGACCTATCCATGATCACACCATTGACCTATCCACGATCACACCATTGACCTATCTATGATCACATCATTGACCTATCCCTGGTCACATTATTGACCTATCCATGAACACATCAGGGACCTATCCATGATCACATCATTGACCCATCCATGATCACATTGATGGTCACATTATTGACCTAGCCATGATTACACCATTCACCTATCCATGATCACATTATTGAGCTATCCATTACCACATCAAACGCCTATCTATGAACACATCATAGACCTATCCATGATCACATTATTGACTTATCCATGAACACATCATAGACCTTTCCATGATCACATTATTGACCTATCCATGAACACATCATAGACCTATCCATAAACACATCATTGACTTATCTATTATCACATTATTGCCCAATCCATGATCACATCATTGACCTATCCATGATCACATTATTGACCCATCCATGATCACACCATTTCACCTATCCATGATCACACCATTGACCTATCTATGATCACATCATTGACCTATCCATGATCACATTATTGACCTATCCATGAACACATCATAGACCTATCCATGATCACATTATTGACCCATCCATGATCACACCATTTGACCTATCCATAATCACACCATTGACCTATCCATGATCACATCATAGACCTATCCATGGTCACATTATTGACCAATCCACGATCACACCATTGACCTATCTATGATCACATTATTGACCAATCCATGATCACATCATTGACCTATCCATGATCACATTATTGACCAATCCATGATCACATCATTGACCTATCCATGATCACATTATTGACCTAGCCATGATCACACCATTGACCTATCTATGATCACATCATTGACCTATCCATGATCACACCATTGACCTATCTATGATCACATCATTGACCTATCCATGATCACATCATTGACCTATCCATGATCACACCATTGACCTATCTATGATCACATCATTGACCTATCCATGATCACACCATTGACCTATCTATGATCACATCATTGACCTATCCATGATCACATCATTGACCTATCCATGATCACACCATTGACCTATCTATGATCACATCATTGACCTATCTATGATCACATCATTGACCTATCCATGATCACATCATTGACCTATCCATGATCACACCATTGACCTATCTATGATCACATCATTGACCTATCCATGATCACACCATTGACCACTGACTTAATTGCTATAGGTGGAAGTATCTAATCGACCAATATTATCGTGCGGTGAACTATACCATTTCCATATTGCACGGTATGTGATTTCATTTCCTTGTTCCACGTAAATAATTCCATTTCCATCGCATGCGGGCAATGACTGTATGTCTATGCAGTGCAGGGAATGTCGTCCCCAGTCCCATGGCGTGCCGTGGCTAATAGCAATGCCATGACCTGTAAATTACCTGATATTCGCTGTGTTACCTTGCAGGAGAAGAAGGGACTAACCATATCAAACTCACGTTTGAAAGGCGACAACCAGCGAGCAGAGAATAAGATCAGCATTCTGCAAACAAAAGTTACTAAACTACAAACTGACGTGGTGGGTCCCATTGAGTCCTTTATAATAAAGTATAATTTACAATTTATTGAACGAACCTGATCTAGTTTTAATCTAAGACCAGAGACAGCATACTGAGAAACCGACAAACGCTATTATGCTAGGGCGCACACTTTGTCTCCGTCACTGTGGTAACTATGGTAACGGTCAATGTCGCGTTTAACCGACCCGCAACATTTGTCTCAAGATATCTTAAATAATTACAGATATCTTTAAATGAATTTTAGATATGCGAATTGTTAATTTGGATATCTAAAAATCCCACCTATTTAAGTTGGGAAAAAATAGGTCTCACATATCTATAATGGAATTTTAGATATCCATAATTGAATTTTAGATATCCATAATTAAATTTTAGATATCTATAATTGAATTTTAGATTTAGATTGAATTTTAGATATCTATGATTGAATTTTAGATTTAGATTGAATTTTAGATATCTATAATTGAATTTTAAATTTAGATTTTTAAGCGTAATTGGTGATGTTTTATTAAAAATGGCTTGCGATATGTGTATGCTCCACCGGGTTAAGGTACAGTTTTAGATATGCTCAGCAGGCTCTAGGTTATACAGATTCGTGTCCAGAATATATTATTCTCTCATTAATCAGGCCAGAAAATGCCATTTTGTTAGACCCTGAGATGCGTCTGACTTGAAAAAATGTTTGGATAGTTCATTCAGTACGATCATTTCAATGCCAAAAAACCGATGGAGTAGACTCGCAATTTGTACAACAGGTGGAGCTAGAGAAGAAGAATGCCACTATACTGGAGGAGAAAGACCTGCTTCAGGTGTCGCTGAAACAGGCGGAAGACGAGACGGAAAACCTGATGACCAAGTACAAGTCTAAGTCAGCTGTCACAATATCAGTGGAATCCATGGTATCCAGTCATACCAGTAAGAAATTTCTGTCATTGCAGTAAGGTATCTATCATTGCAGTAAGGAATCTGTCATTGCAGTAAGGAATCTGTCATTGCAGTAAGGAATCTCTGTAACTGCAGTAAGAAATCTTTGTCATTGCCGTAAGAAATTTCTGTCATTGCGGTAAGGTATCTCTTTCATTGCAGTAAGGAATCTCTGTCATTGCAATAAGGAATCTCTTTCATTGCACTAAAGAATCTCTATCAGTGCAGTCAAGAATCTGTAATTGCAGTAAGGAATCTTTGTAGTTGCAGTGAGAAATCTCTGTAATTGCAGTAAAGAATCTGTCATTCCAGTAAGAAATTTCTGTCATTGCAGTAAGAATATCATGGGATGGTTTAATAGAAACCATCCCATGATAAGCAAAGGAAAAACACCAATTTTCAACCCTATGCCAGAGAAAAATCGGTGACCATGTTTCACTATGTGGGCCATAGGAAATTATAGAGCAATTATCCAACTTTATTTTAAAAACAAGCAGAACATAGGCTGACGTGTGATGTTGTTGCTACAGCCCATAGTATGACACCCAGCCCCCCCCCCCCCTAGCGCAACCCGCCGAAAATTAGAGGCCCTGCGAATCAGCATCCGCCTGCATGATTAAATACGTCACAGATTAATTGAACGGGCATTATCCTGGCCAAACATTAGTAAAAGAAACAATATATGACAAGACAGAAATAATTAGTAACCATATAACCCTGATATATGACCATATTTTAGGCACTACTTGACACCATATACTTTTCTACGCACGGCCTATTGGTGTGTAACCTTAACCTAAAATCATATCTGTATCGATGACGTCATACACACAAAGACCACGCATTCGTTAAGGTTATATTATATACTTAAATATCAATTTGGTAAATAGGTCTCAATTGAGCATTTTTCTCCTTCAGCAAGGATATAAGTTCCAATTAAAATGTTTAAAGGACTGATTTTCATGGATAATTCTACTAAATATTTATGATAAAAACCAGTGTTCTTCGGTGCGGCGTCTGCTTGTATGATTCTTTACCACTAAATGTTAAACGATAACATCACATAATAGGCATATCCGACTTTTCCAGAGACCCGGCCTATTATAAAATCCTTATCTTCGCTCATTGTGAATCATTCGGAAACATGCTGTCGTGAATAGTTCCACTACATATTTACGATAACCATCACCAGCATCATAAGAATAGCTCACTTTTCCAGAGACCCTCAGTTTGCCTAGAATTAGAAGTTCCCCTTCGCTCATGGTGAGTCATTCCTCGATGATTCCCGCGGCGACCAAGCCTCTGGAGGGGGAGTTAGAGCAATGCAAGGAGCGGATAGAGACCTACGAGCTCGACATCCAACATCTGAAGGGAGAACTGCAATATCACAAAGGTAGGTACGTTTAAAACAATGGCAGGTGATCAGTTCTTTGCCTTTTAGCGCCGTTTGGTCCCGGGAGTGGGGGGCGGGGTGGGGCGGGGTGGGGGCGGGGGGTCCGCGGGTGCCCCTTGATGCCTGAGAGAGCGGACATTTGTAATGAAAATGAAACCCCTATAGAGCGGATATTTTAATACTTGTGACTTGTGGGGTGGGGGGGGGGAGATGGTTGCCAAGAAAATACTCCCTCCAGGCGGATTTTTGCGGTAAAACGCCACAAACGAGCGAATTTCGACGGTGAAAAGGGGGGGGGGATATTACCACGCACGACCCCCCCCCCCAAGCATGTATTAAGTACCCCCCCCCCGGGAGTTCCATATACCGTTTAGTATAATGTTGCCCTGGATTGGTTGGGCCAGGGGAGCTGCAGTATTATACTACGCGAGTCACGAACTTCGGCATTAATCCGAAATGTATGACAGCGAACTTCCCCCTTTGAGCATACAAATTTAGCGTAACTATCTTCAAGGTAAGGATGATGTTTATTTTTCATATATTCTATTGTCGAGTGCCGTATACTGTACTGCACTATGCTACCCAGTGCTAAGGCAAGACTAGTTTCATAACTGAAACGGCCGCTGTCGTTCATCGCTTGGAGATATGGCACTAATAAATCAAGCTAAACTACCATCCCATCTGTACCCATTACACTACTCTCCCCTTACCGGCTAACCGTGTTTGGGAAAATGAATGCTCGTCACCCAATTACCAAATACGCCATTCAATTAACTTTCATTATTTCATGACACATCAACGATGTTGGCAACAATAAATATATAGCAAATTATTAATGTTACTTATGTTTTGAGATCGCCACCTGTCCGTTACCTTACTAAACTCCACTGTTCCCAACAGCAATCTGGACGAAAATGAGGTGCACTTGTTTTTCCTCTACCTTCGCGTCAGAATGAACGATGAGATTAGAATCGACAAGATACGTGTCTCTCCATGTGGTGGTGTTATAGAGAAAGAGCAGAAGATGTCGGCCCTGCAGGATGTGCAGGGTGCGCTGGGAATGGAGATCACGGCCTTGGAGGACAGACTGACGCGGGAAGCCGACGCCAAGCTGGACGCACTGTCCTCGGAGGTCAGTATGTGACGGTGCTTGACGTGTAGACGCTCATCAGAGGTCAGTATGTGACGGTGCTTTACGTGCAAACACTCATCAGAGGTAAGTTAAGTATGTGACGGTGCTTTACGTGTAGACGCTCATCAGAGGTCAGTATGTGACGGTGCTTTACGTGTAGACGCTCATCAGAGGTCAGTATGTGACGGTGCTTTACGTGCAAACACTCATCAGAGGTAAGTATGTGACGGTGTTTTACGTGCAAACACTCATCAGGGGTCAGTATGTGACGGTGCTTTACGTGTAAACACTCATCAGAGGTAAGTATGTGACGGTGTTTTACGTGTAGACGCTCATCAGAGGTAAGTATGTGACGGTGCTTTACGTGTAAACACTCATCAGAGGTAAGTATGTGACGGTGTTTTACGTGTAAACGCTCATCAGAGGTAAGTATGTGACGGTGCTTTACGTGTAGACGCTCATCAGAGGTAAGTATGTGACGGTGTTTTACGTGTAGACGCTCATCAGAGGTCAGTAAGTGACGGTGCTTTACGTGTAGACGCTCATCAGAGGTAAGTATGTGACGGTGCTTTACGTGTAGACGCTCATCAGAGGTAAGTATGTGACGGTGCTTTACGTGTAGACGCTCATCAGAGGTCAGTATGTGACGGTGCTTTACGTGTAGACGCTCATCAGAGGTAAGTATGTGACGGTGCTTTACGTGTAGACGCTCATCAGAGGTAAGTATGTGACGGTGTTTTACGTGTAGACGCTCATCAGAGGTAAGTATGTGACGGTGCTTTACGTGTAGACGCTCATCAGAGGTCAGTATGTGACGGTGCTTTACGTGTAGACGCTCATCAGAGGTAAGTATGTGAGGTGCTTTACGTGTAGACGCTCATCAGAGGTCAGTATGTGACGGTGCTTTACGTGTAGACGCTCATCAGAGGTAAGTATGTGACGGTGCTTTACGTGTAGACGCTCATCAGAGGTCAGTATGTGACGGTGCTTTACGTGTAGACGCTCATCAGAGGTAAGTATGTGACGGTGTTTTACGTGTAGACGCTCATCAGAGGTCAGTATGTGACGGTGCTTTACGTGTAGACGCTCATCAGAGGTCAGTATGTGACGGTGCTTGACGTGTAGACGCTCATCAGAGGTCAGTATGTGACGGTGCTTTACGTGTAGACGCTCATCAGAGGTAAGTATGTGACGGTGCTTTACGTGTGAACACTCATCAGAGGTAAGTATGTGACGGTGTTTTACGTGCAAACACTCATCAGAGGTAAGTATGTGACGGTGCTTTACGTGTAGACGCTCATCAGAGGTAAGTATGTGACGGGGCTTTACGTGTAGACGCTCATCAGAGGTAAGTATGTGACTGTGCTTTACGTGCAAACACTCATCAGAGGTAAGTATGTGACGGTGTTTTACGTGTAGACGCTCATCAGAGGTCAGTATGTGACGGTGCTTTACGTGCAAACACTCATCAGAGGTAAGTATGTGACGGTGTTTTACGTGTAGACGCTCATCAGAGGTAAGTATGTGACGGTGCTTTACGTGCAAACACTCATCAGAGGTAAGTAAGTGACGGTGTTTTACGTGTAGACGCTCATCAGAGGTAAGTATGTGACTGCTTTACGTGCAAACACTCATCAGAGGTAAGTATGTGACGGTGTTTTACGTGTAGACGCTCATCAGAGGTAAGTATGTGACGGTGCTTTACGTGCAAACACTCATCAGAGGTAAGTAAGTGACGGTGTTTTACGTGTAGACGCTCATCAGAGGTAAGTATGTGACGGTGCTTTACGTGTAGACGCTCATCAGAGGTCAGTATGTGACGGTGCTTTACGTGTAGACGCTCATCAGGGGTAAGTAAGTGACGGTGCTTTACGTGCAAACACTCATCAGAGGTCAGTATGTGACGGTGCTTTACGTGTAGACGCTCATCAGAGGTCAGCATGTGACGGTGCTTTACGTGTAGACGCTCATCAGAGGTCAGTATGTGACGGTGCTTTACGTGTAGACGCTCATCAGAGGTAAGTATGTGACGGTGCTTTACGTGCAAACACTCATCAGAGGTCAGTATGTGACGGTGCTTTACGTGTAGACGCTCATCAGAGGTAAGTATGTGACGGTGCTTTACGTGTAGACGCTCATCAGAGGTAAGTATGTGACGGTGCTTTACGTGCAAACACTCATCAGAGGTCAGTATGTGACGGTGCTTTACGTGCAAACACTCATCAGAGGTCAGTAAGTGACGGTGCTTTACGTGCAAACACTCATCAGAGGTCAGTATGTGACGGTGCTTTACGTGCAAACACTCATCAGAGGTCAGTATGTGACGGTGCTTTACGTGTAGACGCTCATCAGAGGTAAGTAAGTGACGGTGTTTTACGTGTAGACGCTCATCAGAGGTCAGTAAGTGACGGTGTTTTACGTGTAGACGCTCATCAGAGGTCAGTATGTTACGGTGCTTTACGCGTAGACGCTCATCAGAGGTCAGTATGTGACGGTGCTTTACGTGTAGACGCTCATCAGAGGTAAGTAAGTGACGGTGCTTTACGTGCAAACACTCATCGGAGGACAGTATGTGACGGTGCTTTACGTGCAAACACTCATCAGAGGTCAGTATGTGACGGTGCTTTACGTGTAGACGCTCATCAGAGGTAAGTAAGTGACGGTGTTTTACGTGTAGACACTCATCAGAGGTAAGTATGTGACGGTGCTTTACGTGTAGACGCTCATCAGAGGTAAGTATGTGACGGTGCTTTACGTGTAGACGCTCATCAGAGGTCAGTATGTGACGGTGCTTTACGTGTAGACGCTCATCAGAGGTAAGTAAGTGACGGTGCTTTACGTGTAGACGCTCATCAGAGGTAAGTATGTGACGGTGCTTTACGTGTAGACGCTCATCAGTGGTATGTAAGTGACGGTGTTTTACGTGTAGACGCTCATCAGAGGTCAGTATGTGACGGTGTTTTACGTGTAGACGCTCATCAGAGGTCAGTATGTGACGGTGCTTTACGTGTAGACGCTCATCAGAGGTAAGTATGTGACGGTGCTTTACGTGCAAACACTCATCAGAGGTCAGTATGTGACGGTGCTTTACGTGTAGACGCTCATCAGAGGTCAGTATGTGACGGTGCTTTACGTGTAGACGCTCATCAGAGGTCAGTATGTGACGGTGTTTTACGTGCAAACACTCATCAGAAGTCAGTATGTGACGGTGCTTTATGTGTAGACGCTCATCAGAGGTAAGTAAGTGACGGTGCTTTACGTGCAAACACTCATCAGAGTTCAGTATGTGACGGTGCTTTACGTGTAGACGCTCATCAGAGGTAAGTAAGTGACGGTGCTTTACGTGCAAACACTCATCAGAGGTCAGTATGTGACGGTGCTTTACGTGTAGACGCTCATCAGAGGTAAGTAAGTGACGGTCCTTTACGTGCAAACACTCATCAGAGGTCAGTATGTGACGGTGCTTTACGTGCAAACACTCATCAGAAGTCAGTATGTGACGGTGCTTTACGTGTAGACGCTCATCAGATGTAAGTAAGTGACGGTGCTTTACGTGCAAACACTCATCAGAGGTCAGTATGTGACGTTGTTTTACGTGCAAACACTCATCAGAAGTCAGTATGTGACGGTGCTTTACGTGTAGACGCTCATCAGAGGTAAGTAAGTGACGGTGCTTTACGTGCAAACACTCATCAGAGGTCAGTATGTGACGGTGCTTTACGTGTAGACGCTCATCAGAGGTAAGTAAGTGACGGTGCTTTACGTGCAAACACTCATCAGAGGTCAGTATGTGACGGTGCTTTACGTGTAGACGCTCATCAGAGGTCAGTATGTGACGGTGCTTTACGTGTAGACACTCATCAGAGGTAAGTATGTGACGGTGCTTTACGTGTAAACACTCATCAGAGGTAAGTATGTGACGGTGCTTTACGTGCAAACACTCATCAGAGGTCAGTATGTGACGGTGTTTTACGTGTAGACGCTCATCAGAGGTCAGTATGTGACGGTGCTTTACGTGCAAACACTCATCAGAGGTAAGTATGTGACGGTGCTTTACGTGTAAACACTCATCAGAGGTAAGTATGTGACGGTGCTTTACGTGCAAACACTCATCAGAGGTCAGTATGTGACGGTGTTTTACGTGTAGACGCTCATCAGAGGTCAGTATGTGACGGTGCTTTACGTGCAAACACTCATCAGAGGTCAGTATGTGACGGTGTTTTACGTGTAGACGCTCATCAGAGGTCAGTATGTGACGGTGCTTTACGTGCAAACACTCATCAGAGGTAAGTATGTGACGGTGCTTGACGTGTAGCCGCTCATCAGAGGTAAGTAAGGGACGGTGCTTGACGTGTGGACGCTCATCAGAGGTAAGTATGTGACGGTGCTTTACGTGCAAACACTCATCAGAGGTCAGTATGTGACGGTGCTTTACGTGTAGACGCTCATCAGGGGTAAGTATGTGACGGTGCTTTACGTGTAGACGCTCATCAGAGGTAAGTATGTGACGGTGCTTTACGTGTAGACGCTCATCAGAGGTAAGTATGTGACGGTGTTTTACGTGTAGACGCTCATCAGAGGTCAGTATGTGACGGTGCTTTACGTGCAAACACTCATCAGAGGTAAGTAAGTGACGGTGTTTTACGTGTAGACGCTCATCAGAGGTAAGTATGTGACTGTGCTTTACGTGCAAACACTCATCAGAGGTAAGTATGTGACGGTGTTTTACGTGTAGACGCTCATCAGAGGTCAGTATGTGACGGTGCTTTACGTGTAGACGCTCATCAGGGGTAAGTAAGTGACGGTGCTTTACGTGTAGACGCTCATCAGAGGTAAGTATGTGACTGTGCTTTACGTGCAAACACTCATCAGAGGTAAGTATGTGACGGTGTTTTACGTGTAGACGCTCATCAGAGGTCAGTATGTGACGGTGCTTTACGTGCAAACACTCATCAGAGGTAAGTATGTGACGGTGTTTTACGTGTAGACGCTCATCAGAGGTCAGTATGTGACGGTGCTTTACGTGTAGACGCTCATCAGGGGTAAGTAAGTGACGGTGCTTTACGTGTAGACGCTCATCAGAGGTAAGTATGTGACTGTGCTTTACGTGCAAACACTCATCAGAGGTAAGTATGTGACGGTGTTTTACGTGTAGACGCTCATCAGAGGTCAGTATGTGACGGTGCTTTACGTGCAAACACTCATCAGAGGTAAGTAAGTGACGGTGTTTTACGTGTAGACGCTCATCAGAGGTCAGTATGTGACGGTGCTTTACGTGTAGACGCTCATCAGGGGTAAGTATGTGACGGTGCTTTACGTGTAGACGCTCATCAGAGGTAAGTATGTGACGGTGCTTTACGTGTAGACGCTCATCAGAGGTAAGTATGTGACGGTGCTTTACGTGTAGACGCTCATCAGAGGTAAGTATGTGACGGTGCTTTACGTGTAGACGCTCATCAGAGGTCAGTATGTGACGGTGCTTTACGTGTAGACGCTCATCAGAGGTAAGTATGTGACGGTGCTTTACGTGTAGACGCTCATCAGAGGTAAGTATGTGACGGTGCTTTACGTGTAGACGCTCATCAGAGGTAAGTATGTGACGGTGCTTTACGTGTAGACGCTCATCAGAGGTCAGTATGTGACTGCGTTACGTGTAAACACTCATCAGAGGTAAGTAAGTGACGGTGTTTTACGTGTAGACGCTCATCAGAGGTCAGTATGTGACGGTGCTTTACGTGTAGACACACATCAGGGGTAAGTAAGTGACGGGGCTTTACGTGTAGACGCTCATCAGAGGTAAGTATGTGACTGTGCTTTACGTGCAAACACTCATCAGAGGTAAGTATGTGACGGTGTTTTACGTGTAGACGCTCATCAGAGGTCAGTATGTGACGGTGCTTTACGTGCAAACACTCATCAGAGGTAAGTATGTGACGGTGTTTTACGTGTAGACGCTCATCAGAGGTCAGTATGTGACGGTGCTTTACGTGCAAACACTCATCAGAGGTAAGTAAGTGACGGTGTTTTACGTGTAGACGCTCATCAGAGGTAAGTATGTGACTGTGCTTTACGTGCAAACACTCATCAGAGGTAAGTATGTGACGGTGCTTTACGTGTAGACGCTCATCAGAGGTCAGTATGTGACGGTGCTTTACGTGCAAACACTCATCAGAGGTAAGTATGTGACTGCGTTACGTGTAAACACTCATCAGGGGTAAGTAAGTGACGGGGCTTTACGTGTAGACGCTCATCAGAGGTAAGTATGTGACTGTCCTTTACGTGCAAACACTCATCAGAGGTAAGTATGTGACGGTGTTTTACGTGTAGACGCTCATCAGAGGTCAGTATGTGACGGTGCTTTACGTGCAAACACTCATCAGAGGTAAGTAAGTGACGGTGTTTTACGTGTAGACGCTCATCAGAGGTAAGTATGTGACGGTGCTTTACGTGTAGACGCTCATCAGAGGTCAGTATGTGACGGGGCTTTACGTGTAGACGCTCATCAGAGGTCAGTATGTGACGGTGCTTTACGTGCAAACACTCATCAGAGGTCAGTATGTGACGGTGCTTTACGTGCAAACACTCATCAGAGGTAAGTATGTGACGGTGTTTTACGTGTAGACGCTCATCAGAGGTCAGTATGTGACGGTGCTTTACGTGCAAACACTCATCAGAGGTAAGTATGTGACGGTGCTTTACGTGTAGACGCTCATCAGAGGTCAGTATGTGACGGTGCTTTACGTGCAAACACTCATCAGAGGTAAGTATGTGACGGTGTTTTACGTGTAGACGCTCATCAGAGGTCAGTATGTGACGGTGTTTTACGTGTAGACGCTCATCAGAGGTCAGTATGTGACGGTGCTTTACGTGTAGACGCTCATCAGAGGTAAGTATGTGACGGTGCTTTACGTGTAGACGCTCATCAGAGGTCAGTATGTGACGGTGCTTTACGTGCAAACACTCACCAGAGGTCAGTATGTGACTGCTTTACGTGTAAACACTCATCAGAGGTAAGTAAGTGACGGTGTTTTACGTGTAGACGCTCATCAGAGGTAAGTATGTGACGGTGCTTTACGTGCAAACACTCATCAGAGGTAAGTATGTGACGGTGGTTTACGTGTAGACGCTCATCAGAGGTAAGTAAGTGACGGTGCTTTACGTGCAAACACTCATCAGAGGTCAGTATGTGACGGTGCTTTACGTGTAGACGCTCATCAGAGGTAAGTAAGTGACGGTGCTTTACGTGTAGACGCTCATCAGAGGTAAGTATGTGACGGTGCTTTACGTGCAAACACTCATCAGAGGTCAGTATGTGACGGTGCTTTACGTGTAGACGCTCATCAGAGGTAAGTATGTGACTGTGCTTTACGTGCAAACACTCATCAGATGTCAGTATGTGACGGTGCTTTACGTGTAGACGCTCATCAGAGGTCAGTATGTGACGGTGCTTTACGTGTAGACGCTCATCAGAGGTCAGTATGTGACGGTGCTTTACGTGCAAACACTCATCAGAGGTCAGTATGTGACTGCGTTACGTGTAAACACTCATCAGAGGTAAGTAAGTGACGGTGTTTTACGTGTAGACGCTCATCAGAGGTAAGTATGTGACGGTGCTTTACGTGCAAACACTCATCAGAGGTAAGTATGTGACGGTGTTTTACGTGTAGACGCTCATCAGAGGTAAGTAAGTGACGGTGCTTTACGTGTAGACGCTCATCAGAGGTAAGTATGTGACGGTGCTTTACGTGTAGACGCTCATCAGTGGTAAGTAAGTGACGGTGTTTTACGTGTAGACGCTCATCAGAGGTCAGTATGTGACGGTGCTTTACGTGCAAACACTCATCAGAGGTAAGTAAGTGACGGTGTTTTACGTGTAGACGCTCATCAGAGGTCAGTATGTGACGGTGCTTTACGTGTAGACGCTCATCAGAGGTCAGTATGTGACGGTGCTTTACGTGTAGACGCTCATCAGAGGTAAGTATGTGACGGTGCTTTACGTGCAAACACTCATCAGAGGTCAGTATGTGACGGTGCTTTACGTGCAAACACTCATCAGAGGTCAGTAAGTGACGGTGCTTTACGTGCAATCACTCATCAGAGGTCAGTATGTGACGGTGCTTTACGTGCAAACACTCATCAGAGGTCAGTATGTGACGGTGCTTTACGTGTAGACGCTCATCAGAGGTAAGTATGTGACGGTGCTTTACGTGCAAACACTCATCAGAGGTCAGTATGTGACGGTGCTTTACGTGTAGACGCTCATCAGAGGTAAGTATGTGACGGTGCTTTACGTGTAGACGCTCATCAGAGGTAAGTATGTGACGGTGCTTTACGTGCAAACACTCATCAGAGGTCAGTATGTGACGGTGCTTTACGTGCAAACACTCATCAGAGGTCAGTAAGTGACGGTGCTTTACGTGCAAACACTCATCAGAGGTCAGTATGTGACGGTGCTTTACGTGCAAACACTCATCAGAGGTCAGTATGTGACGGTGCTTTACGTGTAGACGCTCATCAGAGGTAAGTATGTGACGGTGTTTTACGTGTAGACGCTCATCAGAGGTCAGTATGTGACGGTGTTTTACGTGTAGACGCTCATCAGAGGTCAGTATGTGACGGTGCTTTACGTGTAGACGCTCATCAGAGGTAAGTAAGTGACGGTGCTTTACGTGCAAACACTCATCAGAGGTCAGTATGTGACGGTGCTTTACGTGCAAACACTCATCAGAGGTCAGTATGTGACGGTGCTTTACGTGTAGACACTCATCAGAGGTCAGTATGTGACGGTGTTTTACGTGTAGACGCTCATCAGAGGTCAGTATGTGACGGTGCTTTACGTGTAGACGCTCATCAGAGGTAAGTAAGTGACGGTGTTTTACGTGTAGACACTCATCAGAGGTAAGTATGTGACGGTGCTTTACGTGTAGACGCTCATCAGAGGTAAGTATGTGACGGTGCTTTACGTGTAGACGCTCATCAGAGGTCAGTATGTGACGGTGCTTTACGTGTAGACGCTCATCAGAGGTAAGTAAGTGACGGTGCTTTACGTGTAGACGCTCATCAGAGGTAAGTATGTGACGGTGCTTTACGTGTAGACGCTCATCAGTGGTAAGTAAGTGACGGTGTTTTACGTGTAGACGCTCATCAGAGGTCAGTATGTGACGGTGTTTTACGTGTAGACGCTCATCAGAGGTAAGTATGTGACGGTGCTTTACGTGTAGACGCTCATCAGAGGTCAGTATGTGACGGGGCTTTACGTGTAGACGCTCATCAGAGGTCAGTATGTGACGGTGCTTTACGTGCAAACACTCATCAGAGGTCAGTATGTGACGGTGCTTTACGTGCAAACACTCATCAGAGGTAAGTATGTGACGGTGTTTTACGTGTAGACGCTCATCAGAGGTCAGTATGTGACGGTGCTTTACGTGCAAACACTCATCAGAGGTAAGTATGTGACGGTGCTTTACGTGTAGACGCTCATCAGAGGTCAGTATGTGACGGTGCTTTACGTGCAAACACTCATCAGAGGTAAGTATGTGACGGTGTTTTACGTGTAGACGCTCATCAGAGGTCAGTATGTGACGGTGTTTTACGTGTAGACGCTCATCAGAGGTCAGTATGTGACGGTGCTTTACGTGTAGACGCTCATCAGAGGTAAGTATGTGACTGTGCTTTACGTGTAGACGCTCATCAGAGGTCAGTATGTGACGGTGCTTTACGTGCAAACACTCACCAGAGGTCAGTATGTGACTGCTTTACGTGTAAACACTCATCAGAGGTAAGTAAGTGACGGTGTTTTACGTGTAGACGCTCATCAGAGGTAAGTATGTGACGGTGCTTTACGTGCAAACACTCATCAGAGGTAAGTATGTGACGGTGGTTTACGTGTAGACGCTCATCAGAGGTAAGTAAGTGACGGTGCTTTACGTGCAAACACTCATCAGAGGTCAGTATGTGACGGTGCTTTACGTGTAGACGCTCATCAGAGGTAAGTAAGTGACGGTGCTTTACGTGTAGACGCTCATCAGAGGTAAGTATGTGACGGTGCTTTACGTGCAAACACTCATCAGAGGTCAGTATGTGACGGTGCTTTACGTGTAGACGCTCATAAGAGGTAAGTATGTGACTGTGCTTTACGTGCAAACACTCATCAGATGTCAGTATGTGACGGTGCTTTACGTGTAGACGCTCATCAGAGGTCAGTATGTGACGGTGCTTTACGTGTAGACGCTCATCAGAGGTCAGTATGTGACGGTGCTTTACGTGCAAACACTCATCAGAGGTCAGTATGTGACTGCGTTACGTGTAAACACTCATCAGAGGTAAGTAAGTGACGGTGTTTTACGTGTAGACGCTCATCAGAGGTAAGTATGTGACGGTGCTTTACGTGCAAACACTCATCAGAGGTAAGTATGTGACGGTGTTTTACGTGTAGACGCTCATCAGAGGTAAGTAAGTGACGGTGCTTTACGTGTAGACGCTCATCAGAGGTAAGTATGTGACGGTGCTTTACGTGTAGACGCTCATCAGTGGTAAGTAAGTGACGGTGTTTTACGTGTAGACGCTCATCAGAGGTCAGTATGTGACGGTGCTTTACGTGCAAACACTCATCAGAGGTAAGTAAGTGACGGTGTTTTACGTGTAGACGCTCATCAGAGGTCAGTATGTGACGGTGCTTTACGTGTAGACGCTCATCAGAGGTCAGTATGTGACGGTGCTTTACGTGTAGACGCTCATCAGAGGTAAGTATGTGACGGTGCTTTACGTGCAAACACTCATCAGAGGTCAGTATGTGACGGTGCTTTACGTGCAAACACTCATCAGAGGTCAGTAAGTGACGGTGCTTTACGTGCAATCACTCATCAGAGGTCAGTATGTGACGGTGCTTTACGTGCAAACACTCATCAGAGGTCAGTATGTGACGGTGCTTTACGTGTAGACGCTCATCAGAGGTAAGTATGTGACGGTGCTTTACGTGCAAACACTCATCAGAGGTCAGTATGTGACGGTGCTTTACGTGTAGACGCTCATCAGAGGTGAGTATGTGACGGTGCTTTACGTGTAGACGCTCATCAGAGGTAAGTATGTGACGGTGCTTTACGTGCAAACACTCATCAGAGGTCAGTATGTGACGGTGCTTTACGTGCAAACACTCATCAGAGGTCAGTAAGTGACGGTGCTTTACGTGCAAACACTCATCAGAGGTCAGTATGTGACGGTGCTTTACGTGCAAACACTCATCAGAGGTCAGTATGTGACGGTGCTTTACGTGTAGACGCTCATCAGAGGTAAGTATGTGACGGTGTTTTACGTGTAGACGCTCATCAGAGGTCAGTATGTGACGGTGCTTTACGTGTAGACGCTCATCAGAGGTCAGTATGTGACGGTGCTTTACGTGTAGACGCTCATCAGAGGTAAGTAAGTGACGGTGCTTTACGTGCAAACACTCATCAGAGGTCAGTATGTGACGGTGCTTTACGTGCAAACACTCATCAGAGGTCAGTATGTGACGGTGCTTTACGTGTAGACACTCATCAGAGGTCAGTATGTGACGGTGTTTTACGTGTAGACGCTCATCAGAGGTCAGTATGTGACGGTGCTTTACGTGTAGACGCTCATCAGAGGTAAGTAAGTGACGGTGTTTTACGTGTAGACACTCATCAGAGGTAAGTATGTGACGGTGCTTTACGTGTAGACGCTCATCAGAGGTAAGTATGTGACGGTGCTTTACGTGTAGACGCTCATCAGAGGTCAGTATGTGACGGTGCTTTACGTGTAGACGCTCATCAGAGGTAAGTAAGTGACGGTGCTTTACGTGTAGACGCTCATCAGAGGTAAGTATGTGACGGTGCTTTACGTGTAGACGCTCATCAGTGGTAAGTAAGTGACGGTGTTTTACGTGTAGACGCTCATCAGAGGTCAGTATGTGACGGTGTTTTACGTGTAGACGCTCATCAGAGGTCAGTATGTGACGGTGCTTTACGTGTAGACGCTCATCAGAGGTAAGTATGTGACGGTGCTTTACGTGCAAACACTCATCAGAGGTCAGTATGTGACGGTGCTTTACGTGTAGACGCTCATCAGAGGTCAGTATGTGACGGTGCTTTACGTGTAGACACTCATCAGAGGTCAGTATGTGACGGTGTTTTACGTGCAAACACTCATCAGAAGTCAGTATGTGACGGTGCTTTACGTGTAGACGCTCATCAGAGGTAAGTAAGTGACGGTGCTTTACGTGCAAACACTCATCAGAGTTCAGTATGTGACGGTGCTTTACGTGTAGACGCTCATCAGAGGTAAGTAAGTGACGGTGCTTTACGTGCAAACACTCATCAGAGGTCAGTATGTGACGGTGCTTTACGTGTAGACGCTCATCAGAGGTAAGTAAGTGACGGTGCTTTACGTGCAAACACTCATCAGAGTTCAGTATGTGACGGTGCTTTACGTGTAGACGCTCATCAGAGGTAAGTAAGTGACGTTGCTTTACGTGCAAACACTCACCAGAGGTCAGTATGTGACGGTGCTTTACGTGTAGACGCTCATCAGAGGTAAGTAAGTGACGGTGCTTTACGTGCAAACACTCATCAGAGTTCAGTATGTGACGGTGCTTTACGTGTAGACGCTCATCAGAGGTAAGTAAGTGACGGTGCTTTACGTGCAAACACTCATCAGAGGTCAGTATGTGACGGTGCTTTACGTGTAGCCGCTCATCAGAGGTCAGTATGTGACGGTGCTTTACGTGCAAACACTCATCAGAGGTCAGTATGTGACGGTGCTTTACGTGTAGACGCTCATCAGAGGTAAGTAAGTGACGGTGCTTTACGTGCAAACACTCATCAGAGGTCAGTATGTGACGGTGCTTTACGTGTAGACGCTCATCAGAGGTAAGTAAGTGACGGTGCTTTACGTGCAAACACTCATTAGAGTTCAGTATGTGACGGTGCTTTACGTGTAGACACTCATCAGAGGTCAGTATGTGACGGTGCTTTATGTGTAGACAGTCATCAGAGGTCAGTATGTGACGGTGCTTTACGTGTCGACGCTCATCAGAGGTAAGTAAGTGACGTTGCTTTACGTGCAAACACTCACCAGAGGTCAGTATGTGACGGTGCTTTACGTGTAGACGCTCATCAGAGGTAAGCAAGTGACGGTGCTTTACGTGCAAACACTCATCAGAGGTCAGTATGTGACGGTGCTTTACGTGCAAACACTCATCAGAAGTCAGTATGTAACGGTGCTTTACGTGTAGACGCTCATCAGAGGTAAGTAAGTGACGGTGCTTTACGTGCAAACACTCATCAGAGGTCAGTATGTGACGTTGTTTTACGTGCAAACACTCAACAGAAGTCAGTATGTGACGGTGCTTTACGTGTAGACGCTCATCAGAGGTAAGTAAGTGACGGTGCTTTACGTGCAAACACTCATCAGAGGTCAGTATGTGACGGTGCTTTACGTGTAGACGCTCATCAGAGGTAAGTAAGTGACGGTGCTTTACGTGCAAACACTCATCAGAGGTCAGTATGTGACGGTGCTTTACGTGTAGACGCTCATCAGAGGTAAGTAAGTGACGGTGCTTTACGTGCAAACACTCATCAGAGGTCAGTATGTGACGGTGCTTTACGTGTAGACGCTCATCAGAGGTCAGTATGTGACGGTGCTTTGCGTGTAGACGCTCATCAGAGGTCATTATGTGACGGTGCTTTACGTGTAGACACTCATCAGAGGTCAGTATGTGACGGTGCTTTACGTGTAGACGCTCATCAGAGGTCAGTATGTGACGGTGCTTTACGTGTAGACACTCATCAGAGGTCAGTATGTGACGGTGCTTTACGTGTAGACAGTCATCAGAGGTCAGTATGTGACGGTGCTTTACGTGTAGACACTCATCAGAGGTCAGTATGTGACGGTGCTTTACGTGTAGACACTCATCAGAGGTCAGTATGTGACGGTGCTTTACGTGTAGACACTCATCAGAGGTCAGTATGTGACGGTGCTTTACGTGTAGACGCTCATCAGAGGTCAGTATGTGACGGTGCTTTACGTGTAGACAGTCATCAGAGGTCAGTATGTGACGGTGCTTTACGTGTAGACACTCATCAGAGGTCAGTATGTGACGGTGCTTTACGTGTAGACACTCATCAGCGGTCAGTAAGTGACGGTGCTTTACGTGTAAACACTCATCAGAGGTAAGTATGTGACGGTGCTTTACGTGCAAACACTCATCAGAGGTCAGTATGTGACGATGTTTTACGTGTAGACGCTCATCAGAGGTCAGTATGTGACGGTGCTTTACGTGCAAACACTCATCAGAGGTCAGTATGTGACGGAGCTTTACGTGTAGACGCTCATCAGAGGTAAGTATGTGACTGTGCTTTACGTGCAAACACTCATCAGAGGTAAGTATGTGACGGTGTTTTACGTGTAGACGCTCATCAGAGGTCAGTATGTGACGGTGCTTTACGTGCAAACACTCATCAGAGGTAAGTAAGTGACGGTGTTTTACGTGTAGACGCTCATCAGAGGTCAGTATGTGACGGTGCTTTACGTGCAAACACGCATCAGAGGTAAGTATGTGACGGTGTTTTACGTGTAGACGCTCATCAGAGGTCAGTATGTGACGGTGCTTTACGTGCAAACACTCATCAGAGGTAAGTAAGTGACGGTGTTTTACGTGTAGACGCTCATCAGAGGTCAGTATGTGACGGTGCTTTACGTGCAAACACTCATCAGAGGTAAGTATGTGACGGTGCTTTACGTGTAGACGCTCATCAGAGGTCAGTATGTGACGGTGCTTTATGTGTAGACGCTCATCAGAGGTAAGTAAGTGACGGGGCTTTACGTGTAGACGCTCATCAGAAGTAAGTATGTGACTGTGCTTTACGTGCAAACACTCATCAGAGGTAAGTATGTGACGGTGTTTTACGTGTAGACGCTCATCAGAGGTCAGTATGTGACGGTGCTTTACGTGCAAACACTCATCAGAGGTAAGTATGTGACGGTGTTTTACGTGTGGACGCTCATCAGAGGTCAGTATGTGACGGTGCTTTACGTGCAAACACTCATCAGAGGTAAGTAAGTGACGGTGTTTTACGTGTAGACGCTCATCAGAGGTCAGTATGTGACGGTGCTTTACGTGTAGACGCTCATCAGGGGTAAGTAAGTGACGGGGCTTTACGTGTAGACGCTCATCAGAGTTAAGTATGTGACTGTGCTTTACGTGCAAACACTCATCAGAGGTAAGTATGTGACGGTGTTTTACGTGTAGACGCTCATCAGAGGTCAGTATGTGACGGTGCTTTACGTGCAAACACTCATCAGAGGTAAGTATGTGACGGTGTTTTACGTGTAGACGCTCATCAGAGGTCAGTATGTGACGGTGCTTTACGTGCAAACACTCATCAGAGGTAAGTAAGTGACGGTGTTTTACGTGTAAACGCTCATCAGAGGTCAGTATGTGACGGTGCTTTACGTGCAAACACTCATCAGAGGTAAGTAAGTGACGGTGTTTTACGTGTAGACGCTCATCAGAGGTCAGTATGTGACGGTGCTTTACGTGTAGACGCTCATCAGAGGTAGGTATGTGACGGTGCTTTACGTGCAAACACTCATCAGAGGTCAGTATGTGACGGTGCTTTACGTGCAAACACTCATCAGAGGTAAGTATGTGACGGTGCTTTACGTGTAGACGCCCATCAGAGGTCAGTATGTGACTGCGTTACGTGTAAACACTCATCAGAGGTAAGTAAGTGACGGTGTTTTACGTGTAGACGCTCATCAGAGGTCAGTATGTGACGGTGCTTTACGTGTAGACACACATCAGGGGTAAGTAAGTGACGGGGCTTTACGTGTAGACGCTCATCAGAGGTAAGTATGTGACTGTGCTTTACGTGCAAACACTCATCAGAGGTAAGTATGTGACGGTGTTTTACGTGCAGACGCTCATCAGAGGTCAGTATGTGACGGTGCTTTACGTGCAAACACTCATCAGAGGTAAGTATGTGACGGTGTTTTACGTGTAGACGCTCATCAGAGGTCAGTATGTGACGGTGCTTTACGTGCAAACACTCATCAGAGGTAAGTAAGTGACGGTGTTTTACGTGTAGACGCTCATCAGAGGTAAGTATGTGACTGTGCTTTACGTGCAAACACTCATCAGAGGTAAGTATGTGACGGTGCTTTACGTGTAGACGCTCATCAGAGGTCAGTATGTGACGGTGCTTTACGTGCAAACACTCATCAGAGGTAAGTATGTGACTGCGTTACGTGTAAACACTCATCAGGGGTAAGTAAGTGACGGGGCTTTACGTGTAGACGCTCATCAGAGGTCAGTATGTGACTGTGCTTTACGTGCAAACACTCATCAGAGGTAAGTATGTGACGGTGTTTTACGTGTAGACGCTCATCAGAGGTCAGTATGTGACGGTGCTTTACGTGCAAACACTCATCAGAGGTAAGTAAGTGACGGTGTTTTACGTGTAGACGCTCATCAGAGGTAAGTATGTGACGGTGCTTTACGTGTAGACGCTCATCAGAGGTCAGTATGTGACGGGGCTTTACGTGTAGACGCTCATCAGAGGTAAGTAAGTGACGGCGCTTTACGTGCAAACACTCATCAGAGGTCAGTATGTGACGGTGCTTTACGTGCAAACACTCATCAGAGGTAAGTATGTGACGGTGTTTTACGTGTAGACGCTCATCAGAGGTCAGTACGTGACGGTGCTTTACGTGCAAACACTCATCAGAGGTAAGTATGTGACGGTGCTTTACGTGTAGACGCTCATCAGAGGTCAGTATGTGACGGTGCTTTACGTGCAAACACTCATCAGAGGTAAGTATGTGACGGTGTTTTACGTGTAGACGCTCATCAGAGGTCAGTATGTGACGGTGTTTTACGTGTAGACGCTCATCAGAGGTCAGTATGTGACGGTGCTTTACGTGTAGACGCTCATCAGAGGTAAGTATGTGACTGTGCTTTACGTGTAGACGCTCATCAGAGGTCAGTATGTGACGGTGCTTTACGTGCAAACACTCATCAGAGGTCAGTATGTGACTGCTTTACGTGTAAACACTCATCAGAGGTAAGTAAGTGACGGTGTTTTACGTGTAGACGCTCATCAGAGGTAAGTATGTGAGGGTGCTTTACGTGCAAACACTCATCAGAGGTAAGTATGTGACGGTGGTTTACGTGTAGACGCTCATCAGAGGTAAGTAAGTGACGGTGCTTTACGTGCAAACACTCATCAGAGGTCAGTATGTGACGGTGCTTTACGTGTAGACGCTCATCAGAGGTAAGTAAGTGACGGTGCTTTACGTGTAGACGCTCATCAGAGGTAAGTATGTGACGGTGCTTTACGTGCAAACACTCATCAGAGGTCAGTATGTGACGGTGCTTTACGTGTAGACGCTCATCAGAGGTAAGTATGTGACGGTGCTTTACGTGTAGACGCTCATCAGAGGTAAGTAAGTGACGGTGCTTTACGTGCAAACACTCATCAGAGGTCAGTATGTGACGGTGCTTTACGTGTAGACGCTCATCAGAGGTAAGTAAGTGACGGTGCTTTACGTGCAAACACTCATCAGAGGTCAGTATGTGACGGTGCTTTACGTGTAGACGCTCATCAGGGGTAAATAAGTGACGGTGCTTTACGTGCAAACACTCATCAGAGGTCAGTATGTGACGGTGCTTTACGTGTAGACGCTCATCAGAGGTCAGTATGTGACGGTGCTTTGCGTGTAGACGCTCATCAGAGGTCAGTATGTGACGGTGCTTTACGTGTAGACACTCATCAGAGGTCAGTATGTGACGGTGCTTTACGTGTAGACGCTCATCAGAGGTCAGTATGTGACGGTGCTTTACGTGTAGACACTCATCAGAGGTCAGTATGTGACGGTGCTTTACGTGCAAACACTCATCAGCGGTCAGTATGTGACGGTGCTTTACGTGCAAACACTCATCAGCGGTCAGTATGTGACGGTGCTTTACGTGCAAACACTCATCAGAGGTAAGTAAGTGACGGTGTTTTACGTGTAGACGCTCATCAGAGGTCAGTATGTGACGGTGCTTTACGTGTAGACACTCATCAGAGGTCAGTATGTGACGGTGCTTTACGTGTAGACACTCATCAGAGGTCAGTATGTGACGGTGCTTTACGTGTAGACGCTCATCAGAGGTCAGTATGTGACGGTGCTTTACGTGTAGACAGTCATCAGAGGTCAGTATGTGACGGTGCTTTACGTGTAGACACTCATCAGAGGTCAGTATGTGACGGTGCTTTACGTGTAAACACTCATCAGAGGTAAGTATGTGACGGTGCTTTACGTGTAGACACTCATCAGAGGTCAGTATGTGACGGTGCTTTACGTGTAGACACTCATCAGAGGTCAGTATGTGACGGTGCTTTACGTGTAGACACTCATCAGAGGTCAGTATGTGACGGTGCTTTACGTGTAGACGCTCATCAGAGGTCAGTATGTGACGGTGCTTTACGTGTAGACGCTCATCAGAGGTCAGTATGTGACGGTGCTTTACGTGTAGACGCTCATCAGAGGTCAGTATGTGACGGTGCTTTACGTGTAGACGCTCATCAGAGGTAAGTAAGTGACGGTGCTTTACGTGCAAACACTCATCAGAGGTCAGTATGTGACGGTGCTTTACGTGTAGACACTCATCAGCGGTCAGTAAGTGACGGTGCTTTACGTGTAAACACTCATCAGAGGTAAGTATGTGACGGTGCTTTACGTGCAAACACTCATCAGCGGTCAGTATGTGACGGTGCTTTACGTGTAAACACTCATCAGAGGTCAGTATGTGACGGTGCTTTACGTGCAAACACTCATCAGCGGTCAGTATGTGACGGTGCTTTACGTGCAAACACTCATCAGCGGTCAGTATGTGACGGTGCTTTACGTGCAAACACTCATCAGCGGTCAGTATGTGACGGTGCTTTACGTGCAAACACTCATCAGCGGTCAGTATGTGACGGTGCTTTACGTGCAAACACTCATCAGCGGTCAGTATGTGACGGTGCTTTACGTGCAAACACTCATCAGCGGTCAGTATGTGACGGTGCTTTACGTGCAAACACTCATCAGAGGTAAGTAAGTGACGGTGTTTTACGTGTAGACGCTCATCAGAGGTCAGTATGTGACGGTGCTTTACGTGTAGACACTCATCAGAGGTCAGTATGTGACGGTGCTTTACGTGTAGACACTCATCAGAGGTCAGTATGTGACGGTGTTTTACGTGTAGACACTCATCAGAGGTCAGTATGTGACGGTGCTTTACGTGTAGACGCTCATCAGAGGTCAGTATATGACGGTGCTTTACGTGTAGACGCTCATCAGAGGTCAGTATGTGACGGTGCTTTACGTGCAAACACTCATCAGAGGTCAGTATGTGACGGTGCTTTACGTGTAGACAGTCATCAGATGTCAGTATGTGACGGTGCTTTACGTGTAGACACTCATCAGAGGTCAGTATGTGACGGTGCTTTACGTGTAGACACTCATCAGAGGTCAGTATGTGACGGTGTTTTACGTGTAGACGCTCATCAGAGGTCAGTATGTGACGGTGCTTTACGTGTAGACACTCATCAGAGGTCAGTATGTGACGGTGCTTTGCGTGTAGACGCTCATCAGAGGTCAGTATGTGACGGTGCTTTACGTGTAGACACTCATCAGAGGTCAGTATGTGACGGTGCTTTGCGTGTAGACGCTCATCAGAGGTCAGTATGTGACTTTGCTTTACGTGTAGACGCTCATCAGAGGTCAGTATGTGACGGTGCTTTACGTGTAGACAGTCATCAGAGGTCAGTATGTGACGGTGCTTTACGTGTAGACACTCATCAGAGGTCAGTATGTGACGGTGCTTTACGTGTAGACAGTCATCAGAGGTCAGTATGTGACGGTGCTTTACGTGTAGACAGTCATCAGAGGTCAGTATGTGACGGTGCTTTACGTGTAGACGCTCATCAGAGGTAAGTTTGTGACGGTGCTTTACGTGCAAACACTCATCAGAGGTCAGTATGTGACGGTACTTTACGTGTAGACGCTCATCAGAGGTCAGTATGTGACGGTGCTTTACGTGTAGACACTCATCAGAGGTCAGTATGTGACGGTGCTTTACGTGTAGACGCTCATCAGAGGTCAGTATGTGACGGTGCTTTACGTGTAGACACTCATCAGAGGTCAGTATGTGACGGTGCTTTACGTGTAGACGCTCATCAGAGGTCAGTATGTGACGGTGCTTTACGTGTAGACACTCATCAGAGGTCAGTATGTGACGGGGCTTTACGTGTAAACGCTCATCAGAGGTCAGTATGTGACGGTGCTTTACGTGTAAACACTCATCAGAGGTAAGTATGTGACGGTGCTTTACGTGCAAACACTCATCAGAGGTCAGTATGTGACGGTGTTTTACGTGTAGACGCTTATCAGAGGTCAGTATGTGACGGTGCTTTACGTGCAAACACTCATCAGAGGTAAGTATGTGACGGTGCTTTACGTGTAAACACTCATCAGAGGTAAGTATGTGACGGTGCTTTACGTGCAAACACTCATCAGAGGTCAGTATGTGACGGTGTTTTACGTGTAGACGCTCATCAGAGGTCAGTATGTCACGGTGCTTTACGTGCAAACACTCATCAGAGGTAAGTATGTGACGGTGCTTTACGTGTAAACACTCATCAGAGGTAAGTATGTGACGGTGCTTTACGTGCAAACACTCATCAGAGGTCAGTATGTGACGGTGTTTTACGTGTAGACGCTCATCAGAGGTCAGTATGTGACGGTGCTTTACGTGCAAACACTCATCAGCGGTCAGTATGTGACGGTGCTTTACGTGCAAACACTCATCAGAGGTAAGTAAGTGACGGTGTTTTACGTGTAGACGCTCATCAGAGGTCAGTATGTGACGGTGCTTTACGTGTAGACACTCATCAGAGGTCAGTATGTGACGGTGGTTTACGTGTAGACGCTCATCAGAGGTCAGTATGTGACGGTGCTTTACGTGTAGACACTCATCAGAGGTCAGTATGTGACGGTGCTTTACGTGTAGACACTCATCAGAGGTCAGTATGTGACGGTGTTTTACGTGTAGACGCTCATCAGAGGTCAGTATGTGACGGTGCTTTACGTGTAGACACTCATCAGAGGTCAGTATGTGACGGTGCTTTGCGTGTAGACGCTCATCAGAGGTCAGTATGTGACGGTGCTTTACGTGTAAACACTCATCAGAGGTAAGTATGTGACTGTGCTTTACGTGTAGACGCTCATCAGAGGTCAGTATGTGACGGTGCTTTACGTGTAGACAGTCATCAGAGGTCAGTATGTGACGGTGCTTTACGTGTAGACACTCATCAGAGGTCAGTATGTGACGGTGCTTTACGTGTAGACACTCATCAGAGGTCAGTATGTGACGGTGCTTTATGTGTAGACAGTCATCAGAGGTCAGTATGTGACGGTGCTTTACGTGTAGACACTCATCAGAGGTCAGTATGTGACGGTGCTTTACGTGTAGACACTCATCAGAGGTCAGTATGTGACGGTGCTTTACGTGTAGACAGTCATCAGAGGTCAGTATGTGACGGTGCTTTACGTGTAAACACTCATCAGAGGTCAGTATGTGACGGTGCTTTACGTGTAGACACTCATCAGAGGTCAGTATGTGACGGTGCTTTACGTGTAGACGCTCATCAGAGGTCAGTATGTGACGGTGCTTTACGTGTAGACAGTCATCAGAGGTCAGTATGTGACGGTGCTTTACGTGTAAACACTCATCAGAGGTCAGTATGTGACGGTGTTTTACGTGTAGACGCTCATCAGAGGTCAGTATGTGACGGTGCTTTACGTGTAGACGCTCATCAGAGGTCAGTATGTGACGGTGCTTTACGTGTAGACACTCATCAGAGGTCAGTATGTGACGGTGCTTTACGTGTAAACACTCATCAGAGGTAAGTATGTGACGGTGCTTTACGTGCAAACACTCATCAGAGGTCAGTATGTGACGGTGTTTTACGTGTAGACGCTCATCAGAGGTCAGTATGTCACGGTGCTTTACGTGCAAACACTCATCAGAGGTCAGTATGTGACGGTGTTTTACGTGTAGACGCTCATCAGGGGTAAGTATGTGACGGTGCTTTACGTGCAAACACTCATCAGAGGTCAGTATGTGACGGTGCTTTACGTGTAAACACTCATCAGAGGTAAGTATGTGACTGCTTTACGTGTAAACACTCATCAGAGGTCAGTATGTGACGGGGCTTTACCTGTGAACGCTCATCAGTGGTAAGTATGTGACGGTGCTTTACGTGCACACACTCATCAGAGGTAAGTATGTGACGGTGCTTTACGTTCAAACACTCATCAGGGGTAAGTATGTGACGGTAGGTTGCAGTTTGTTGATAGCCGGTTTCTGCAAGACGTCTCAGAACCGTCTCCGGGGGCCGCCTCGATAGCTCAGTGGGTTAGAGCGTTTGCCTTGAGTGCTCTGACCACCCGAGAGCTTGCAAATGGTTTGCAAATGGTTTGATTTCTAAAGATTTCGACGTGATTTCGCCAAACACCTTGACACTGTAACTGATATATAAATACGACAACGATATTTGATTTTTAATAATAATGTTTATATGTAAAGACGGTTTGATGCTCCATACATTATATTACACATAATGATTTATTATTATTATTTCAGAAAATGATGCTGCACAAGCGCGTGGAGCAGCTAGAGGGAGACCTAGCGGAGAAGAAGGGACAGGTGCGAGGTCTGGAAAAGAGAGTGGCGACGCTGAGGGCTGAACTCGTTACTGTGGAGATCACAGTCAGCGCAGACCAGAAAAAGGTGGCGTAATTAGTTATACAGATACTGAACTGTGAAATTAATTAGTCCGATATAAGAACTGAGTGGAAATAACCGGGCCAATAACAAGCCCATGGTGACCCACGATGCAATAAATGCAACCAACGTCGGTTTCAGGAAGAAGTCACGAAGTAAACCAATCGAAAATGTTTGCTACCAGCTTGTGATTTACAAGATCGTTAATTGACCATTTGATATAAGGACAGAGATATGTATTTCTCATAAAATCATATTTATCATAAAAAAGCAGACTCCTTATGTGTACATCATACATACATGTGCGATATTTAATTAAGAATATAAAGCAAGCTACTCCTGACCAGTCTATGAAACACATATTACACGACCCCCCTCCCCCCTCTCCCCCAAAAGGGAAGAAAATAATGCCAAAAAGGCAGATAAAAACCCAGTTGCGACCATGATATTGGTGACGTCACATTGGCGCAATGGCAATTTCCGTTTCTGCAAATAAATAGTAAGATAATTTCTTCAGAATTCGACTGTTGGGTGATATGGCAATGGACGATAGACGGCAATGGGAGAGACACTGCATTAATGATCTTGGAATGAACGCGTGAATAAAGTACTGCATCAGAAATTCGCGTAAATGAAATCGATATAAAGCCATTATCCGTAAACATAGATATCGCTCTGTCTCAAGACCAATCGGTTTATAGATGTTTGGCTGTATTTATAAGGTGTTATGCTTACAATGGTTCTGGAAGAGTAAATCAGCCATGTTTAGCTGTAAACCTTGGCACTGAAACTTCGGAACATGATGGAAACGAAAATTGACTTGAGGTTAGCATTTTAATGTGTACTCGCTGTTGCGAACCTCTTTAAATAAATATAGCTATTTTAAATTTGACCGTTTACTCCAAGCAAGCCCCCCCCCCCCCCCAACACACACACACACACGCGCGTATAGCTCAGTGGGTTAGAGCGCTCGCGCTGAGTGCTCTGGTCACCTGAGAACCGCTGTGGCCATGTCTGCGTGGTCGCAGGATTAAGATCCCATGTCCCTCTTCGCAAAGAGTAGGGGCTTACCCCCGGCGACATGGCTCCACTCTCTATTTCTTCTCTGATTGACGCGATATGACCAAAAGTGGTTGAAACGTCCTGAATATACAACCCACTAACCCGTACGTCCATCATTCGTATATTGATTTTTTTCGAACATATACGGGGCGGCCAATGATTAATATTTTACCGCAGGGACAATCCATCCAGAGGTTGATACGCAGGCTGAAGACGGGGAGCGACGCGGAGATCACCAGACTACAAACTTACTTGGAAAAGGAAAGAAAAAGGTCATACAACTTAGATAAATTTATGTACCACGAACCTAGGTGTTTTAGAGACTGCTTTACAGTGGCGGATCCGGGGGGTGGTCGCCCCCCCCCCCTTTCGCTGGAAAATAGGCGAAAAAAAGGCCCCCCTCCCCATTTTTTTCCGGAAGAAGGGGGCACAGGCGGCACAGGGGCGCAGTCACTCTTTTTTCTGCATACCCCCCCCCCGCCTTTGGTTGCAAGTTGCTCGTTGGATCCGCACCTGGATAGTACTTAAATAAATGGTGCGCCCGCTTCTTCGTTAATTCCTGGATCCGACACTGGTATATATATAGGACATCAAATTGTTAGTTCTGAAATGAGGATCGTGCCCTCCGTGCAACAAATCATGCATCCGCTGGTGATAATAACTAGGCTTACATTTCATACATATTTTTCTTATTTGTGCTTGTTAAACTGCTGTGTTTTTCAGATATAAAGCTACACTGAGACGCATGGAACGGACCCACAATGACCAACTGCAGGCAACTCACAAGCAATGTCTCCATTTACTGCGGGCCATTAACAGGTATAACCGGTGACTGGAGTCAATGTGAATATGTACGATTATACAATTTGACAAAAAAATATTTTATACAGTGTTTTATTAAAAATATTTTATATAGTGTTTTATACAAAAACATATTTGATACAGTGTTTTATACAAAAAACATTTTATACAGTGTTTTATACAAGAAATATTTTATACAGTGTTTAATACAAAAAATATTGTATACAGTGTTTTATACAAAAAATATTTTATACAGTGTTTTATCCAAAAAATGTTTGATGCAAAAATTGTTTTACAGAAAAAACCTAACCTTATCTAGTCATGCAATAATCTATTACCATTACATCTTATATTGTCAATACATTTTGTATTGTCATTTGACGTCAGCACAAACTTGTACAGTGACGTCAGCACACACTTGTGTAGTGACGTCAGCACACACTTGTGTAGTGACGTCAGCACACACTTGTGTAGTGACGTCAGCACACACTTTTGTAGTGACGCCAGCACACACTTGTATAGTGACGTCAGCGCACGCTTGTATAGTGACGTCAGCACACACTTGTGTAGTGACGTCAGCACACACTTGTGTAGTGACGTCAGCACACACTTGTGTAGTGACGTCAGCACACTGACGCAACCCGCGTGAATAAAATCCTCCGACAGAACTCCTCACTGGCTGTATATATTCATCGAATGTAAAACCTCCTTACGGGAAAGGAGTATATAGTGTTAACGGCTGTTCCAACAGCGAAGGCGCCTCCCTCCGACCTGGCGGTCCGCCCCCCGCCCCCACCTTGCTCCTCCCCCGCACCCCCGACAAATTTGTTGAAATAGCAACTTAATAAGGAATGGATTCCCCAACTCAGATTCAAAGAGGCTGTGGCCGAGATACTGGAGAGAGACACTCTCTCAGTGGCAGCCAAAGGCGTGCGTCGCATAGAAAACATCCCGACTGATAAGGTATGTATTCACATTAACGTGGCGCCACCTAGCGAATATAATTGATATGTGACCGTTTGTTCAACTTGCAAGCATTTTTTCTTTTCGATATTTGAATATTAATCCAATGTACAATGTAATCCAACAGAAAAGAATAGAAAATAAAAATATTAGGACGTAACTGACAATGGGGGTTCGGGTGGGACGGTTCAAGGTCACAATGCAAAAAAACTAGTCTGAAAACCTATCAAGAGTATTGTATTATTCTTGTAAGTATATAACAAAGTACTCCTTGCGCAAGAATCAGGATGTTTTACTGTCTTGTTTTATTATAGTCAAAAATAGGTGAAAAATACCTGACGGGATAACGTAGGCCGCCATGTTAAAGGCTAATAGGGGGGGGGGGTGAGGGCTGCCACCTCACTTTTTGGACAAAGTAGCATGAAAACTATTTTTTTATTATTATTGCGTTGCAATAAACATATAAAAAGATGTATCTGGTGACAATTTTACAATTTTTGACCGTCAGTTTTGAAAAGTAGCATACTACCTCAATGGCTAAGCTCCCCACACGGTTGCACTGCGCAAGCTCCGCCGAAACGTACCCTGCCCTCTGGCGGAGCGTGACGAAACCAGAGAGCGATACTTTGCTAGAAGCTCGCTGCGAACCAGCGGGTCAAGCAAGTTGCGACAGCACTAGGCCGGTTTTCAGCCGGTGCTGGAGGCTTCTGTAGTAATGCTTATCTTATGGGCATTTTATATCAGTTCAAAACAACATTCACTACAAATGAGTGTGCTGGTACATTTACAAAATTTCTTTGCAAAATTTTATTGCATTTCACGTACAAGCAGCTATACTCCGTTCAGAAGAATGATGAGAGCATAACATTGAATAAATTGTTCTCGCGAAAAAGACGAAATAGTCATGTGGAAAAACACGCTTCTGATGTCATGATAATAGAGAAAAATAATGTTTCTGCCTACTACTCCCCTCTCACGCTCGATATAAATTAGTCTCGAATAGCGTCAGTCTATTATACAAAAATCACTAGAAAGACATTTCCCTATGGTTTTGAAACTACAGTACCTAGCCAACTTTGACGTCGCATTTACTGCTATTATCACGTGTAGTTTCCTATGGTTTTGAAACTACAGTACCTAGCCAACTTTGACGTCGCATTTACTGCTATTATCACGTGTAGTTTCCTATGGTTTTGAAACTACAGTACCTAGCCAACTTTGACGTCGCATTTACTGCTATTATCACGTGTAGTTTCCTATGGTTTTGAAACTACAGTACCTAGCCAACTTTGACGTCGCATTTACTGCTATTATCACGTGTAGTTTCCTATGGTTTTGAAACTACAGTACCTAGCCAACTTTGACGTCGCATTTACTGCTATTATCACGTGTAGTTTCCTATGGTTTTGAAACTACAGTACCTAGCCAACTTTGACGTCGCATTTACTGCTATTATCACGTGTAGTTTCCTATGGTTTTGAAACTACAGTACCTAGCCAACTTTGACGTCGCATTTACTGCTATTATCACGTGTAGTTTCCTATGGTTTTGAAACTACAGTACCTAGCCAACTTTGACGTCGCATTTACTGCTATTATCACGTGTAGTTTCCTATGGTTTTGAAACTACAGTACCTAGCCAACTTTGACGTCGCATTTACTGCTATTATCACGTGTAGTTTCCTATGGTTTTGAAACTACAGTACCTAGCCAACTTTGACGTCGCATTTACTGCTATTATCACGTGTAGTTTCCTATGGTTTTGAAACTACAATAACTAGCCAACTTTGACGTCGCATTTACTGCTATTATCACGTGTAGTTTCCTATGGTTTTGAAACTACAGTACCTAGCCAACTTTGACGTCGCATTTACTGCTATTATCACGTGTAGTTTCCTATGGTTTTGAAACTACAGTACCTAGCCAACTTTGACGTCGCATTTACTGCTATTATCACGTGTAGTTTCCTATGGTTTTGAAACTACAGTACCTAGCCAACTTTGACGTCGCATTTACTGCTATTATCACGTGTAGTTTCCTATGGTTTTGAAACTACAATAACTAGCCAACTTTGACGTCGCATTTACTGCTATTATCACGTGTAGTTTCCTATGGTTTTGAAACTACAGTACCTAGCCAACTTTGACGTCGCATTTACTGCTATTATCACGTGTAGTTTCCTATGGTTTTGAAACTACAGTACCTAGCCAACTTTGACGTCGCATTTACTGCTATTATCACGTGTAGTTTCCTATGGTTTTGAAACTACAGTACCTAGCCAACTTTGACGTCGCATTTACTGCTATTATCACGTGTAGTTTCCTATGGTTTTGAAACTACAGTACCTAGCCAACTTTGACGTCGCATTTACTGCTATTATCACGTGTAGTTTCCTATGGTTTTGAAACTACAGTACCTAGCCAACTTTGACGTCGCATGTACTGCTATTATCACGTGTAGTTTCCTATGGTTTTGAAACTACAGTACCTAGCCAACTTTGACGTCGCATGTACTGCCATATTACGGCGTGTATTTCCTGGAATGGCTGTATGAGCAAGTGTAACGTTGTGTCAGATTCCCGGCCAGGCGAGAGCCCTGTTGGCGCACATGGGCGGCAGCGCGGTGGAACGTAAGTACAGTAGACGATCGGAACCAGGGGGTCGTTTCACTAAGATTTCATAACTTTGGCTCGTAATTTGTTTTTAATTGTAATTTGTAATGCCGAATCGAAGAGGAACAAAAAATGGCAAAAAAACTACAAACATTAATTTATTTCCGTTGCTCGCAAACATAGGATTAGTCGTTGAATCAGCACTAAAAGATAGGGTTACGAGCTCGCAACTCTTATTGAAACGAGCCCCAGGGTTTTAATAAAAAGAGGCGGCTGTGTCGGGGGAGGGGGGGGGGGTTACATCAGGTGGTCCAGGAGCTAATGGGCTAACTAATTCGAAAAACGGACGACCGAGGGTTTCCAAAACCACGCCTGAGTTTCCACTAAAAACAGGCCTCCACGCTAAAAAAATGGGGAGGGGGGTCCCTTGATCATATAATTTACTTGGTGAAACATACTTGCTCCACATTAGGATAACAGGTTAAACCTATGCATTATTTCTTCATGATAACGGTCCCCCTCCTCGTTTAACACTCTATATAACTGTCATAAAACGAGGAGCGAGATTGCACGACCAGGACATGGATTATACCAACCATATCTTGATTGCCAGCCTCATTATTTTACAGTGCTGGTCACCCTGGAATTCAAGTTGTCCCAGGCACTGAAAAACAAACGGCTGGAGGTCAAGGACAACGTGAACTCGAGGAAGTCAGTGGTTAAGGAACTGGAGGTGCGTGGGCCGTCTCTCAACTGCTGACTTGTGGTCTGTCGCCATTTCATTGTAATCATGGGCGTGTCCAGGGGTGGGGGGGGGGGGCACAGGGGGCACGCTCCCCGCCCTTTCAGACCCTAAATATATCTGTGCCCCCCACCCTTTTTAAATGCTGTGCCGCCCCCCCCCCCCCCGGTCGTCAACAAAATAATGGACCCCTTGGTCTCAAGATTACAGTATGCCTCCACCCCCCACCCTCCCCCCCCCGTTGTCAATTTAATTTATTGTGCCCCCTCCCTTTCAAGGATTCCTGCACACGCACTGGGTAATGGTCCCCTTCTCCTCATCATCATACTTCGATACCAACCCTTGTTAGTAGCCATTTGCCCGCCCCCCCCCATTCACCCCTTCCTCTCTTTATCAAGACAAACAAATCATGACTTGTCTGATTTTTTTGCCACCTGTTCTGTTGAGATGTCGCTCTGATAAGGACTTTGATACCAACCCTTGTTAGCAATAACAACCATTGGTTTCACATTTGCCCCCATCCATTCCCTCCCCGTTCAAAACGGAAAGAAGCCAAATCTCGAAAACAAAACTGTTGCTTTATTTCCATCTCTTTGCAGCTAAATACCAAACAAGAACCAAGATCACCAGATTCGAAAAAAAAATATAATCTTAAACCTATTTCATTAAATTACAATTATTTGTTTGTTTGTGGTAGAATATTTTGTTCAAGACGCATTGACCAGGATCAATTCATATGTATATATGAATCTTTTAAAAATACAGGTCTCCCTAACGCTTGCATAGTCAAGTTCCCATAGGTTAAGTGATAATGGAAATCGGCGAGACAAAGTGCTTACAAAGGTGTAACATCGCCCCAAATTGCCAAATTATCAATTTTTATACGGGCTCGCTGGTCAGATATATATATAGATCTGGCTATTAATAATAACCACTCTTAAGTATTGCAATGTTAGCTAGTTATAAATAGTAATTGCTCGCCATTGCGGATATTCGTAATTCAAGCATGAATGTCTTTCAGATACAACTTGATGCGACGGCGAAAGCCAAACAAATCGCTGAGATGCTAATTGAAAAGTTGAGGGAAAGCCACGGCAAATTAATGTACCTGGAAAACACCGTGAAACAGATGAAGGCTTTTGAGGTACTTGCAACACCGTACACCAGCTCCGTCAACGCTCAGGGACCTTTTTTTTAATACTTGATATCATCCTTGTATGAAGGATGTACTCTCTAAACTTGTTGCAGACACGATTGGCTAATTTCATTCAGCTTGTCCAACGCTTTAACGGCGATACCAGTTGGAAATTGGGTGGGGAAGATTTGATCCTAGGTCCGATTTGTCCGAAGTGCCGATTTTGTGTGGAAATCATCTGATCTCACATTTGGGATCTTCGATAGTAAACATGGGGCCAGGTGTGAACCATCCCTTAGGTATGCATTTCTCATCATAATATTCTCCCGCGTATAGTCAGAGTTTTTTTTGGGTTTTTTGCAATTATCTCTTAGGCATAATATACCTCTATCGTGTATATACAGCTTTCCTGGCTACGCCACATGCCTCAGATATATCTTACACGGGGTTTAGCATATCTCTTATGCCTAGGAACTCGCCCTCTCGTACTAGCGACTATAGGACATTAATCAGGGTATTTGTTTCTGTTACGCAGACCAACAAATTCAAAGGTATTACTGAACGCTATCAGAAGCTGATGCATCGAAATACCGCTTTGCAGAAGGAGATTAAAAATCTGTAAGTGCACAACGAATGTTATTCCCACGGATGAGTCAGGGAATCGTTTCACTAACAGTTGTGAGTGTCGAACACGTTAATTTATCGACTAGTTGTAAGAGTACGAGCAACGGAAATAAGCAATACAGTGATTATACAGCATTTGTTTTATTCTGCAGCCATCTTGGTGTACCCTCTTTTTCAGGCGATAGTATTGGAATAAAAAGGTTGCGCTATATTTATGATAACTTTAACAGTTGTTGTACCTAATTTGGCTTATGTTTTGTTTCATTTATTGGCTCAAATGATATACACAACAGATAGAACATCAGGCAGGGCTTGGCGTGGTTCAAGAGTTACACCATTGTATATGACATAACATCGTACAATGGCTGCAGTAATAAGTTTAGGTTTTGTTTAGTTGTCTACGTATTTACATGAGGTCAGTCAATACATGGTGCTGTATTGCAATACAGTAATGGACTTGTGTTAGTTAGTGGCCCCGTTATATCAGCTTAGTTCTTAAATCTGGCTAATGTCCGTATTTTTACATTGAAATTTACCTGTTTTTTTCGGTATTTAGTGAGGACGAGCACAAAACTCGTCTGCGCCAACAGGCGGAGACGATCAAGGTCATGGCCGCGCGCAAGGACAGCATGACCCTTGTCGTCCAGAAGCAGCAGATGATGCTGTCTCAGATACAACATGAGCTGAAACAGGTGGGAGAGTCCCTGTGTAGGTAAGGAGTAGTTCCTTTAGACAAAGTTTATGTGCACCGAACGCTTAGCTGTATATCCCATTGGTCGCCTTGCGCGTGCTAATGGGGCGATCCCATTGGTCAGCTTGGGGGTCCTAATGGGGCGATCCCATTGGTCGGTTTGCTCGTCCGAAAGGGGCGATCCCATTGGTTGGCTTGCTCGTCCAAAAGGGGCGATCCCATTGGTTGGCTTTCGCGTCCGAGAGGGGCGATCCTATTGGTTGGGTTGCGGGTCCCAAGGGGGGAGCCTATTGGTCAGCTTGCTCGTCCTAATGGCGCGATCCTACTGGTCGGCTTGCTCGTCCTAATGGCGCGATCCCATTGGTTGACTTGCGCGCCCTAATAGGGCGATCCTATTGGTAGGTTTGCGCGTTCTTCCACAAGCCTCTAATTTGGCGTAATGCACCGAAGTTTGGCCTGTGCGAACACCCCTTCCCCCCCCCACAAAAATAGTAAAATAATATAATCATTTGATTGATAGAAACGTGAAGAACACCACCACGAGTTGAAACTGAGCATCGAAGACCAGATCCACAACCTAGAGACAACAGAACAAGCTCTGAAGAATGATACTATTTCACGCGACACATACGCGGTAAGTTGCCATAATCACTAATGAATAAAACTGACGTAAAATACACGATTATAACTTTAAATCGGTCTGATTAACTGCAGTATAAAAGGGACCCCCCCCCCCTTATAACACACTCACAATGCAGTTAATTAACACTATTGTCACCAATTTAACAACATTTGTATCACCTAACCTGATTTATCATTGAATTGAGAACCGGTCTCTGATTGTTAGTTATTGTGAGGTATATTGGTCTGACGGGCCAAAGAATCCTTTAATTGGCTATGTATTTGTATGTATTCTTGTATTGCATGGTACGTATTTCTGCTTGCGACATCGTCGTAAAAGAAGGTCCGTCGATCTTGCTTACGAATAGTTTATATCTTCTCCCAGCTGTGGGCATATATTGAACATTGTCTTATACTAGTTGACCGCCCAGCTGATTAAGAAAACGATGGAGTTGCCCAAACTGCGACTACAGCATTTGTTTCGGCGATATATTGCGTACCGGAAGTTTCTTGACGTCAGAGGTACCCGTACAAAGTACTACTCATGAAAACCGGAGCAATACACTTATCTAGTAATCATTGCCAGTGATTGTGCAAGTATCGGTGATTGCGCACAGAACAAAAACTGGCAAATTAATATAGAGCTATAGATTGCTTAGAATCTCACAAAATAAACATCAAGGTAACTAAAGGTGTGAACCCAAATGCATATGAATTCAATAAGGAGAGTGCAATTCTGCAAGTACGCAATCACTGGCACCATCGCTGGTTGTACGGCCATTATGGAAATAATATCGTTTCTATGTTTAAATTCCTTTAAGAAAAAGATATATTAATAATAATGAAGCAAGGAATAGTAGTAGATGGCACAGGCAGTTGACGGTACTATATATGATTTACGATACACTGTTTTGCGCACATTTGATGTGAAATAACCTTGTTAATATTGAAGATAATCTCAAGCGACAGCTGGAAGATAAGTTGCTGCAGAGCCGTAGATCGGATCTGGAGGCAGTGCTGGAAAGGGTGGACAAACAGCTTGCCCAAGTTAGTATAAAATATGGCTGTCGAGATTAGTACCTGTTTTAAGGATACCATAGGTCGTCTACTTCCGAACTGGGTTTGCCAAGGCTTATCCTAATCTGTATCTTAATGACGTGTCGGCTTTCTCAATATCTATTTTATTGCTGACCCATTATAATATTTCACTTCTGGACTAGGGATATAAATATTTTATTAAAATTGTTAAATGTCCTGTTCGTGTGTCAAAGTACTGAATGTCTCGTGTGATTGAGGTTAGTATCAGTCGCTACGTCGAATAAAAAGTAATTCTTCAGGTGACATGAAAATGTGTTGCAAGTTATAATAGAACTTTACAACAGCGATTTTTCTATAACTATTACGTGTAACTTTGTCACTAGTTGACAGCTAACTGGCAGGGTATCAAGGAACATGTCGACACCCATAGACGACAGCTCTTTGAGAAGAGGGAGTCACTGTAAGTAGTCGTGGTCTTTCACTATGGAGAATCCAAACGGAGCGTTGTAGTGGTGGGTGACTTAAACGCAACCATGGAAACATTTAAATGCGACTTTTAGCCAGTCTGTGACATTCTATATCTTCATACAGAGGTATTAACTTAAGGTCATGCAATCGAGAATGCTACAATTTGAAGATTTTGGATTTCTATAATTGTGATTGGTCAATATGCCGCTGATATGGACTAGATATGGAGTGGTGGCGGAAGACTTCAACGTGACTACGGAAACACGAATAAGACACTTTGTGGCCATTGCGTTGCGTTATTATCTACGTACAGTGGCAGTGAAAAACTAAAGACAATGACATGAGTTGGCTATGTAGACGACAATGGGAAGGGTCAACGTTAGGAGGGGCTATGTGTCCTGGTTGTAATCCCCCCAACCACCAATCTTCTTTCGACATGGATCTTCATGCATCCTGCTTGGGGTCTATAAATACGCTTAAAGACGATGACAGACAAATAACTAGATTGAAATTTCTCTGGTTGCCGTTAAAGTTTTTAAGAGAACTCTCCCCTTAAAACGTCATCTATTTATAGGACCGATAAAGAGCTAGATTGTTTTTCCATTGCCGCCCTAGCTTTGAGGATGTCGTCATGGAGACTAGTATCCTGCCCATCCAGCCCGGCCGTATCACGCGGCGTGACGGGAGCTTCACTTCGGACTCGGTGTCCGAGTCTGAGAGTCGCCTTCGGGATCCGGCCACCAGCGGTTACTGCACCTCATTCATGGCCAGTCGGCCCCTTGCGGGCGGTGGCTGGGCGACCACGGGCCGGGGGCAGAGGGGCTACAGGGTCTACCCGGGCGGGCCGTGCCTGGCGTACCCCCGCCGCGGTGGGGAGGCTGACATGCCCCCGGGGCTGGTCGGCACGGCGCTGCCCACCCAGGGCGGCGCCCCCCTCGAGGAGGAGATGTGGAAGCTGCCGGACATTCTCCCGAAAGGGGGCGGTACTGCAGTTGCGGAGACGCCATCGGATGACGTCTTCGCCGGATACACGGGAGTGATGCCCCGGATCATGGATATGCATCTGAATCAGCGCATGCGCGTGGCGGAGCGGACGTTGCGGCGGGCGCGTCGCCGCGTGCGGTGCCCGGTGTCCCAAGCCGGGGTGTTTGACTACAGCGGACACACCGTCACACCGATAGGCGGCGCCGCGGTCGCCCGCAGCAGCAGCAGGGACAGCGGGGTGGGCCACGAGACCGAGAACGGCCATTAGGCAGAGGGAGGGGTCGCGACATCTGGAACAGCCGCCAGTAAGATTAGATGGCGGTCAACTACATCGCGAACTGCCATTATAATACATAAAGAGAGGTGCGCAGCGACATCGAGAACAGCAAACAGAGGGATGGGCAATGACTTTAAAAACAGCCATCAGACAGAGGGATGGGCAACAACATTAAGAACAGCCATCAGACAGAGGGATGGGCAACAACGTTAAAAACAGCCATCAGACAGAGGGATAGGCAACAACGTTAAAAACAGCCATCAGACAGAGGGATGGGCAACAACGTTAAAAACAGCCATCAGACGGAGGGATGGGCAACAACGTTAAGAACAGCCATCAGACGGAGGGATGGGCAACAACGTTAAAAACAGCCATCAGACGGAGGGATGGGCAACAACGTTAAGAACAGCCATCAGACAGAGGGATGGGTAACAACGTTAAGAACAGCCATCAGACGGAGGGATGGGCAACAACGTTAAAAACAGCCATCAGACGGAGGGATGGGCAACAACGTTAAGAACAGCCCGTATGTGCGCTTCAAGCGGCGGTTATCACTGCACTTTTATCACGGCAAGTTATGGCAAGAAGTATATATATATATTATTTATTTATTATATGTATTACATTATTATATGGTTTATTAACCTGCTGACTAGCGACCGTTTATATGTGTACCAACCTAGTTTCACGACACCAAACAAGTATTCCATCTTGTCACCAGATGGCATGCCGTCTTTTGCTTACTAAACTAGTGTAGTTTCCCTCACTGCCGCCTGAAGGCGCTCCGGATAGAGAAAATATGTCACAAGATGGCGTTACCAGTACAACTTCAAATAACTGTATGTCCTCCTCTCCCACGAACCACGGCGAAATGTCGTTGTGGCATGGTATGCATGGTATTTTAATACACGGGTACGGGCTCGACAGTGTATAATTTGTTAAACAACCGCATTGACCAAATAAACTGCCGATTTGCAACCGGAATTGTATTGTATTGAATAAGAATTTATATATCTGCACGCGTGTTTAGTAGTTGATGTCGTCATAATGCCCCCAAATCCCCCATGTGCGCTGCGAAAACAGATACAATACCCCACCTTCACCCATCAGGAATCGGTGCAGTTCGCAAAATCGAGTGAAAATAGGCATTTGTCCTGATGACGTATCGTAAAATAGCGATTGCAGGAATAAAAGTTACCCGCGGAGCATCAAATACCAACAGAAGTTTCATGGTAGCCACTTCTTTATTTATATCACAGACTCGTTGTCTTCCAAACAGGGAGCGCTGGTTTTGGTTTAATCAGGAATCGGATTCTAGACACAAAAGGAATCGGGAATGGCACTCTGGGCACAAGGGGAATCGGGAATGGCACTCTGGGCACAAGGGGAATCGGGAATGGCACTCTGAGCACAAGGGGAATCGGAAATGGCACTCTGGGCACAAGGGGAATCGGGAATGGCTCTCTGGGCACAAGGGGAATCGGGAATGGCACTCTAGGCACAAGGGGAAGCGGGAATGGCACATAGGGAATCGGGAATGGCACTCTGGGCACAAGGGGAATCGGGAATGACACTCTGGGCACAAGGGGAATCGGGAATGGCACTCTGGGCACAAGGGGAATCGGGAATGACACTCTGGGCACAAGGGGAATCGGGAATGGCACTCTGGGCACAAGGGGAATCGGGAATGACACTCTGGGCACAAGGGGATTCGGGAATGACACTCTGGGCACAAGGGGAATCGGGAATGGCACTCTAGGCACAAGGGGATTCGGGAATGACACTCTGGGCACAAGGGGAATCGGGAATGGCACTCTAGGCACAAGGAGAATCGGGAATGGCACTCTAGGCACAAGGGGAATCGGGAATGGCACTCTAGGCACAAGGGGAATCGGGAATGGCACTCTGGGCACAAGGAGAATCGGGAATGACACTCTATGCACAAGGGAAATCGGGAATGGCACTCTGGGCACAAGGGAAATCGGGAATGGCACTCTGGGCACAAGGAGTATCGGGAATGGCACTCTAGGCACAAGGGGAATCGGGAATGGCACTCTGGGCACAAGGGGAATCGGGAATGGCTCTCTGGGCACAAGGGGAATCGGGAATGGCACTCTGGGCACAAGGGGAATGGGGAATGGCACTCTGGGCACAAGGGGAATCGGGCATGGCACTCTGGGCACAAGGGGAATCGGGAATGGCACTCTGGGCACAAGGGGAATCGGGAATGGCACTCTGGGCACAAGGAGAATCGGGAATGGCACTCTGGAGACAAGGGAAATCGGGAATGGCACTCTGGGCACAAGGGGAATCGGGAATGGCACTCTGGAGACAAGGGAAATCGGGAATGGCACCCTGGGCACAAAGGAAATCGGGAATGGCACTCTGGGCACAAGGGGAATCGGGAATGGCACTCTGGGCACAAGGGGAATCGGGAATGGCACTCTGGGCAGAAGGAAAATCGAGAATGGCACTCTGGGCACAAGAGGACTCGGGAATGGCACTCTGGGCACAAGGGGAATCGGGAATGGCACTCTGGGGACAAGGGGAATCGGGAATGGCACTCTGGGCACAAGGGGAATCGGGAATGGCACTCTGGAGACAAGGGGAATCGGGAATGGCACTCTGGACGCAAGGGGAATCGGGAATGGCACTCTGGGCACAAGGGGAATCGAGAATGGCACTCTGGGCACAAGAGTAATCGGGAATCGGACTCTGGGCACAAGGGGAATCGGGAATGGCACTCTGGGCACAAGGGGAATCGGGAATGGCACTCTGGAGACAAGGGGAATCGGGAATGGCACTCTGGGCACAAGGGGAATCGGGAATGGCACTCTGAGCACAAGGGGAATCGGAAATGGCACTCTGGGCACAAGGGGAATCGGGAATGGCTCTCTGGGCACAAGGGGAATCGGGAATGGCACTCTAGGCACAAGGGGAAGCGGGAATGGCACATAGGGAATCGGGAATGGCACTCTGGGCACAAGGGGAATCGGGAATGACACTCTGGGCACAAGGGGAATCGGGAATGGCACTCTGGGCACAAGGGGAATCGGGAATGACACTCTGGGCACAAGGGGAATCGGGAATGGCACTCTGGGCACAAGGGGAATCGGGAATGACACTCTGGGCACAAGGGGATTCGGGAATGACACTCTGGGCACAAGGGGAATCGGGAATGGCACTCTAGGCACAAGGGGATTCGGGAATGACACTCTGGGCACAAGGGGAATCGGGAATGGCACTCTAGGCACAAGGAGAATCGGGAATGGCACTCTAGGCACAAGGGGAATCGGGAATGGCACTCTAGGCACAAGGGGAATCGGGAATGGCACTCTGGGCACACGGAGAATCGGGAATGACACTCTATGCACAAGGGAAATCGGGAATGGCACTCTGGGCACAAGGGAAATCGGGAATGGCACTCTGGGCACAAGGAGTATCGGGAATGGCACTCTAGGCACAAGGGGAATCGGGAATGGCACTCTGGGCACAAGGGGAATCGGGAATGGCTCTCTGGGCACAAGGGGAATCGGGAATGGCACTCTGGGCACAAGGGGAATGGGGAATGGCACTCTGGGCACAAGGGGAATCGGGCATGGCACTCTGGGCACAAGGGGAATCGGGAATGGCACTCTGGGCACAAGGGGAATCGGGAATGGCACTCTGGGCACAAGGAGAATCGGGAATGGCACTCTGGAGACAAGGGAAATCGGGAATGGCACTCTGGGCACAAGGGGAATCGGGAATGGCACTCTGGAGACAAGGGAAATCGGGAATGGCACCCTGGGCACAAAGGAAATCGGGAATGGCACTCTGGGCACAAGGGGAATCGGGAATGGCACTCTGGGCAGAAGGAAAATCGAGAATGGCACTCTGGGCACAAGAGGACTCGGGAATGGCACTCTGGGCACAAGGGGAATCGGGAATGGCACTCTGGGGACAAGGGGAATCGGGAATGGCACTCTGGGCACAAGGGGAATCGGGAATGGCACTCTGGAGACAAGGGGAATCGGGAATGGCACTCTGGACGCAAGGGGAATCGGGAATGGCACTCTGGGCACAAGGGGAATCGAGAATGGCACTCTGGGCACAAGAGTAATCGGGAATCGGACTCTGGGCACAAGGGGAATCGGGAATGGCACTCTGGGCACAAGGGGAATCGGGAATGGCACTCTGGAGACAAGGGGAATCGGGAATGGCACTCTGGGCACAAGGGGAATCGGGAATGGCACTCTGGAGATAAGGGGAATCGGGAATGGCACTCTGGGCACAAGAGTAATCGGGAATCGGACTCTCGGCACAAGGGGAATCGGGAATGGCACTCTGGGCACAAGGGGAATCGGGAATGGCACTCTGGAGACAAGGGGAATCGGGAATGGCACTCTGGGCACAAGGGGAATCGGGAATGGCACTCTGGAGATAAGGGGAATCGGGAATGGCACTCTGGGCACAAGGGGAATCGGGAATGGCACTCTGGGCACAAGGGGAATCGGGAATGGCACTCTGGGCACAAGGGGAATCGGGAATGGCACTCTAGGCACAAGGGGAATCGGGAATGGCACTCTGGAGATAAGGGGAATCGGGAATGGCACTCTGGGCACAAGGGGAGTCGGGAATGGCACTCTAGGCACAAGGGGAATCGGGAATGGCACTCTGGAGATAAGGGGAATCGGGAATGGCACTCTGGGCACAAGGGGAATCGGGAATGGCACTCTGGGCACAAGGGGAATCGGGAATGGCACTCTGGGCACAAGGGGAATCGGGAATGGCACTCTGGGCACAAGGGGAATCGGGCATGGCACTCTGGGCACAAGGGGAATCGGGAATGGCACTCTGGGCACAAGGGGAATCGGGAATGGCACTCTAGGCACAAGGAGAATCGGGAATGGCACTCTAGGCACAAGGGGAATCGGGAATGGCACTCTAGGCACAAGGGGAATCGGGAATGGCACTCTGGGCACAAGGAGAATCGGGAATGACACTCTATGCACAAGGGAAATCGGGAATGGCACTCTGGGCACAAGGGGAATCGGGAATGGCACTCTGGGCACAAGGGGAATCGGGAATATCACTCTGGGCACAAGGAGAATGGGGAATGGCACTCTGGGCACAAGGGGAATCGGGCATGGCACTCTGGGCACAAGGGGAATCGAGAATGGCACTCTGGGCACAAGAGGAATCGGGAATGGCACTCTGGGCACAAGGGGAATCGGGAATGGCACTCTGGGCAGAAGGAAAATCGAGAATGGCACTCTGGGCACAAGGGGAATCGGGAATGGCACTCTGGGCACAAGGGGAATCGGGAATGGCACTCTGGGGACAAGGGGAATCGGGAATGGCACTCTGGGCACAAGGGGAATCGGGAATGGCACTCTGGAGACAAGGGGAATCGGGAATGGCACTCTGGACACAAGGGGAATCGGGAATGGCACTCTGGGCACAAGGGGAATCGAGAATGGCACTCTGGGCACAAGGGTAATCGGGAATGGCACTCTGGGCACAAGGGGAATCGGGAATGGCACTCTGGGCACAAGGAGAATCGGGAATGGCACTCTGGGCACAAGGGGAATCGGGAATGACACTCTGGGCACAAGGGGAATCGGGAATGGCACTCTTGAGACAAGGGGAATCGGGAATGGCACTCTGGGCACAAGGGGATTCGGGAATGGCACTCTGGGCACAAGGGGAATCGGGAATGGCACTCTGGGCACAAGGGGAATCGGGAATGACACTCTGGGCACAAGGGGAATCGGGAATGGCACTCTAGGCACAAGGGGAATCGGGAATGGCACTCTGGAGATAAGGGGAATCGGGAATGGCACTCTGGGCACAAGGGGAATCGGGAATGGCACTCTAGGCACAAGGGGAATCAGGAATGGCACTCTGGGCACAAGGGGAATCGGGAATGGCACTCTGGGCACAAGGGGAATCGGGAATGGCACTCTGGGCACAAGGGGAATCGGGAATGGCACTCTGGGCACAAGGGGAATCGGGAATGGCACTCTGGGCACAAGGGGAATCGGGAATGGCACTCTGGGCACAAGGGGAATCGGGAATGGCGCTCTGGAGATAAGGGGAATCGGGAATGGCACTCTGGGCACAAGGGGAATAGGGAATGGCACTCTAGGCACAAGGGGAATCGGGAATGGCACTCTGGGCACAAGGGGAATCGGGAATGGCACTCTGGGCACAAGGGGAATCGGGAATGGCACTCTGGAGATAAGGGGAATCGGGAATGGCACTCTGGAGATAAGGGGAATCGGGAATGGCACTCTGGGCACAAGGGGAATAGGGAATGGCACTCTAGGCACAAGGGGAATCGGGAATGGCACTCTAGGCACAAGGGGAATCGGGAATGGCACTCTGGGCACAAGGGGAATCGAGAATGGCACTCTGGGCACAAGGGGAATCGGGAATGGCACTCTGGCCACAAGGGGAATCGGGAATGGCACTCTGGGCACAAGGGGAATCGGGAATGGCACTCTGGCCACAAGGGGAATCGGGAATGGCACTCTGGGCACAAGGGGAATCGGACACGGAATGGAGACACAAAAGGATTCGAAGAATCGGAATCGGGACCCACAGGGAATCGGAATGGAACCCTTCCGCACTATACCATTCTATATCTTGCTTGATGTGGAATATAGGCGCCGGAGGTGGGTTGGGGGGGGGGGGGGAGGGGGGCGGAGGAATCACGGATAATCACAAGATAATACATTCTATTTCACCTAGAATACTAGTTTCGTGATCGTGCTCGCCTTCATTGTGTAATATATGTATTCTCCAGCAGAAAGAAGAAACTGTGTGTATATATTGTGATCAGATGAGGATCAAACTTGTTTATTGCGGAAAACAAAACTCAAAAAAAAAAGAGAACAAGAAAATGAACACAACGAACAATCTGATTTTGTCTACATGGCGAGCAAATAATACATGAAACACGTTCATAACAGACATCGTTATCGTTAGGCCTGTCTTACAGCGGTATGACGTCAATCATTGAATTATTTAAGCTGGAGATATAATTTACAATATAATGAAATAATCAAGCGGTAATATTGAGATAAATATTGCTATATAAAATAGTCATTCTGTTGAAACAAAGCAGAACACTTACCCTCAGCGGTAGGGTGTTAGGGTTAGGGTTAGGGTTATGGTTGGGGTGACCATCTACACGCGCACGGTCAAATTTGGTTGTACATTCAGGACGCTTTATTCCGTGGATGGGAGAAAGGAGGGAAGGGGGCGAAACCATGTCCCCGTACTAACACCCTACTCTTTGCAAAGATGGACATGGAATCTTTATCCTGCGACCACACAGACATGGCCACAGCGGGGCGCGAACCACCGATCCACGCGCTGTTGGGCTATGGGGTGGCCAGAGCACTCAAGGCGAACGCTCTAACCCACTGAGCTATCGGGGCGGCCCTTCAAGGTACCAGCGGCCCATCAATAGATACACAGATCCTCGGCGGAATGCCGGGTTTAACCTGGTTAGTCTTGACGACACCTAACGACTAATAAACGAACAATATAAGCCGGAATTAGCTACATAGGCAATGGTATGGAAGGGGTACATGACGACACTCGACACATGCATATTTGAAGCATCGACATTCGACATTGACCCCGAAATCCCGACAATGAGGATCTGAAATTGCGACATCGACACAGATAGTGGCATTTTAGAAACAGCGACAATGTCACTGAACATCTTGAAAAATCGACGTGCGCACTGAGAATTTTGATACGCTGGAACCTTCCTTCCAGACCCCTATAGGCTTTCCACAAAGTTAAAAAATTGTGTGACGTCACGCCTTTGCCAAGTGTTCATTATCTTGAAGAATGGATCGAAAAATAGACCTAGCCGTGTTGTATTAACGTAAGTGTGCGTTACATCAAATACAGAACGGTAAAACAATGCTTTAATTTAATAATGAAAGGAAAAAACTGTGCATTATCAATATAAAGAACAGTTGTTAATATTGACTCGTCAAGCGTCATGGTATAATCAGTCGAGCTGAGGTGAGCGGAGCCGAGTTGGCTGGTGTTGACAGAACTTGCCAATTTCAAGACAAACAATGGAATGCATAAGTCAATGTTAAGCACCAAAAGGGCGGGGGGTAAATCAGAAATCTCAAAATATATGGAAATTCCACAGTTATCGACTGCATACCTTTATCATTATATCCGTCATATCGCTTTTCAGGGGGCGATGTTTTCACGAAACTAAGAAGCAACGACTTCCAAAATGTCTACTTCATCCACGCCTTCCCACCCCTACCCTCCTCCCTGGGGCTTCACAATGACGAACCGTTGTTTCCACAATGTGCCTCATGTATTCGTCGGGCAGTGCAACTGACACAATAGTCAATTCCTGTGTCCAAACGTGAGCACATGTCATGCGCTATCGCGTCTCGTGCTTTATTTTGGCGAATGCACTCCAGCTCGTTCTTTAACTAGTACATATTATTACAGTACTAGTAGTGTATTATAGTAATATCGTTGTTATTCATCATTCAGTGATTATTATAAACGCCAAGGCCTAATATAACATTATTGCAGCTAGAATTTATTTGTACAAGGACATGCCGCAGAATAATATGTACAAGAATGAATTTGTTCAAATAGTATTGGAGCGGTATATTTTTTAGCTATAATAATTGTTGTTGGTCCGAGTCGCTATGTTGATCATTAACCGCCTAAACTGAGCTGTTAGCATTGCACCATGTTTGTGATAGGAACAATCCTTCTGACACCGACAGTGAAAACTACATGCCAGGGTGAATAGAGGGGGCGGGCAAGGGGGGGTTGTGTTCCCAAGTCACGAAGAACACATTTTCCACTTCACGGTGACTTAATATAAAAATTCTCAGTTCACGATTAATGAAAATCCTCGATCACGGCGGTCGGCTAATATCCCATTCCCAGTTCACGAAGAATTATTTTCCTCATTCCCAGTTCACGGTGAAATGAAAAGCCCATTCCCGAGGAACGAAAATATCCCTTGCCCCCCCTCCCCCCCCCCCCCCCCCCCCACCCCCAATAGAGAAGAGATGGCGAGAGCATATGGGTGCTGGTTTGTAAGACTGGTTTGTTACACTGGGTTGTTGAAGGGGGAGGGAGGGTGTATTGTTTCAGTGGAAGAGGGAGGAAGGGTGTATTGTGTTAGTGGAAGGGGGTGGGGTGTGGGGGGAGGGGGTTGTTGGAGCTAAGGGAAGGGTGTTGGGGCTCGGGGAAGGGGGGGAGGGTGCTGTCGGTTAACTTCAGGAATCGGTATCCACTGTTTGTTGAAACTTCAAGTTGGTGCAATGTGGGTCGTGAGGATGAGGGTGAGGGTGAGGGTGAGGGTGAGGGTGAGGGTGAGGGTGAGGGTGAGGTTTCGGGTGAGGATGAGGGTGGGGGTGAGGATGAGGGTGGAGGTGAGTGTGAGGGTGAGGGCGGGGGTGAGGATGAGGGCGGGGGGGAGGATGAGGGTGGAGGTGAGTGTGAGGGTGAGGGCGGGGGTGAGGATGAGGGTGGGGGTGAGGATGAGGGTGGGGGTGATGATGAGGGTGGGGGTGAGGATGAGGGTAGGGGTGAGGGCGGGAGTGAGGGTGAGGGCGGGGGTGAGGGTGAGGTTGCGGGTGAGGATGAGGGTGGGGGTGGGGCACGTAGGTCGTTACGCTCGCGGGTACACTTGTTTAACTCCAGTTAATTGTTGATTGCAATCAACGGACACTTCTGATTATGGAACAGCAATTACAATACCCCCGCCCCGCTCCCTTACACCGTGGTTGTTAGAGCAAACGAAGGTTAAACTGGGTCGCTGTTGATCTGCAGCGCAGCACTTACCAGCCGACCTTGGGTTGGTTGCATAGTCGGGGCGACTTAATCACGTTTGGTCATATCGCGTTAATGGGAGAAGGAAGGGAGAGTGGAGCCATGTCCCCGCGGGTAACCCCCTACTCTTTGCGAAGAAAAGAGTCTGTTCACCTGCACAGAAATGGAAGGTGTCTATTTATCTGTTACTGAAGCAATAACTAGTAACATGCCGTGCCAAACAGACTATCAACGATGAAAATAAAATAGAATTAAAATGCTCGTATAGGCATTCAATGACGGATCCAGGAATTGACGAAAGGGCGGGCATCATTCTTTAAGTACTATCCAGGCGCCAATCCAGTGACCGGGAGGTGGAGTGGAAGGGGGGGGGGGGGTGCTAGGGAGGTTGTGCAGAAATAATAGTTCTCCCCTGTGCCCCTTTCTTCAGGGCTTTTTTCGCCTATTTACCAGCGAAGGGGGTGGGGGGGGTGCACATGCCCCCTGTGTCCCCGTCTGGGTCCGCCACTGGCATTCCCATGTCGAGCCAAGGGAGATTAGTGACTGGACCTTTCAGCGAGTGAATAAGCTTATGAAACAAACAGTAAAATCCACACAAACCGTGTCCACCCCGCCTCTTCGGCGCGCCGTCGGTCCCCGTGTCACCGTATTATCCGGCGACCATCATGGGAGCTGCTCATGGCGGCACCAATAGGAACGCTTCTTGTCAAGCAGTCGATATCGCTTGATTGGCTGGTTCAGTAACTAGCTATTGGCGCCAAGCTGGAGTGAGAGATCGCGTGGGTATATAACCGACCATCGTTGTCCGCTCTGCACTAATCAACGTAGCTGATGCAACGAACAGCGAACCGGGAAACAAAAGAGTCAGTTGCTGAAGGAAGAAAACCAACCACTGGCTTTCAAGAAGTCGAGGACAAAAGATTTGGTAAGTTCATTGCCGCAGTGAATGGTGTATGATTATTTACTTTTTAACTTGGGACGCTGGAGTGTTCATTCTAAGATTTGTCTCCATTCGCATTCCATTCGAGGTACAACGATTTCGATTGTACTTTTGTTTAAACCTAAGATTTCGTGTAATTCATCTGTGTCTGTCGCTTTTTCAGATCCTCAGTGTCGGAATTTGGGGGTCAATGTGATGTCGAATGTCGATTTTGCAAATATGCCGGTGTCGCGTGTCGCCATTTGCCCCTTCCAGACCCCTGACACTCTTGCTGCTGCGTGGCACCGCTCTTTCCAGGTTCCTGCAGCGTGACAGACGCAGACTTCATCATGCCGCTGCGCAACTTTCTCCGCCAGAGGGCCACCGCGGACGCCACCACCAAGCCTTCGAGGGAGGTCCTCGGACCACGCGGCTCCGATGTATCCAAGGCAACCGAGAAATCCTTTTCCAAGACGGTGACCCTTCCAGGGGGCAAGAAAAAGAAGGATATGAGAACGGTACAAATCGTACCCAAAGCTTGTAGAGCGAGTAACGCCATTGACTTCATGCAACATTTGCAACGTAATAGATGTTGTGGAAGGGGTGCTGCGACAGGTAATGTAGAGTACTGCAGACATGGTTCGTGGCTGGCAAACCGTTCGTGGTTGAGCTACCTACTTATACTGCTCGAAAGACTCCTTGGTTCGGTATTACCATTTGTGCACAAAGGTGGCCTATATAAAACCCTCCATTTCATCCATCCGCCCATTACAGAGATCTGCGCTGGAAGACTTGGTGAACGTTAACAGCCGGCCGGAGTCTCGCCCCAGCGGCCCGCTCGCCAAGGATCAGAGGCCCGTCGTCCAATCCGTCGCCGTCCCCGGAGCCGCGAGAGCCGCAGTCAAGGCCTCCAAGAGTGTCAAGGTCATCCCGGTCAATGTCGTGCGTCCTCAGTCCACGGCCCTGGTGAGGGGACAGAAGCGTCCCGCTGAGGGGCGCAGCAAGCAGACCAAGCAAGTGAAGCAAACCTGTGGTAGGTCTCAACTAATGTCTCAGTCATTGAGCAGTTCCTTTGGTACTGAAATCTTTTTGTTTACGGAGATGGGTTTTTAGCGGCAAACGGGGGGCCTCTGCCTTCCCACCCCTCTTGAGAAATAGAAAGGGATACATTTAGGGAATAACGGAACCTCTTCGTAAAGTTTTTTTAATGGGGGATTTGGGAAAGTTTAGGCGAGGTGGGGGCACACACATCCCATCAGCCAATGTTGTCCCACGGGACTGTTCAATTATGTCCACATACCCTGCCCATGCCTTTTAGTGGACCTGCTGGATCTTGATAAATTGAGGAGAGAACTGCCGGATGCCAAGCGGCTGCCACCTGGCGTCGAGGATGTTGACAAGGGAGAAACTGATTACTTCTACTCTCCGGACTTTGCCCTGGATATCATGGACTATTTACTGGTACCATTCATGTATACTTGTATTGTTTCTATGTGCCCACGGACTTTAACTGCCCTGCATACCATGAACTGTTTACTGGTATTGTTCCTATATGCACTGACGACCAGGCCTTGCCTGTCGAAATAGATCTGGCTAAATTGTCCCCCAGTTTATTATCTGCTTTTAATATAGCATTATAATCGAACCTTCATTTATCGAAATCCCCGTTTTGAAGAAATATATTTTTGCAGTTGAGAGAGAAGAAATTCAAAATCACTTTGAAAAAGTATGGCAAGGACTCTAAAATGACTCCAAAGATGAGGAGCATTCTTATGGATTGGCTGCTGCAAGTCCAGGTTAGCATATTTTAGTATGACGGACTCTTATAAAAGTGCTCGTGCAACAAGCGATTTTAAATATGTTTTCAGCAACTTGATGAAGATACATTAGCTCTTCATTTAATTTATGTCATTAGCGAAATGCTGTCTGGTAAAAGAGCATCCTCGACGCGTACTAAGTGACTATAATAGTTGTAGATAATAACGCAGATCGCGTCCAGGCTAGCTTATATTAATAACTACAAGGCTAAAATCTATTAGATTTGAAGTTTACTGGATGCCTCCTGGGATATCTTTGCAGGCTCACCTGGGTCTGTTCCCGGAGACTCTCCATAAGATCGTGGGCCTGATCGATCTCTTCCTGGATCGTGTCGATCTGGATCTGCGCCGGATTCAGCTCGTCGGGATCACATGCGTCCTGATAGCTTCCAAATTCGAGGAGCGATTCCCGCCCAGCGTAAGATACAGGGATAACTTTAATATCATCCAACAGAGGGAGCCTCCGTAGCTGAGTTGGTCTACGGAGCGAAGTTTGCATCTATGAATCTGCGGATTGTTTCGCATATCTTTTTCAGGAGCTCCCATGGCGAGCACGGTTTAACCTATACCTTCACAAAGCTGCACAATCCATTAATTTGTTATGGATGTGTAGCTGTAAGCTGTAGCAGTTTTGGTACTTGTTGCCACTATAAATTACCTTAGTGTTTCCATTTGGGCAAGATATATACTATAATAAAATGAATGATTATATATTGTAATTTAGATTGCAAAACTGATTCACCTGACGGAGAACAGTTACACCTTCGACGAGGTGGTCACCATGGAGCGTGTGATCCTCAGCAAACTCAACTTTGCCGTCAGCGTTCCTACGCCAGTCATCTTTCTGGAACGCTACTACCGTGTCACCGGATCCAGCGAAAAGGTACAATACGTTTTTTTCTAAAACTAAATCATTGTATATAAAATTAAAATTAATTAGATTAGTAGGCTAGCGATTCTTGCAAAATATTCGTGTGAATCTACCCCAAAATTAAATAACATGTATATGAACATTCTGGATGTTCTCTCGTGTCGCGTGAGGCCATGTCGGCAAGGTAACCCCTTTACACCCCCCCTCCCCCCCCCCCCCGCCCATCCCCCACAACAGGGCCCTGGCCAAGGGTGCGAACGCGAAGTTCAGGCCTTGTCTGCAAGGTAAGGCCTTTACACCCCCACCTCCCCCCCCCCCCCACCCCCGCCAAGGGTGTAAATGCGAAGCTCAGGCCAATGTCTACAAGGTAAGGCCTTAGAATAGCACCTCTCCCACCCCAACAACAATGCCCTGGCCAAAGGTGTGACCGCCAAGCTCAGGCCATGTCTTCAAGGTAAGGCCTTTGCACCCCCACCACCCCCACCCCCGCCTCACGCGAAGTTACAAATTTTAACTGGCGTTTTCCTGGAACCAGGAATTTTTTGCAGACTCATTTTTTTGAGATGAAATATTTAATATTTACAGTAAAATAACTTGCAAATCCTTTAGCAAACGGAAACCAACCACTTTGTGAGACATATTTGTCGTTGAAACTCTTATGCGACAAAATAGGGCCTACGTACAGAATACAGTTTCTCATACTAGGTGGAGCTGATGAGCAGGTACTTCCTTGACCTTGGGTTGACTGACCCTGACCTTTGCTGCCAGCCTCCGTCCTTGAGGGCAGCCGCCGCCCTGTACCTGGCCAACCATCTAGAGGCCCACGAGAAGGGGGCGGCATCTGATGGGGTGTGGACGCCCACTCTGGAGGCCTACTCCTCCTACAGCAAGACCGACCTTCAGCCATGTGTGGCCCTCTATCGCTCCCTGGTCAAAAAAGCCAAGACTTCAAAATTCCAAGTCAGTTTTTTTTTTTTTGCAATCATTGAAAGCCTAATATTTCGTGCAACGTTGAATTAATGCTCGGCCTACCTTTTCCTGATAATTTTGAACTACTCTACTCCATGCATGTCAATGGCAGTATATGAATATTTTTTGTTAGGCATATATTCGCCTTCTGTTATTAATTTTAGAACATTTCTTGTCGCTACTCAGGGAGCCAGAGAGAAGTACTCCAGCAAGTCTGCGTTCCAGGCAGTCAGCCAATGGCCACTGCTTCGCTCTACCACTGCGATGAAAGTACTGGAGCTGGAAGACAACAAAGGTCGAACCACGCTCTAGGATAAGGGATTGCCCTGACCGTCGATGGCTTGCCGCTGAAATATACCACCAAACTTACTGCAATCTTTCCGCCATTCGTTATTTCCGTTTCGTATTTATTTGGTTTTATTAATTGAAGTTATTGTTATTTTACTTAAATTATTTGTTTTTTCCTTTTACAGTTTACATTTTACATTGTGTGGTTTCAAATTTGAATATTCTTTTGAATAAAATGTTTTAGCATGAAATTGTTTAGTCTCTTGTTTTTTTTTATCAAGAGTGGCTGAGAGGTCATTACGCCGTCTACAAAGTCCTGGCTGTGACACTGGATCAATTAATGATAAACATAGATTAGAGCTAATGGGCAAGTTTCTATAGAAAGATTTAGAGAGCGTAGCGACATTCACTTGTCGAGAGTGTAAGGCTTGCGTTGTTTGCGCTGCACATTAAGCGATGGTCGAATACGATCATTAATCTACTTAGGAAGGTGAAGGCCTCAAATCTATTCTTTATTTTTATTTACAGTTTACGACCTGTCGCCTTGGCTGGTAAATTGTATATGTGCTTTAAACTTTGCCGGCATCTGAGTGAATGAATATCTGTGCCGGAGCCGGAGTTGATTCGCTTGAGGCGTGTTGGATTTGCATGGAACGAACTGAAAAAATCGAAATGGTCTTGCTTGGGGTCACCGAGAAAGCACCGGCAGTTGTAAACCATGCGGTTCTGTTAATCAAACAATATATATTCGGCACTAAATGTATAGTACGTGTAGCAGGTGCTATTAACAAAATTAGACAAATATACTTGATAGAAAAATGTTCTACCTGTGTGCATATTTTTAACGCTTAATGGCTTAGTTTGGTGCCGATCTTCGACCACGTATGATTTATAAGTACTGCATCGCTAGTTGTTCCTGAAATAAATATATAAAAGAATAACTAAACAAATAAAATATTGAAACCGTTAAACTATCGAGAAAGCTGGTTTCGCGAAACGGTCATGATGCAGTTCAGTCGACACATACATCGTAGTGCAATAATAAAGTAGTGATTCGAATCCAGGCACGTAGAATACTTTATATAGATTATGTGTCAATTATTGTATACAAAAGGATATG